>CAWUFW010006548.1:600000-1134136 GCA_963921515.1 Calotriton arnoldi | reverse complement strand
TTTGAACATACAATGTGACCTCCTAGCACATGTGCCACACATATATGTGTGTGGCACCCACAATGCAAGCAGGCCATGACCATTGTGGCAATGGGGTCCAAACCCCCATCATCACAGTGACCAAAAGGTAAGTGTGGGGTCCATAGCTGAAGCACATTTTGAACATTGTGGCAATGGGGTCCAAACCCCCATCATCACAGTGACCAAAATGTAAGTGTGGGGTCCATAGCAGAAGCACATTTTGAACATTGTGGCAATGGGGTCCAAACCCCCATCATCACAGTGACCAAAAGGTAAGTGTGGGGTCCATAGCTGAAGCACATTTTGAACATTGTGGCAATGGGGTCCAAACCCCCATCATCACAGTGACCAAAATGTAAGTGTGGGGTCCATAGCTGAAGCACATTTTGAACATTGTGGCAATGGGGTCCAAACCCCCATCATCACAGTGACCAAAAGGCAAGTGTGGGGTCCATAGCTGCAGCACATCTTGAACATTGTGGCAATGGGGTCCAAACCCCCATCATCACAGTGACCAAAAGGCAAGTGTTGACAAAGTAAGAGGTGCAACTGCCAAACTGCATGGATGATTCCTGGTCACAGAACAACAAACACATCAGTGGCAAAGTAGTGTATGTGTCCCATTGCAACATAAATTGGGGGAGCCAAATCCTGCAGTGCAAATAAGACATAACTTTGGCCATGTGCAGACAAACAACACCCATGGGGGCTGACACCGTCAACAATCATCAATGACACAATGACAGAAGTGACCATCCGAATGCAGACCCACATATTTGCACCAATGGGCACACACATGCAGATACCCTGTGGAGACTGCAGATGTGAGGCGAACAGATACCATACCATGGCAGCAATGGGACACACAATCAACAATTAGCAACAAATGAGGGCTCCCGTCCCATCAGCCTGGTCATGGAAGTGCCAACGGAATCATCAGCACAGATCCAACACACTTGTATAGCAATGTTGCACTGACAACACAGATGAGTCCTTCCCCATTGATGCCCAAACCTGCATGTTCACTGGAGATGGCCACACGGTCAGGGAAGTAGACGAATAGAACAATGGCAGGCACAACAGATGTGCAGGGGTGGAAGCCACAGATGTGAAGTTGCCAATCTAAGTAGGAAATCTCATTGCCAAATACTGAACACATGACACCCTCAGATGCTGCTATGGATGACATGGATACACCACAGGATAGGACACATAACCCCTGGACCACATGGGTTCCTGCACAGTAACACTTCATTATCATGAGACCAAATATCACCATCACTGCAGCAAGGGCATTGTTAGCATCATCAACATCATGTACATCAGAAGCAAAAGCACTAGAGAACAGAAAGTTGCTTTATTCAGCATATGTGGCATTAAAAGTAGAAGTCCGGTAGAACATAAACAAAGGCCAATGGCCAGTCCATCAACAAAGTCACAAGTGGGTGACAGTGGCAGATGCCACCCTACACATGCCTGCACAAAACCAGGGACAATCCACTAGGAGGGGCAACCGGGGGGTAGGCCAGGCACCGCAGGGACAGGATCAGGGCTCACCAGGAGGAAGCAGGGAAGGGGTGGTGGGTGCTGGAGAGCCACTGACAACTGCAGTGGAGGTGTCTGACATGGTGTGTGCCGGCACAACTGGGGGGCATGGCTCAGATGTTGTGGGTGCCGGCACGACTGCAGTGGACCCTGCAGATGGAGTGGACAGGTCCGCCACTGCAGTGCCCAAGTCAGACAGGGTGGTAGTGGACTCCACTGCAGTGCCTACCACCAGGGGAGGAGAATGGGGAACAGGCAAGGTGGGCTGGACAGAGGGGGAGGACACCCTCACCACATCAGTGGCACAGACAAGCGCAGCGGGGGTGTGGTGCCGGGAGAGCAAGTGGCAGGGGGAGAAGGCCGGAGCCTCTTGGGGATGGTATATCTGTGGGTGGGGGAACCTGGGGCAGGGTGTGGCGGGGGCACCTGTGGAGTGGGGGCCTGAGGGATGGAGGAAGGTGACCTGGTGCTTGAGCTGCAGGGCGGCGGCGGGGTCTTGCTCTTACCACTCCGGGGGACTTGCGGGTGGGGGCCTCAGTCTGTCTGCGCCTGGGGGAGGGTGTCCGGGGGCGAGGGGCACTCTGCTCCGTGTGGGGGGCTTCCTCTTCCCCCTGGATGCTGGGGCAGCTGGATCGGAGGGGAAGAGGCCGAGGTCACTGAGGAAGAGGCGCTGGGTCTTTGGGGTTGCAGGTGAGGCAAGGGAGGGTGCTTTGGAGGGAGAGGCAAGTGAGGACTGCGCAGTGCCCGTGGATGCGTGTGTGTGTACCAGGGCCCCATCCCCTGTGAGTCTGGTTTCAGTCCCCTGACTGTGCGTGCGTGTGCGTTTAGTTTGTGGCGTGTGTGTCTGTGTGCTGGATGTGTGTGTGCTGGTGTGTGCCTGTGCCGGTGTGTGTGTGCTTGGGACGGGCAAGGTGCTGGGGAGTGTGGATGGAGCAGAGGCAGGAGGGGTGAGGGACTGTCTGAGGAGGGACACTGCTGCCGTCAGGGAGGAGTCCATGGACCTGTTGCCCCTCTGTAGGTCAGACATGCCCGATGAGATGCCCTCCATGAACGACACCAGCTGAGTCAACAGTGCGGTGTGCGCATGGAGGACACTCAGCATGGCTGTCTGCCCTACATGGAGCTGGCGAAGGAGGTACACAGACTCCTCACTCAGGGCAGCAGGGGACACAGGGGCAGGGGGTGCGGTGCCTGGGCCAAAGGAGACACGCTCCCGAACATGGGAGCCTCCACGGACCTGGGGAATGGGAGCCGATGGGAGGGCGGTGGTGGTGCTGGTGGTGGCGGGGACAGCAACACTAGCTGGGGTGTGGTGGCTGCTGACACCCGCCTCCACAAGGGAGTCATCCTCCGAGTTGCTCTGGTCCTCAGCTGAGGTGGATGGTGCTGAGGATTCCTCGGTGTGGCTCCCCTCGCCCTCCGTGCCACTGGGTCCCTCCGACCACTCCTCGGCTGCTGACCCAGTCTGGCTCTCTGGCTCCTCCTGGTCCGTGGAGCTGTCCCCTTCCGTGGCCGTGGATGTATCTGCAAACAATGGGGAAACAGACAGACATCAGTCACCTGCACCAAACGCACACACCACTGTGAGCACAGCACATCACAGAGCAAGGCCTGGCATCATTAGTTGTACATTGCTAAAAGTGCCCTAACTGAACAGGAGAAGCCAATTGTCAGTCTGATGCCAAGCATGGCACTCACATCCCACATGGCCTTGCACCCATCTGTCTGGTGTCTGTTGGATTGCAACACCCCAGTGTGGACACATGCACCAAGTACACAGTAGTTGGACAGTGCAGAGGACACGGTGTGGACACATCACAGCTCTTGCCACTGAGTCAGTACAGGTTTCCGGATGAAAGGGATGCCCAGAGTCAAATAGGAAATGCATGTGATGCATACCAGCGACAGACACCATGATGCACCCATGTCCTGATAGCCAGCGCCACTATGGTGTGCATGTAGCACATGTCACTCCCCTGCAGGACCACAAATAAGTTGACACATGCCATGGCAGAGGCATGACTGTTAAGTCATACATCACTGTCTCAGTGATGTATGACTTGGCAGCCAGACAACAACACTATGCACTGTGTCACAATAGTAGGTCATGGGGAATGCAAGTCCTGGAGCTGCACAAGTGCACATGTACATCCCCCACACAACACATCATCTCAACCCTCATCTGTCCAGGTCACACCTATTGGACATATGGGAGACCTGTGACACTACCCTCTGAACCTGAGCCCCTCACAATTTGCTGTGAATGGGGAACAGCTGCCTGAACATCACATTTGCATACCCCAGTCTGCACGGGCAGCTGATCAAACACCTATGTGACACACAAGTATCGTCTCCTATGGTCACATCTCCAGGGGCATGCTGAGCCCCTACCAAGAAACACCCCAGCAGTCCTGGCAACTAATCCACAGCACACTGACACAGAGGCAGACACCGGAGGGGTCAAATCACTGTGCACAATGTGTCAGCTGATACACGGGAGTGGGAGTACAGAGTGCATTGCATGGCCTGGAGTAGGCATGACTGTCCTGCTCCACATGAATGAGGGATGTGCCCTGGACAGTGGATAGCTGGCTATGTATGTGTGACACACGTAATCTGCACACTCCTGGGGCACAAACATTGTTCCCACCCGCTGCATGGGCGTGTGCCACATACCCCAGGCACATGTGGTGGCTCAGCTCAGCAAGTGGACCGCATATCAAAGCAACACGCAGATCACATGTCCAAACCCAGGCGTTGTGTGAACAATGGACCCACCCATGATGCCCACAACAGAGTTAGGGAAACAGATGCTGTCCCCCACCTTTAGTGAAGCAAACTGCAAGGACACAGTCCCAAGTGACACAATTCCCTGACTGTAAGGGCCACACCTGGGTATCAGATGAGCAGTGGGCAGTGCACAATAGAGGGACATGGCTCCTGGACAACATGACTGCTGCACTGTGGCAGTTGAACCAGGCCAGAGGAGGGCACAAAGCATGTAATACAGAGTTCACAGTGCAGTCTTTGACTCACCCCCTCCTTGCTGCTGTCTGGCCTTCAGCTGCCCATCCAGGTCTGGAAACACCACCGCCAGGATCTGGAGCATGTGGGGGGTCAGGGTCCGTGTTCCGCCCCTCCTGCGAGGAGGCGACAGCTTCAGCTGGACCCGTGCAATCCTCCGGGTCCAGCCCCGAAGGTCCTGCCACCTCTTCTGGCAGTTGCGGATCCGGCGCTTGTAGACCCCCACGGACCGGACAGCCCGGACGATGTCCTTCCAGATTTCCTGCTTCCGATGGGCATTAACCTGTCAGGATGACAAAGTGAAAAGGCCATTACCACACATGCAACATATCCGTGCATGACACAGTTGTATATACATGTCTCAATCACAGGGGCACATGATGTACACAGGCAGTGCAAAGCTGACCATGGACAGTTTGCCAGACGTCACTACATGGTATCATTGCATGGGAAGTAAAACCATGTTCAAATGCACTGTCACTGCACCATACCTGTCCAGTGCAAGTCACTACACACTATGGGGGGTGACAACTACTCAGTGAGCCTGCTAGCCAGTGGCGTGCAGACTCTCAGCCTTGCTAGTCAGACAAAATGCACATTCAGAAAGGCAGTGCACAGAACACTCACCTGCTCCCCTGGTGTCCCATACAGCTTGCTGTACTGTGGAAGTAGGCTGTCCAGCAGGGCCTGGTTCTCTTCAAGGCTGAAGGCTGGGGCTCTCTCCACAGTACGTGCCATTGCAGGGTCCAGAGGGGCAGAGACAGCAGCAGTGCAGTGGCAGATGTCGTCTTGGAGCATGTAGTGCAGGCAAGTGGGCTCTCAGGGGAACAGCCAGCAATATATATGTGCTGGAGAGGCAGATACTGTCCCTTGTGTCCAAAGTGATAGGTCCAAGTCGTTTGCATCTTCTGAATCTGGCCAATCCATGGAATAGCAGCACCAAAACACGCCCACAGCATCCTTCAAATCTTCAACTTCATGACATACATGATTTTGCAACATTGTTGTGGGTGACCAACTGATTTTCCAGCAACCGACTCGTTCGAAATTCGAAAACGCGTCCGTTGCCAGGCAAGCCCATTGTCAATGGGTGCGCACCGATCGGTCCATTGCGGTACAACGCGCACAGGGGTACAACGCGTACCCGCACACATTGAAAGCAATGGGCCGGCCGGAGGCACCGATCGGTCCATTGCAGTTCAACGCGCACAGGGGTACAACGCGTACCCGCACACATTGAAAGCAATGGGCCGGCCGGAGGCACCGATCGGTCCATTGCAGTTCAACGCGCACAGGGGTACAACGCGTACCCGCACACATTGAAAGCAATGGGCCGGCCGGAGGCACCGATCGGTCCATTGCAGTTCAACGCGCACAGGGGTACAACGCGTACCCGCACACATTGAAAGCAATGGGCCGGCCGGAGGCACCGATCGGTCCATTGCAGTTCAACGCGCACAGGGGTACAACGCGTACCCGCACACATTGAAAGCAATGGGCCGGCCGGAGGCACCGATCGGTCCATTGCTGTTCAACGCGCACAGGGGTACAACGCGTACCCGCACACATTGAAAGCAATGGGCCGGCCGGAGGCACCGATCGGTCCATTGCAGTTCAACGCGCACAGGGGTACAACGCGTACCCGCACACATTGAAAGCAATGGGCCGGCCGGAGGCACCGATCGGTCCATTGCAGTTCAACGCGCACAGGGGTACAACGCGTACCCGCACACATTGAAAGCAATGGGCCGGCCGGAGGCACCGATCGGTCCATTGCTGTTCAACGCGCACAGGGTACAACGCGTACCCGCACACATTGAAAGCAATGGGCCGGCCGGAGGCACCGATCGGTCCATTGCAGTTCAACGCGCACAGGGGTACAACGCGTACCCGCACACATTGAAAGCAATGGGCCGGCCGGAGGCACCGATCGGTCCATTGCTGTTCAACGCGCACAGGGGTACAACGCGTACCCGCACACATTGAAAGCAATGGGCCGGCCGGAGGCACCGATCGGTCCATTGCTGTTCAACGCGCACAGGGGTACAACGCGTACCCGCACACATTGAAAGCAATGGGCCGGCCGGAGGCACCGATCGGTCCATTGCTGTTCAACGCGCACAGGGGTACAACGCGTACCCGCACACATTGAAAGCAATGGGCCGGCCGGAGGCACCGATCGGTCCATTGCTGTTCAACGCGCACAGGGGTACAACGCGTACCCGCACACATTGAAAGCAATGGGCCGGCCGGAGGCACCGATCGGTCCATTGCAGTTCAACGCATCACTGTACATGTGACTGGCATATGTCAGCATGCCTGTCTCAGATGGACATATGCCAGCCACAGATAGCTCCCAGGGAGTGAGGGGCACACCTACCACACGACAGCCTGTCCAAACTTTATCATAAGGCATGTAAGGCTGCATTTCCTATTGTGTGTATGTTGGTGTACATGTTGTCCTGTGGGTGTCACCTGTGGGCAGCCACCCCCAGGCTGTGCACGTGTTCATGGGGACAGGATCCTGGGTGTTACGTGTACGTGACCACTGTGATGTGCAACTGTTCATATCTGTGCATGTGCCATGGTCACATTTCACAGTGGTGTATGTGTATGTCATGTCACATACCCCGTGAGTCCCATGTGGGACGGTATGTTTGAGCCAGGGTGTCCCAGTGGCACAATAGTGATGGTCCTCCACAGTCTTTGTGCATGTGGTGTTTACAATGTCTCTGATTTCATGTGCACAATGGGAGACAGTCTCCACATCCACGTTGTGTGTGCATGGACTCTGATGTTGTGCGTGTGTGTCACAGACGTCCATGTCTGTCCTGCCGTGGCAAGTGGGGCCACTACCTGTGGGGGTCATGGTTGTTTTGCTGTGGTGTATACATGATACTCCATGTAATGCCAGTGTCCATGTGGCATTACAGGGTCCCTGGGAATGTACCTGTCGTTGAGCTGTGGTGCCTGGGGCACATCTGTCCTCACATGTCCCTGTGGGGGGTTATTGTGACACGGCAGCAGGAGATGGGAACTGTGACACGGCCTCATGATATCCAATGGGCCAACCTGGGACTAATTGATGCCACCTGTTGGACCGTGTTGACAGATGTTGGCCATGTATGTACCATACATGTCCTTCCGGTACTGCACACTTCATGTAGTTGTGCCTCATAATGATGTATGTTGGGATCTTGAGTGTGTTCAATGCCGCATATGTGGGGTGACTGACAATCTTGCTTACTTCTCCTCTGCACTGCAGGGCTCCTGCTGTCCATCGGCCATTCCCAGACCTGGCAACGATGGTGGAACGGGACAGCATCCGACGGTACCGCTTCACCAGGCAGCTGATTGAGGATTTGGCAGTGCAGTTGTCCCCACATTTGCAGCCTGGCCGGCCGTATCCTACAGCGCTGACCCCCAAGGTGAAGGTGATGGCAGCCCTACACTTCTTTGCCACTGGTACCTTCCAACATACTGTGGCGACTGCTGGTGGGATGTCACAGACCATGTTCAGCCGTGTGCTCCGCGATGTTTTGGCGGCAATGTTGCTCTTCCTGAACCGGTACATCTATTTCCCTAGACTGCGACGACTCACTGACGTGAAGAGTGACTTTTATGCCCTGGGGAGGATGCCGCATGTAATTGGCTCCATTGATGGGACACATGTGGCTTTGGTACCACCACAGGCCCAGGAGCAGGCCTACAGGAACCGCAAGCACTACCACTCGGTCAATGCACTGGTGGTGTGTCTTGCAGACATGACCATCACACACGTGTGTGCCCGTTTCCCTGGTTCAGCACACGATGCCTTTGTGATGAGGAGTAGTCGCATCCCCAGGATGATGGCACAGATGCAGAACCAGCGTGCCTGGCTTGTCGGTGTGTACTGACTTTGTGCCATTGTGTGTGATCTGATCTGTAGTATTCCGCCCACTGTTCCAAGTCAGCTAATGTGCACTTGTCTGTCCGTAGGTGACTCGGGATACCCCAACATGCCGTGGTTGCTGACACCCCTCAGGAACCCTGTGACACCTGCCCAGATGCGCTACAATGAGGCACATGGTCGGACCAGGAGAGTGATTGAGCGGACCTTTGGTCTCCTGAAGAGCCGCTTCCGCTGCCTGGACAAGACCGGAGGGTCCCTCCCATATGCCCCTGCGAAAGTGTGCAAGATTATCATCGTCTGCTGCATGCTCCACAACCTGGCAGTGCGGAAGGAGTTGCCTCTCATCCAGGATGACAATGACCAACATCCGCCACCTGTGGAGGATCCTGGCCTGGACCACGATGCCAGTGACGATGATGATGATGATGATGGTGATGGTGATGTCCGCACACAGCTCATCACCAACTTCTTTAGCTGAATGTGAGTATCCTGAGGTGTCATGTCAATGATGTGAGTTGGCATGATGTGTGGGTGGTGCTCTGGTGCTGTGGGAGTGTGTCCATGGGCCACTTGACTGGATGTGTGTTGCGATGTGTGCTAACAGGTGGGCTGTACTCCCCAACAGTGTTGACATGCTAACTTGGTTCTGGGTGGGTATCTTGTAACATGTATTGTGCATGTGTTTTGCTGTTCTGTCCTGTACTCCATTGCTTTTGACTGTGTGTCATTTCTGTCCTTCACAGGGTACTTTCAGATTCGTTTGGTCAACTGTGTCCACCGACGACGTGATTGCACATCCAGGCTGGTAGCTGTTGTGTCCCTACAGGTGATGTGCGCCACACCCATGGACTTCCTTCCGTCTACAGTTGTTGACTGTGTGCCCGCTGCCAGGTGGGGTTACCTTGCATCTGTAGTGGTTACGGCATGTTGCAACTGTGTAATAAACCTGTGCTTCACTTTGTGATGTGCGTTGTCTGTGGTCACATATTTGACTGCCATTTGCTTACTGCACCTGTGGGCTACTTGACTACAACTGGGAATGGGTGTGGTGTCTGTGCATTGCACCGTCTTCCCTGGCAACATCAGTGTAGGCAATGAGTCAGATGGCCTAGGTGTGTATGTGTCGTGTAGCCCTGGTGGTGTGTCTCCCTCATGTGTGTCACGTTTCCTGTACTCACATGCCTGTGTTGTCCTTGCTGTTGCAGTTCGCATACACAGTGTAATTTTGCAGTTCATCATCCCCATAACAGCACCCACGTTGGAATCACGACAGAGGCAAGTATGGTGTATTAGTGTGTTTATTGTGATACATTTGTGTTAATAGTGCATAGGATGGGTTGTGCTGTACATGAATCTTGCAATCCCAAGTTCCTAGGTGAATTGAAAGTCCGGGTAGACAGGATCCCCAGTATCGGGGCCACAGTTGTCTGACACATTGGTCCAACTTGTACTCCCCATGCAATGTGTGGGAGTAGTGTTGCCGTCAACAGGGTGAACAGTCTGTGCACAAAGGCGAACATCCAGAACAGGTTCAGGCTTCCTGGGAGTTGCGCTTGGCCATCGGCCTCTCACTTTTCCCTCCTCGGACGACCCCTCTTCTTGGGGGGGGCCCTCAAGTGCAGGCTGCTGCGGTGCAGGGGACTCTCCGCCAGAGTCCTCCTCCCTCCCTGTGGCAGTTGCAGTTTGTTCGGCACCAGATGTTGTTGGCACACAGGGAGGTGTGGACTGGTTGCTGTTCATCTGGCGGAGGCATTGTAAAATGTCCCTGTGCACCGCCGTCATCTCATGCAGTGCATCCCACTTGGACTCCACGCGGGACATGTGTGAGTCCACACGGGACATGTGTGACTCCACGTGGGACATGTGGGAGTCCAAGCGGGCATGATGGGCAGCCTGCTGCTGTTTAATGTCTCTGAGGAGCCCCACTACCTGGCTGAGCTCTCCGGTGCTGGACTGGTACGCATCAGCTATGCGTACCAGTTGTGGGTCATCATGCACACCAGCAACGTCTGCAAGCAGCGACCTCTGTCTCCCACCCCTCCCACCACCCCTGCTGACATGTGCAGTGTGTGCAGTGGCACGCACAGATAACCCTGGTCCACCTTGGGGGTTGGTGGTGGTGGTGGTGGCCATGGCCCCAGGTTGGTCCAGGGTCACTGTGCTGGTGTTGCTCCTTATTCTGTCCATGTCGGCAGGGATGGTATTCGTGGTGACAGTCGTTGGAGGGGTGGGTGCAGGGGTGCAGCTGGTGGTCCTGCTGGTGCTGCAGCTGGTGGTCCTGCTGGTGCTGCATGTTGACTTGCACCGGATGTGCCAGGTTGTTCTTCATCGTCCGAGGAGGACAGAGGCTGTACGACGCCAGTGAGCTCGGCATCCTCTTGAGCCTGGGACTGGGACTCCTCAGCGTCTGCTGCTGTGTCCCCATCATCACCTGTTTTTGGGAGACACAAACAATGTATGTCATGTTTCTGCAGGCATCAATGGTTGACACACATGACAGTTGTGACTGTGCCTCTGGGTGCGGGCCTGTACATTGCATTGTCCTGAGTCGTCACAGTCAGGGGTTGATATTGGTGTGGCACATTGTCCTGCATTATTTGGGCATTTCTATGTATTTTCTGGGGTGTGAACATGGTCTGCATTGGTTGTGTTTGGTTGGCAGCCGGACCTCCTTCCCACCCACCCAGCCAGTCAGTTATCCCACCATGGAACGTGCTTGCGTTGCAGGGAGTGTAAGTTGTCTCTCAGGATGTCAGTCAGTGGTGTCCTGCTGTTTGTTGGTGCACAGTTGCCAGCAGGGCCTTGTGCTCCCCACAGCAGTAGCCAGTGTCCGCCATCTTGTGAGTCCTTCTCCACTCCCTGTGATGTGAGCATGGTTCAGGGTGGTGTTGATGGGACAGTTGTGGGGGTGACCAATATCAGTGACTACGACTCCCATCATGCTATTGCCTCCACCCCCTTCCCAGCATGCCCATGCTTCCTTCCTTTTGACTCTGCTTCCCTGTGGGGTGGGCTGGCTGTGCTGACAGGATGGCTGGGAGTGTTGTCCTGGCAGTTGTTTGGCTAAGAGTCCCAAGAGTGTCCCTGTGCTTCACACAACATAACCCAGGGTGGTGGTTCTTTGTGGGATCTTGTGTTAGGATGGAGGGCATTGCATTCTACCAGGTGGGTACTGTGGAGTTTGTGTTGGGGGGTGTGTGTGAGGGGAGGTGCTTGTGACTATAGTCAGTGCTGCAAGTCCCCCTTCCCACCCAGCCAGCCAGATATCCCACCATGGAACGTGCTTGCATTGCAGGGAGTGGAAGTTGTCTCTCAGGATGTCAGTCAGTGGTGTCCTGCTGTTTGTTGGTGCACATTTGCCAGCAGGGCCTTGTGCTCCCCACAGCAGTAGCCAGTGTCAGCCATCTTGTGAGTCCTTCTCCACTCCCTGTGATGTGAGCATGGTTCAGGGTGGTGTTGATGGGACAGTTGTGGGGGTGACCAATATCAGTGACTACGACTCCCATCATGCTATTGCCTCCACCCCCTTCCCAGCATGCCCATGCTTCCTTCCTTTTGACTCTGCTTCCCTGTGGGGTGGGCTGGCTGTGCTGACAGGATGGCTGGGAGTGTTGTCCTGGCAGTTGTTTGGCTAAGAGTCCCAAGAGTGTCCCTGTGCTTCACACAACATAACCCAGGGTGGTGGTTCTTTGTGGGATCTTGTGTTGGGATGGAGGGCATTGCATACTACCAGGTGGGTACTGTGGAGTTTGTGTTGGGGTGTGTGTGTGAGGGGAGGTGCTTGTGACTATAGTCAGTGCTGCAAGTCCCCCTTCCCACCCAGCCAGCCAGATATCCCACCATGGAACGTGCTTGCATTGCAGGGAGTGGAAGTTGTCTCTCAGGATGTCAGTCAGTGGTGTCCTGCTGTTTGTTGGTGCACATTTGCCAGCAGGGCCTTGTGCTCCCCACAGCAGTAGCCAGTGTCAGCCATCTTGTGAGTCCTTCTCCACTCCCTGTGATGTGAGCATGGTTCAGGGTGGTGTTGATGGGACAGTTGTGGGGGTGACCAATATCAGTGACTACGACTCCCATCATGCTATTGCCTCCACCCCCTTCCCAGCATGCCCATGCTTCCTTCCTTTTGACTCTGCTTCCCTGTGGGGTGGGCTGGCTGTGCTGACAGGATGGCTGGGAGTGTTGTCCTGGCAGTTGTTTGGCTAAGAGTCCCAAGAGTGTCCCTGTGCTTCACACAACATAACCCAGGGTGGTGGTTCTTTGTGGGATCTTGTGTTGGGATGGAGGGCATTGCATACTACCAGGTGGGTACTGTGGAGTTTGTGTTGGGGGTGTGTGTGAGGGGAGGTGCTTGTGACTATAGTCAGTGCTGCAAGTCCCCCTTCCCACCCAGCCAGCCAGATATCCCACCATGGAACGTGCTTGCATTGCAGGGAGTGGAAGTTGTCTCTCAGGATGTCAGTCAGTGGTGTCCTGCTGTTTGTTGGTGCACATTTGCCAGCAGGGCCTTGTGCTCCCCACAGCAGTAGCCAGTGTCAGCCATCTTGTGAGTCCTTCTCCACTCCCTGTGATGTGAGCATGGTTCAGGGTGGTGTTGATGGGACAGTTGTGGGGGTGACCAATATCAGTGACTACGACTCCCATCATGCTATTGCCTCCACCCCCTTCCCAGCATGCCCATGCTTCCTTCCTTTTGACTCTGCTTCCCTGTGGGGTGGGCTGGCTGTGCTGACAGGATGGCTGGGAGTGTTGTCCTGGCAGTTGTTTGGCTAAGAGTCCCAAGAGTGTCCCTGTGCTTCACACAACATAACCCAGGGTGGTGGTTCTTTGTGGGATCTTGTGTTGGGATGGAGGGCATTGCATACTACCAGGTGGGTACTGTGGAGTTTGTGTTGGGGTGTGTGTGTGAGGGGAGGTGCTTGTGACTATAGTCAGTGCTGCAAGTCCCCCTTCCCACCCAGCCAGCCAGATATCCCACCATGGAACGTGCTTGCATTGCAGGGAGTGGAAGTTGTCTCTCAGGATGTCAGTCAGTGGTGTCCTGCTGTTTGTTGGTGCACATTTGCCAGCAGGGCCTTGTGCTCCCCACAGCAGTAGCCAGTGTCAGCCATCTTGTGAGTCCTTCTCCACTCCCTGTGATGTGCGCATGGTTCATGGTGGTGTTGATGGGACAGTTGTGGGGGGGGCAATATGTGTGACTGCGACTCCCATGATGCTATTGGCTACACTGACTTGGCCAGCATACACAGAATTCCTTCCTTTGAGTGGTCTTCACTGTGTGTTGGTGTTGTTGTGGTGGCTACATGTCTGGATGTGTTTGTTAGTTCTATTTGTGCCACTGCCTAGCTGTAGTTGTAGTTGTGTTTGTACATGTGATGGCACGGTTGGATGTAACTTTTTTGATGGCATGTGTTGTGTTTATCTGACTGACATACACATTTTGGGATGATTCTGTTCTGGTTGCTGTGTAATTGCTATGAGTGCATGGTTTGACTCTCCCCTTGACAGTGATGTGTGTGTGTTTTGTGTCAGAATATTGTGTACATTTGTTGTGTACTCACCAGGCTCTGGGATGTTCTCTAGTCCATATACGCTCACTGGCGGAAGGATGGCCCGCACCTTCTCCTCCCAGGGCCTGAGGTATACTGGCTTGGCAGGAGGGCCACTGCCGGTGTATTGGCTGATGAGGTAGTCTTTCTTGAGCAGCTCCCGGACCCTCCTGCGCACGTCATACCACCTGTTCTGGATGTCGGTCTTTGTGCGCAGACATGGTGATTGTGCGTTCACCCTGTTGATGATCCTCTCCCACATCTTGGTTTTCTGGGAGATGGGGGTCTGTTGGACCAGTGCGCCAAACAGCTGTGGCTCTACCCTGAGGATCTCGTCTACCAGGACTTCCAATTCACAATCTAGGAACTTGTGATTCTTCTTGGGGGGCATGGTGATGGGTGGTGATGGTGAGTGATGTGTGTGTTGGTGTGCAGGTGAGGGTGTGTGAGTGTGTGTTTTGCTGGGTGTATGTGAGGTAGGTATTTGTTGGTGTGCTGATGGTGTGTGGCTTGTGTGAGGGATGAGCTGTGGGTGTGTGGTTGCTTTCTCTTGGGTGCTGGCAGTGGAATGGCATTTGCAAAGGCTCATGGTAGTGATTTGTGTCCTTTATATAGGTGGAGTTGTGGGTGTGTCTTTGTTCTCTGTCCCCACCCCCAGTATTTATTGGCTTGGTAATTGCTTGTTTGGCCTTTTTTTGGGTGATTTTTCCTTTGTGCTGTTTGTGTATGTTGGAAACGTTCGTGTGACCGAGTCGGACCCTGCATTGGTCTCGTACGGTGTTCTCCGTTTCGTTCACGCTGTGTTTGTGCAGTTTTCTATGCTGCATACGCGTCGGTCGCGGTGTATTGTGTTGCTTCGGCTCGGTTTTGTATGCGTGTCGGTCGTACGGCTTGTCCTCCGTCCGACTCGCTCGTGGTTTTCGCGCCTTGCATCGTACTTTGCGGTTTGGAGTTAGCGTGTACGTTTCGGTCGGATTTGTTCCGGGTGCGTGTCGGTCGGTTGGATTCGCGTGTTTTTCCGGCCGGATTGCTGTTTTCCGTGCGGCTCGGTCGGTCGACTTGGTTTCGTTACGTGTCGGTCGGATTTTTCGCGCCTTGCATCGTACTTGGCGTGTCGTGCGCCACGGGTACGTGTCGGTCGGTATTTTTTCCGGATCCGAGTCGGTCGGTGCTTTTTCCGGCCCGAATCGGAATCGACCCCAATGTGCTTTTCCATGACATTTCATGGAACACTATCACACCTTTTAGAATCACTAGAGAAATAAATAAATACAATTATAATTTCTATTTTGAAGGGTAGAATCATATTGTTTATAAGTAAATGTGCTGCTGATAAGAATATTAATATTAAAGCCAGACATATTGGTTTTGTCAATTCTTGTCTTTAAAATTTAAACAATTTCTAGGCAAAGCCATATTTAAATTGCATGGACAATACAATCACAACTTTTGGAGAAAAAAACCGGATCTAGTGTAGCAGATCTTGTTCTCCCACTTTCTCTGTTTTTACTTTCCATGAGGAAACTTCACTTTCACAGTCAGTCGGTTGACCCTGATTTTTGTATATTCCAGATTCCCAATCATCTAGGGTAGATGTATTCAATAAATGAAAATGCACGAATTCCCCATGTACTGTTGATGGGAGAGTAGAGACTTTGATGAAAAAAATTACAGAGAATGAGCAGCTTACAAAATAGGAACCAGCATGGTGGTCGAAAAAATGTATTAGTGCCAATGCAACATTGAAATTTGTAACTGAATCCAATACACATCACATCAATTTTCACTCTTCTACCATAAGTATTTCTGATGTTCTACTGGAGACAATAAAATGAACAGAGATTCGGGATGTGATGCTTTAAAGTATGAGCGAAAGTATTTGTTAAAAGAGAAATTACTTCTGTCAGTTCTGATAAATAAAAATATTTTGAGGAGAAAGGAAATGCACCTCTCTGATGTGGGTTTTTTCTGCTCTCTGTCGGAAGGGAATAAACTGCTTACTTTCAGAACAGACTGGAGATTGTTCAGCTTTTTCTGTTTTCTTCAAGGTACAGGTACCTCTAAAAGGTTATTAATGATGGTATTGAGACTTTCCAGTCCTTTTGGAAATGCATTCACGCTTATATTACAGACCTGTTATGTGCCAACACTGACAACAAACCTCAACCTGCAGGATGATTTTATGGATTTGTTAAAAAATAATGTTTCTTCTGGTGGATAATGGTTTTCAGTTTTTTAGATGCAACCTGATTGCTTACAGCGGTTGCTTTTATTAGTAATTTAGTTTTTACGTGAAGATCAATAGTTTCTACAACTGAAGCACTGTAATCCTCACTTTGATACATGAAATCAAGCAGGCTGTACATCAATACCATTTTTAGTACAGCGGGTTTCGGGAAAGGTGCTCTTGACTGACACAAGAGAAATTGTTTGATGAGCGATGCCCTAGGAAAGTCTTCCTTATATCAAAAGCAAGACGTGACAAACATAAAGCCCGAGCTGGCAAGTCGAGCAAAAAAAAAACTTTTTAGAACTTGGATTCATGACCTATCGACACTGCCTAATGCATGATGACTTGGAAAAAAAAAAGGTATTGCCTTTCTTACCCCAGCAGACAGACTGAATATGAAAAGAAAAAAATGTTTTTTTTAGCAAAGGGTGATCCGCGAGGGCAGAGTCCCTTGGATGTGAAAGTGTCAGCATACTGACTGGCACATGCTTACAATTCTTGAAGAAAACCATACATAATAGTTAGTGTTGTCTCTTTTTTTAGTGATCCAAGGTTAAACAGCACCCAGCACAAAAGGGTGGTGGGAGGCAATCCATAAAGCAGCTGTTGCCATTGCCACAAGGCATACGGTCTGGGGGCACCTTTTTTCAATCTGATACAGTAAGCTAAACACTACCAGACTGATAACTATCTGTATAAATTGACATCTAATAATTATGGGCATTTTAATCTGTACTTAATTTATCATAAGAGGGGAGCAGCACCTCTTTTTAATGAAGGGTTTACCTGACATTTGCCCATTATGCCATCCTTGAGGCAGGAAAGTCCATGACTGATTGTAGGGAGGATGGTACAGCATTGAAATAACATTTGTTGATGGTATTTTACCTTTCAGGGCTACAGTTAAAATTACAACACTGTGAGCTTTAGGACACAATTTACCAAAGTACCAACACACGAATGACCTTTAAACATCAACCTACGTGATAAGCACACCCTTCAACATGGTCATCAATGTAAAAATGACCAAATACAAAGTGGTTTTTCAATGTGTGCGTGCGTGCGCACTACTTTTCTCTTATGCCAAATGACATTACCAATGTCAGTGACACAGCGAGAACAAGGGAAAAGAAGAAACTAAAAATATATTTTCAAGAGGGTATGACAGCTGTCGGCCTCAGCTCACCTCACAAGTTAAGGAGGCCTCCTTTGACAGCAAGTGTATGAGTACAAACTAACTATAGTTATTTGTCAGCATTGAATGCTGGTCTGGCCACCATGTCAGTTCAGCCAACTCGATCACTCAATTAATCAAGATGGATTTTGTAAAGCGCTGCTTTTCACCAGGAAGGGTATCCAGGCGCTGGAGGTTTATGCGGCTGGGTGGGATCAGTCGAACAGCCAATTCTTCCGATCCTTCCTGAAGTCCTGTAGGAAAGGGGAGGTCCGGAGGTGGTGGTGGGGGGTAGGGGGCTATTCCAGGCTGTGGCGGCCAGGTGGGAATAAACTCAGCATTCAATTTCGTTTTTTTCAGAAACAACTCCCCCATAGTGATGATGGGGGTGTTATTCTAAAAAAATAAAATGTCAATGGGTCTGACGTATAGGCCGTTCTCACCCTACATGTGTGGGCCTTTGTTTGTGTCTCCTTTTGGTAGTATATGTCTATGGCAGTCTTTCCTAATTAGGATAGATCCACTCATGCTTGAAAACTAGGCCCCTGTGGTATC
Organism: Calotriton arnoldi; assembly: GCA_963921515.1. NCBI lineage: Eukaryota > Metazoa > Chordata > Amphibia > Caudata > Salamandridae > Calotriton > Calotriton arnoldi. Next base: position 1,116,149 of record CAWUFW010006548.1, on the reverse strand, counting down.
ACCATCACTTTGGATTGCCTGCTGGAAGAGGCAGTGCTGGCTTCACTAGCAGTCAATCTGCTGGCTTCACCAGCAGTCAATCAGCTGGCGTCACTAGCAGTCAGTCTGCTGGCTTCACTAGCAGTCAGCCTGTTGGCTTCACTAGCAGTCAGTCTGCTGGCTTCACTAGCAGTCAGTCTGTTGGCTTCACTAGCAGTCAGTCTGCTGGCTTCGCTAGCAGTCAATCAGCTGGCTTGACTAGCAGTCAATCAGCTGGCTTGACTAGCAGTCAGTCTGCTGGCTTCACTAGCAGTCAGCCTGCTGGCTTCACTAGCAGTCAGCCTGCTGGCTTCACTAGCAGTCAGTCTGCTGGCTTCACTAGCAGTCAATCTGCTGGCTTCACCAGCAGCCAATCTGCATTTCCCTTAACTATGATTGAGGCTAAGGAACCTCTAACTTCGGGAGTCAGGAGAAGCCCTCATTTATACTTGTTCTCCAGTTACCTAAATTACCCCATATTCTTTTGGAGATATAAGGCTGTCTGAGGCAGCAATGTATGAAGCAATAACGCAATCAGGAGAAATAAATCGTAAAGGTCAAAAAAGTAAACAACTTTTTAAATAGCAAAAATATATTAACTGAAATCTAGAAAACAATTAGGTAATTAAAAACAGGGAGTAAAAACGAATTCCAATCACTCATAACAGTCATCAGAGTAGTGAACCTTACATAATGAAAGTTAGAGTGGCCAAAGATATTTCAGGGAAAAGGTATGACTTTAGAATAATTTCTCTTGTGCAACTTTTCAGGGGCGCTAGTTCTTTGGTGGACACCAGCCCGGGAGTGAAACTGAACGTATAGCGCTGGAGGATAGGGTGTGTATATTGTTTTTCACCATAATAAGGTCTTCCTTTAGACCTTTAGGACATGAGGTCCTGGCCACCATGGACCAGTGGCATTGAGGCTGGAAGCCCCTCTCTGCTGGTCTAGTTGCAGCTGGTGTACAATGCTTAGGGGTCGATTCCGATTCGGGCCGGAAATTTCTCCGACCGAGCCGGACCCGGAGAGATTTCCGACCGAATCGGACCCGTGCAGTCCGACCGAACGAGTACGATGCACACGTATGCCATCGGACCCGAGTCGGTCGGACTCCCATTGAAGTCAATGGGAGCCGGTCGCACAACGCGTACGCGGGCTCCCATTGACTCAATGGGTGCGAAGTCGGACAAGTGCGCCCCCTACAGCGGGTACGCGGCCGAAGCGATTCGCGCCGTACACGCACAGGTAGGGGGACCCATGGGTCCCCCTGTGTGCGACTTCTCGCGCGGCTACGCGTACAGGGGGTCCGACACGGACCCCCAAAGTACGGCTCCGACAGCTCTTTCGAGCCGGAGTGCGCGGCTCGGTCGGACTGCTCCGCGGCGCGCATCGTACTTACCCGGCCGGGAAGCGTCTCCATTGCGCGGTGCGAGTCGGAGTCCGAGCGAGTCGGTCGGCTGCGGTTCGAGCCGGGAACGAGTCGGTCGGAGCGGTCGGGACGCCCGGACGAGTCGGTCGGCGACCCGCATCGTACTCGCTCGGCCGGACCCGCGTACGATTCGGTCGGGAAACAGGGCTCCGAATCGGATCCGGTAAAGCCGAATCCTATTCGGAGCCCTACCGGCCGAGATCGGAAACGGCCCCTTAATGTTTTCTTATGTCGATTTTTTTTACTGACTCCAGTTCAATGAATACAACTTAAAGACATGGCAGACTGGTCTAAAGATCTTTCTACTCCAGAGATGTACTTGCAAATTGTTTTTTGTCTTGAGAATTTTTTAAAAAAAAGAAAATTTTCTGATACACTGAGTTATTCCCCACTGATTCAGGGGACATTTAAACACTTTTCTTGCCCACGACCTGCATGGGATGCAAGGAAGACATAAACAGGAGAAAAAGCAGCTAGTGGGCATGCCATCAGGTGAGCCTCCCTAAAGTGGACAACATCTTGTCCACCGTTGGCAGCTCCACCAGAGGACTTTCTTTGATAGCGGCAAAAGAGGCATCTCTGCTGTTGGGAGATCAATCATACATAGTTTTCTAAATGAGAGGGCAGATGAGAGGAGAAGGAACAGAAATCTGTCAATTGTGTTGGCTTTCCCAATACCAGAAAACACTTAACGAGGGTCTTAGTCTTCAACAAGGAGAATAAATCAGTCGAAGTTGTATGCTGTGTCTAACCAAACTACCATGGCTTTGAATGTGCTGAAGAAGAGCTCACTACAAAGAGGGAAACCTTGATGAAAGCTCCAGATGGCAGGTGTCTTTTGTCGATAGACGAAAAATAATTTCTGGCCTATATGATATCAGCTGGAATGTGGAGGGGTCTCACGAGGGATGCCTACATCCTCCATGATGCACAACTCATCCGTTCTCTGCATAGTACATTTCGTTTTTCTCCCGTTTCCTAGTCAAGATGTATTCACTTGTATAATACCTTTCCAAGTTGTTGCTAATGGCCAGTGAACCAATACTGTCTTCCAGCATTCATTAATTTGATTAAGTATTGACCTAGATCATAAAAATGAAGATGTATTCCTACTCACGTAGGGCCTGGAGAACAGATATCAGAAGTGTTAAGTTAACTGCAAAATGAATATAAGGTATTGTGACAGCATTATGTACAACGTATGTGTATCATGATCCAATCTGCATAGACATAGAAGCAGTGCTTTATTTGTGCCGGTGTTTATGGTGTTTGACGGCGGCATTTATTTCTAAACACCAGCACCTATAATAGGATTACACCAGATGGTGGTGCTGTGTGTCTGTTCTTCAAATGAATGTATTAATGCAGTGTTTATTTAAAAATAATAAATCTAGTACAGAGGTAATACTTGCACTAGCATTTAGCAGCAGTGGCACAGCTGTTGGTGGTGCCAGCTGGAGTGGAGTGCCTTGGTAGTTAACTTTTGTAGAAATTAAGCCCTGCACAGAAGGAAACCGTTTGCCCCTTCTGAACAATTAAAATGATTAACAGCATGTGTGCTAAGTCAGCACCTCAGCATAAGGGCATTCCAGGAAGTCTTTTGTGTTTGAGAGGTGCAGTGTCCTGAGCTCATGGCTGACTTTTAAAGTTACCGATAATTTGCTATCTTTGGAGGCAGCCTTCAAAGCCTACAGTTCGATCCCTTCTGTTCATCTACAAAGGCACAGACTGGGATCAAAATACAGTTTCATGGATTTGCAGACTAAGGGGCAGAGTTACCACTTTTTCACGCAGCGCTGTGCAGCAGCCGCAAATGCTGTGCTGCGTGAAAAGGAGAGAGGAGGAAGCGCCAAATTTACTGAAATATGACACTCTCCTCCCCTTTTCCTAGCGCTGATGCTGAAATCAGCTGCCGTGCTCCACGGAGACATCTCTCCGCCATGGTAGAAGGGTGTTTCCATGAGTCTAGCATAGGTTTTGTACTGGAAGGGTACCCTTCCAGTACAAAATCATATGCATAGACTGACTTAAACCATTTTCCCTCTTTATACGTGGGCTGTACAGTGCAGCACACGTACAAAGTCGGAAAAGGAAGGAGAAATGAAATTATTTCTCATCCTTGCACCTACTTCAAAAGGGAGCAGTTTTCTGATGCTAAACCCGGTCTATTTTATTTAGTTAATTGGGTTTAGCATCAGAAAACTTGGGTGGTTGAGTGGGAACGCCCATGCTCCACCCATAGTACACCCCCTTGGAGCTAAGTAATGGAAAGCAGCGCAGAGCTGCTTTGCGTTTCTTTCACGTTATTTCCAGTGCTAAACAAGTTTAGCGCTGGAAAGTAAATCATGAAAGAAAAAAAATCAGCCGATTTGTGCCACTTTTGTGATGAAAACACGGCTTAAAATCGTAGTCACTCTCCCCCTAAAAATCGGAATTACTAAAATTTGCACAGCCCTTGGTGTGATGGATTTTAATTTTGCACTGCGCTTGCAGACTTTTATAATGTATGGTTTTTACCATTATGTTTAACTTTATGCTTCATAACGCAAGCACCCACTCAAAATGTTATTAAATATACCGAGGGTGAAAGTGTGATATAAAACATCTCTTCCACGTAATCTCATTGTCTTAAAAGGCCTGGTTGTTTTTAGCAAGTCATCTTAAAAATGGAGGTGTACTACTTGAGAGGCTGCTATGGACAGTGGTTCTAGTTAATTATACACTTTTAAAGCATTAAAACTGAAAATTCAGTTAAAAGACAAACATGTATTCCACTGCCAGCCACGGCCCGTGCAGGTAAGAGCGGTGGGGCCGGGTAGGGGGGATTACGACAGACGATGACAAGGGAAAATTATTTATTTATTTAATTTTGCCTCGTCATCGTCCGCCAAAGTCCCCCCCACCCAGCCCCACCCGCCCCCACCGCTCTTACCTGCACGGGCCGCGGCTGTATTCCAGAAATCTATTCATGCCTATGGTAAGCGAAGCATGATGTGGGATGTATGCTCCTCCATGGAATACAGTGGACTTCGATTTTTCTGATAGCAACAGGGTGCTGAAACATATGTCTTATGTGTTCAATTTCTTTCTCTTTGTGTTAGAGACTGTCCGACTTGAAAAATACTAAGGGGTCGATTCCGATCTCGGTCGGTAGGGCTCCGAATCGGATTCGGCTTTACCGGATCCGAGTCGGAGGCTTTGTTTCCGACCGATTCATACATTCGTCCGAGCGAGCAAGTACGATGCGATTGAACGCAAAATCGCCGACCGACTCGTTTCCGGGTCCGAACCGCTCCGGCTGACTCGTTCGCACTCAATTCGTGGCGCGCAATGGAGACGTTTTACGACCGAGCCAGTACGATGCACGATCCGGACAGCCGGATCGAGTCAGAGCCTCCGACATGAAAAAGCTCTCGGACGCGGACTTCGGGGGTCCGTGCCGGACCCCCCTTCACCCGTAGCCGTACGAGTCGGACACAGGGGGGACCCATGGGTCCCCCCTATACATGTGTGTACGGTGCAGATGGCACCAACGTGTACCCACTACAGGGGGCCCCCTTGTGCGCAACGTACCCATTGAGTCAATGGGAGCCCATGTACACGTTGTACGACCGGCTCCCATTGACTTCAATGGGAGTCCGACCGAACCGAGTCCGGCAGCATACGGCCGCATCGTACTCGTTCGGTCGGACTGCAGGGGTCCGGCTCGGTCGGAAAACAATCCGGATCCGGATCGGTCGGAGTGCTTTCCGACCCAGATCGGAATCGGCCCCTATGTAGTTTAAGAATCAACTTCAGTAGCTTCTCATTATAGGAATGGTGTTTTAATACTTCTGTGTAAATGTGTTGTGCAGATGGTCTGTGACCAGAGATGCTAATTTCCTATGGATCGCTGTCCATTCCAACCGTCCTGTGCTCCTGATGCTATAAGAACATATGTCAACAGATTTAGGCCAAGAAGTTAGTGAAGGGAGAATACTCAGTAACTGAACGTGGAGAGAGCTCTTCTGGTTGCTCCTCTATTAAAATGAGGACATAGATGGAATGTTATTAATATTATTATTACTATTATTATTAGTAGTATTATTAGTATTATTATTATTAGGATTCTGCAATCACTGTATAAAAACCGATGTCTACTTTCTTTATATTAGGCGGCTTCTGATGCACCAAGTCGTCAATTATAAAGAAATGAGTAGCCTCTCACCTGTAATAACTTATTACGGTTGAGTTCTGACGACACAATGCATGCTGCCCGCACCCAAGGGGAAAAGCAGATCAGGTCACGGAGCATAATTAAAACAGCAGTTTAATGAATTAAAACAAAATGTGGCTTTTCACTGTTTTGCTCTGTTTTTTCCAGTTGCACAGTGATAAGCAGAAAGGAGATATTTATGGCAACATGTTTATTTTCTGCACTCCTTAGATAATTATTGAAAAGTTTTAATAGTTCTGCTTGTTTTTACACTTTTAGAGCTAATCCAACTTTTTTTATTTTATCACTGGCATATTGAACGATTCTAATATTGTTTGGCAACAAATATCTCACAGCTATTTTTATGTGTTTAATTTTGCACTAAAGATTTTATTTTTATTCATCATGTTTGCAAACATGCTCTCTCTTTGATCTGAATGAGCTATGAATCAGGGACCATATTTATCAAGGGTTGTATTGCGTTTGCACTACGCAATGAGGTGCAAAAGTGACACAACCCTTGAGATGCGATTTATCAAGCCATGCAAGAACATCTTGCGTGGCACAGAAGAGCTTGATAAATGCTAAGTAGTGCAACACAGTGCATATCACTGTGTTGCGGTACTCTTCCCCAGGGAGGCGTTCCATGGGTTGTGCGCAGGTGTTCCCATGCAAAGCTCATGGATTTTGGTGTATTCTCAGTTTGCCATAAGTGGTAGACCTAGGAATGCGCCAAAACTGCTACTCCTCCCGAGGTGAGGCGTAACAAGGAGAAATTTGTTTAACTCTCCTCGTTTTTTTCCTCTTTCACAGCACACATAAGAAAGAGGAAAATGCTTAAGGGGATTGTTTTTGTGCAGCAAGGTGTCCCTTCCTGCACAAAAACAATCCTGCTAAAAATGCAGGAACCCTTGCACGACGGTGCAAGAGTGACTGCATTGGCGCTAGCCAGTAAATTGTGTGCCAATGCTCAGAAAAGGCAGGAATGCACTGTACAGTGTTAAGTATGGTGCATTCCTGGCCTTTCCCTATCATGCAGCGCAGCAAGGTGACTTGGTGCTCTGCGTGATATAATGATAAATATGCCCCCGGTGATGTAAATGGTTTGTGGGAAAGGTAATGGTGTGATCATGTAATATAAAGAATGAAGCACCCCCTGGCGTACGGTTCACTGATAGAATATCGACGCCCAAAATATCCCCATACACAAATATCGAGTCATAAATATCGATGTCAAAAATATTGACATCCTATATTTATAATGGTAAGTATAAAAATATCGGAAAAAAATATTGATGTAAAAATATCGATGTACAAAATATCGATTTATTTATATATGTAAAAAATAATGTTAAATATATTAAATAATAAAATTAACTTTAAAAAAATTATTTGGATTTAATATACATTTTAACAAATATAAGAAATACATTTAATTTAAAAAAATGTAAACATACATATATAAAATGTAATATATATATATTTATATTTACTTTAAAACAAATAATAAACTATTAATTTTAATTTATTTTTAAATTTTATAAATATATAAAAATTTACAAATAAATATATATATATATACATACACCTATAACATAAAATCTAATAAAAAAATTATATTATAAATTAAAACATTAAAATATTTAATAGTCTTTAAACTTAAATTTTGCACTCCATTGAGTGCAACAGTAGGGAAAGTGTTGGATAGCGGAGGGGTAAAAATAACTATTCCCACTCCAGTGAGTGCAACAGTAGGGAAAATGTTGGATAGCGAAGGGGTAAAAAATACTATTCCCACTCCAGTGAGTGCAACAGTAGGGAAAGTGTTGGATAGCGGAGGGGTAAAAATTACTATTCCCACTCCAGTGAGTGCAACAGTAGGGAAAGTGTTGGATAGGGGAGGGGTAAAATTATTATTCCCACTCCAGTGAGTGCAACAGTACAGAACGTGTTGGATAGCGGAGGGGTAAAAATTACTATTGCCACTCCAGTGAGTGCAACAGTAGGAAAAGTGTTCGATAGTGGAGGGGTAAAAATTACTATTCCCACTCCAGTGAGTGCAACAGTAAAGAAACTGTTGGATAGCGGAGAGGTACAAATTACTATTCCCACTCCAGTGAGTGCAACAGTAGGGAAAGTGTTGGATAGTGGAGGGGTAAAACCTACAATTCCCACTCCAGTGAGTGCAACAGTAGGGAAAGTGTTGGATAGCGGAGGGGTAAAAATTACTATTCCCACTCCAGTGAGTGCAACAGTAGGGAAAGTGTTGGATAGCGGAGGGGTAAAAATTACTATTCCCACTCCAGTGAGTGCAACAGTAGGGAAAGTGTTGGATAGCAGAGGGGTAAAAATTAATATTCCCATTGGAGTCAGTTCAAAATTAAAAACAAACAAAATATCAACTACAACACAAAAGATTTTAAAAAAACAAAAAAAGAAAACATATAAAAAATATTAAAAATGTACAGAAGATAAAAACATATTATAATGTTAAAAAGATCTAACAAATACCTAGAAAGATTTGTTTTAAAAAAATTAAAAATAATTTACAAACAAATAACTATTTTTAATAGAAATTATTTATAATCAAAAACATTAATTATTACATAAATGTAATCTTTTTTATTTCCTACCCTATAACACCACACAATTCACAACACACATCTAAATTAAAAAATATGTACCTCCATAATTAACATAATTAATTATCAATTAAAGAAATATAATTAATTTAAAAACAAATTAAAACAGATAAAAATGTAATTTACTCCCCAAACGTTACCCCTATAAAACCGAAACCCACACACAAAATAAAAATAAACAATTACCATAAATATTTATGAATTGATGAATTAATATTAATGATCAACTAATTAATAATTAATTAAACGTAAATAACTTCCATCCTCTACCCCAATAAACACCACAACCCACACCTAAAAATCATTACACAATTTCCATAACTAATTTAAATTAATAAATTAATATCAAATAACAACTTATCAATTAATTAAAAATATATTACTTCCCACCCTTTACCACTATAAACCCAACAACTCACATCTAAATTTAATTACACAATTGCCATATTTAAATTTTAATTAATTAATTAGCATTAATTAACAAATAATTATTAATTAATTATAAATAAATTACTTCCCACCCTATTCCCCTATAAACCCTACCACCCACTCCTAAAAAACATAACACAATTAACATAATTAATTACCAATTAATTATATAATAATTAACAAGCAATTAATAAATAATTAATAATAAATTAATTCCCACAATTAACACTATAAAATATAAATTAAATCAATATTAATAAATAAAAAATATTAATACATTTATTATAATTAAATTACTTCCCACCCTATTCCCCTATAAACCCACAACCCGCTCCTAAAAAAATGACACAATTAACATAATTACCAATTAATTAATTAATAATAATTAACAAGCAATTAATAAATAATTAATAATAAATTAATTCCCACAATTAACACTATAAAATGTAAATTAAATAAATATTAATAAATAAAAATATTAATAAATGTATTATAATTAAATTACTTGCCACCCTATTCCCCTATAAACCCACAACCGCTCCTAAAAAATGACACAATTAACATAATTACCAATTAATTAATTAATAATAATTAACAACCAATTGATAATTAATTAATAATAAATTAATTCCCACTATTAACACTATAAAATCTAAATTTAATAAATACTAATAAATAAAAAATAATAATTAATTTATTATAATTAAATTACTTCCACCCTATTCCCCTATAAGCCCACAACCCGCTACAGAACTAAAAACACAAAACTTTTATTAAAATAAAATTAATAACTACAAAACATTTAACACATATATTAAAAAACAAAAGCAATACTTATACAAAAAAATAGTTCACATACTTCAAAAATACATACTAAAATACATAACACTAATTAAAACATCGATATTTTAAACAACAATATTTTTGCAAACGATATTAATGACTTCGATTTTTTCAAAAACAATATTTCTTACCTCCAAGTCGATATTCTTGACCACGATATTCTTGCTGTCGATATTTCTGCATCACAATATTTCCAACTCGATATTTGTGTTTGTCGACATTTAAAACTCGATATTCTGTCTGTGCACCCTGGCGTACATGATAAGGATATTGCAAGTCACCTTGGAGCCCCATAACCTTATAAAGGAATTTTAACTATCTGTGACTTGCAATATCTTTCTAATATATGGTAGGGGTACTTTATCTCATGTATTCTTCTTCCTCTTAACATTATTATTATTATTATGTAACATTCTGAGTCCTTGACTCCCCTAATAAATCAGTGCCACATTGTGATTTGGTTCAGTGCTCCTGAGGTGAAGAAGACACAAACGCAAAGAAGTGCACTGACAAAAGAAAAACAAAAAGGGAGTGGCATATCATAAGAGCAAACATTACACCTAGAAGAAAGATAGTGAGACGTATAGTATTTTCACCTGAATGATTGGCTCATCAAAGAAGATAATGCACCTCAGTGGGGTAGGGTTTGTGCATTTATTTATTTAAAAAAAAACATTGTAGGAAAACCCACCTCATGAGCTCACACCAGGGACAAAATATGGTTTATGGATGAACCTTTTGTGCAAACATTTTTTCAATCATCCATCAGTTGTAACTAATGTTTGGTAGAAAAAACTTTACCACACTGCTCAATCACATCAAAAGAGGTCTTTGAGATCTGCTCATTTGGTTTATTCAAACATGTGTTCCAGTTACAAACATTGTCCTTAAAGGCTTTTCTACATTTAACCTGGAAAGACATTCATTTCACTTGCTCATGCAGCACCCCATTCTGTGGGTCTTATCTTCTTCTCCGGATAGATGTAGCTGATGTGCATTCAAATAGCTGAGGTGTGAATCTCCACCATAATTGCAATGCCAAAGTGAGCCATTGGAACTAGACTCAGGTTGTAGCATGTGGAGTTGGAGAGTGTCTATCCGAAGAAGATCTCAAGAAATATGGACCCAAACATTGCATTTTCTCGAATACATGTCTTAAAAGTCCTAGGCCTTACAAGTAACTAAAATAACTGGGCATTCAATTAAACTGAGCCTCTTATCCATTTTCTAAATGAAAAATGATTCTTCATTCACCTTTATCTTCCACTACATTCCAGTTTTCTATCTGGCCTATTGCAAGTGTATAAAAATATACTTGGTAGAGATAGAATTTAATGCACTATCGATGTAGATCAAAATGCACCTAGTGATGTGGGAGGAATTCCTTCTGCTAATGGTTTCTACAGCTATTTAGGGGTCCATTAGGACGTCGGGCTGTGGCACCATCGCAGTGCTGGCGGTGCGGAAAAAGGCCTTTTTCCGCCCGCGAGCAGCAGTACTCACGTCTGCCATATTAGAATGGCCAAACATAGACCATTTCCCGTCCGCTGCCGTGCGACGCGAACCGCCATCAAAGTGCGCCCGCAAGCGCGGCGGTGGGAGCCAATGGAGACACACCACCGTGCGGAATGATGTCCGCTCCGGTCCACAAATTAGGATGCTCCAAAAAACAAGTCACACCGCAGCGGAGAAACCGGCCAATCCTACACAGCGGAAACTCGACAGCGGAGCGCGAAACCAGAGACCCGGCCCACAGCACCCGGACACGACCGCCATGGACCCAGCACTCCACGTTTTCCCGGTGCTGTACCTGATACATCACCAGCAAATCATGGCCCGTCGCGGACGCCGCCGCAGGTACGCAATTACACAACCCCACACACAACCATAAAACACAAACCATGGACTGGCACAGGGTCCCTAACCACATCAGATACCGTGGTGGGGATAGGAACACATCCCCAAGTGCACACACACATGACCCACCTGCCACCAATATACCCCTCCGCATCCAGGTCACACATCGACCGAGATCGTGCGGCAATGTCACGGCCACGTCACCGCAGCGGTGAAGACAAGGGAATACATGCGCACAATGCAGAAGGCCGGGCCAGCACCAGGCATGGGCAGGGCACAAAGACCACAGGGCCACTACTCCACCCTCACACACTAGCCCCCCACTGAAGGGACATGCCATATGCCACACCTGTGCCCCCCATGCACAACAACAAGCCAGGTGACACCACACCCTGCACCACACACAAAACAAATAGGGACACAGCCACAGCAGGAGTGGCTGCACAGGAACACACAGCACAGAAGCACAGGGCCAGGGCTACACACACACACCACAACAACACCACACCAATGGCAAGTAAACTCAGTACAAGCATCAAATGGACACATACAAGGAACAAACATCTCACTGGACACACAGCCTGCCAAGTCACACACACATACCCCACACTGACACACAGACACATACACACACCACATGCCACCAGCAATGGAGCACACAAAACAGGAAAACAAAAGTGAGGTGCACACAAATGGAAGGCCAAGGAGACAACCACCAAGCATGTGTACAGCACATGCAAGTCAAGGAACATAGAACAACAGCCCCAGCCCACCTAATCACACATTGCTTGCATAGTGATTGAAGTCAAACCACAGACAGCACAGTGCAACAACCCAAGGAAACAGCAAGGCAACACATGTAGAGGCACAAGGATGAAATGAAGGCCCTGAAGTCAAACTGTGAACAGCCACACATATGTATACAAATACTTCACAGGAATACTCCAGCAGCACAACACACAGGGCCCATTGACACACTCCATGACTGTCAAACACTAGTATGAATCCACACACATACCCCCTCACATCTGCAGTACACAACACCAGTGTCAAACAAACAGAAGGGTGGCAATAATGTCCAGGCAATACACAGACAAACAGTCACACTCCCTGCGGGTAGCCACAAACATCACATACACACAGGGATGCCAGAACCAATGTCTGCACAAAAACAACAGACAAACACATAAACCAACAGACCCACACACAGAACCACAACAAGAACAGACATGCCCTGTGCAGCAAAAATGTGGAAAGGCAATGGGAGCACAGACACAACAGGAGTGCACAACCCCATCAGTCAGGAACAATGCACACACAACATACCACAACACAGACAAGAAGTTTACCATCACAGATAAACACAGCCACTGCAAACAAACAACAGATGCACAGCCAAAAAAGAACACATAGCAAACACAGCAGGACATAAGTGGATGCATACCAGCCAATGACAAGGCAACATACCCCCACAGCACTGCAGGCACAACAAGCAGTGTCTGAACAACAAGCATACCAGCCACACACAGAAATGAGTGACACAACATGAACCCACACAACACCAATCAGCACAGCACAAAGACAACATCACACACAGGAAGTGAAGCAGTACCACAGCAAACACACATACATGATGAGTCTGGCCAGCATGTCTGCAATCCTCTGGACAGAATCCCATACTGAGCTGGCAGTGCACCACAACTTGACATGTGTACAACACAGCCAACATGAACAAACAATGATAACTGCATCACACCTCAAATCTAATACATTGCCCACACAAGTATCAGGGTCAGGAAAAACTGAAGTCCCTCACCCCTGCAAAAAATAGAGTAAGTGAGTAAAGAAATTGGCAAGGTTGAAGTGGCACAAACAGCATGTTGCACAGTAAACCATATACACACAGCAAATGAACTTTATTCAGTGAGGACACTGACAAAACAGACAACAGGAGCAACTGTCTTTATTCACAAAATGCACAGATAGGCAAAAAGAGTAGATAATAGCGAGGCACAAAATGCAGGGCATGTCCATGAGAAGCTGCACAGGCAGGGGCAAAACAGCAAGGCCAGTGGCCAGTCCAAGGTGCAGAGCATGTCCATGAAAAGCTGCACAGGCAGGGGCAAAACAGCAAGGCCAGTGGCCAGTCCAAGGTGCAGAGCATGTCCATGAGAAGCTGCACAGGCAGGGGCAAAACAGCAAGGCCAGTGGCCAGTCCAAGGTGCAGAACAGCAAGGCCAGTGGCCAGTCCAAGGTGCAGAGCATGTCCATGAGAAGCTGCACAGGCAGGGGCAAAACAGCAGTGAACAGCAAGGCCAGTGGGCAGGACAAAGTGCAGAGTGAGTCCATGAGAAGCTGCACAGGCAGGGGCAAAACAGCAGTGAACAGCAAGGCCAGTAAGCAGGACAAAATGCAAAGTGAGTCCATGAGAAGCTGCAAAGGCAGGGGGCACACAGCATTGAACAGCAAGGCCAGTGGGCAGGACAAAGTGCAGGGCATGTCCATGAGAAGCTGCACAGGCAGGGGGCACACAGCAGTGAACAGCAAGGCCAGTGGGCAGGACAAAGTGCAGGGCAAGTCCATGAGAAGCTGCACAGGCAGGGGCAAAACAGCAGTGAACAGCAAGGCCAGTGGGCAGGACAAAGTGCAGAGCATGTCCATGAGAAGCTGCACAGGCAGGGGGCAAAACAGCAGTGAACAGCAAGGCCAGTGGGCAGGACAAAGTGCAGGGCATGTCCATGAGAAGCTGCACAGGCAGGGGCAAAACAGCAGTGAACAGCAAGGCCAGTGGGCAGGACAAAGTGCAGGGCATGTCCATGAGAAGCTGCACAGGCAGGGGCAAAACAGCAGTGAAAAGCAAGGCCAGTGGGCAGGACAAAGTGCAGGGCATGTCCATGAGAAGCTGCACAGGCAGGGGCAAACAGCAGTGAACAGCAAGGCCAGTGGGCAGGACAAAGTGCAGGGCATGTCCATGAGAAGCTGCACAGGCAGGGGCAAAACAGCAGTGAACAGCAAGGCCAGTGGGCAGGACAAAGTGCAGGGCATGTCCATGAGAAGCTGCACAGGCAGGGGGCACACAGCAGTGAACAGCAAGGCCAGTGGGCAGGACAAAGTGCAGGGCATGTCCATGAGAAGCTGCACAGGCAGGGGCAAAACAGCAGTGAACAGCAAGGCCAGTGGGCAGGACAAAGTGCAGAGTGAGTCGATGAGAAGCTGCACAGGCAGGGGCAAAACAGCAGTGAACAGCAAGGCCAGTGGGCAGGACAAAGTGCAGGGCATGTCCATGAGAAGCTGCACAGGCAGGGGCACACAGCAGTGAACAGCAAGGCCAGTGGGCAGGACAAAGTGCAGGGCATGTCCATGAGAAGCTGCACAGGCAGGGGCAAAACAGCAGTGAACAGCAAGGCCAGTGGGCAGGACAAAGTGCAGGGCATGTCCATGAGAAGCTGCACAGGCAGGGGCAAAACAGCAGTGAACAGCAAGGCCAGTAGGCAGGACAAAGTGCAGGGCATGTCCATGAGAAGCTGCACAGGCAGGGGGCACACAGCAGTGAACAGCAAGGCCAGTGGGCAGGACAAAGTGCAGGGCATGTCCATGAGAAGCTGCACAGGCAGGGGGCACACAGCAGTGAACAGCAAGGCCAGTGGGCAGGACAAAGTGCAGGGCATGTCCATGAGAAGCTGCACAGGCAGGGGCAAAACAGCAGTGAACAGCAAGGCCAGTGGGCAGGACAAAGTGCAGGGCATGTCCATGAGAAGCTGCACAGGCAGGGGCAAAACAGCAGTGAACAGCAAGGCCAGTGGGCAGGACAAGGTGCAGGGCATGTCCATGAGAAGCTGCACGGGCAGGGGCAAAACAGCAGTGAACAGCAAGGCCAGTGGGCAGGACAAAGTGCAGGGCATGTCCATGAGAAGCTGCACGGGCAGGGGCAAAACAGCAGTGAACAGCAAGGCCAGTAGGCAGGACAAAGTGCAGGGCATGTCCATGAGATGCTGCACAGGCAGGGGGCACACAGCAGTGAACAGCAAGGCCAGTGGGCAGGACAAAGTGCAGGGCATGTCCATGAGAAGCTGCACAGGCAGGGGGCACACAGCAGTGAACAGCAAGGCCAGTGGGCAGGACAAAGTGCAGGGCATGTCCATGAGAAGCTGCACAGGCAGGGGCAAAACAGCAGTGAACAGCAAGGCCAGTGGGCAGGACAAAGTGCAGGGCATGTCCATGAGAAGCTGCACAGGCAGGGGGCACACAGCAGTGAACAGCAAGGCCAGTGGGCAGGACAAAGTGCAGGGCATGTCCATGAGAAGCTGCACAGGCAGGGGCAAAACAGCAGTGAACAGCAAGGCCAGTGGGCAGGACAAAGTGCAGGGCATGTCCATGAGAAGCTGCACAGGCAGGGGCAAAACAGCAGTGAACAGCAAGGCCAGTGGGCAGGACAAAGTGCAGGGCATGTCCATGAGAAGCTGCACAGGCAGGGGCAAAACAGCAGTGAACAGCAAGGCCAGTGGGCAGGACAAAGTGCAGGGCATGTCCATGAGAAGCTGCACAGGCAGGGGCACACAGCAGTGAACAGCAAGGCCAGTGGGCAGGACAAAGTGCAGGGCATGTCCATGAGAAGCTGCACAGGCAGGGGCCAAACAGCAGTGAACAGCAAGGCCAGTGTGCAGGACAAAGTGCAGGGCATGTCCATGAGAAGCTACACAGGCAGGGGCAAAACAGCAGTGAACAGCAAGGCCAGTGGGCAGGACAAAGTGCAGGGCATGTCCATGAGAAGCTGCACAGGCAGGGGGCACACAGCAGTGAACGGCAAGGCCAGTGGGCAGGACAAAGTGCAGAGTGAGTCCATGAGAAGATGCACAGGGAATGTGTGCAACTGTACCCAAACCATGGTCAGCAACACTGTCTGGGGTGTCACGATGTGCAACACAGGCCATGCTGTGTGAGAGACAGGCGTGTGAGGTCTACCAACACTCAGACTTGGCTGTCAGTCGTACTGGGAGCTGGCTGTGTGTCGGGCCCAGTTGGAGCACTTGACTGGGGAGAGGGAGGCACATCTGAGGTATACCTATCAGTGTTTTGGCAAAACGGAGGGCTGCTTGGACCAGGTGGCATAGTGGCACGTGGAGGTGGAGTCATGCAGACATGAGACACAGTGTGGATGGGAGATTGTGGAGGGGTGCCTTTCCACTTCTTGGGCAGTCGCAATGGCTTCACTGTTTTGGGAACAATGGGAAGTGGCGTGGACACATCAGGCTCACTCAACACCAAGGCTGCAGCAGGTGCAGACGCTGGCCCTCCCTCTGGTGACGTGCTTGAACCTGCGCAACGCTTTGCATGGCCCTGGCTTTGCCCCTCCATCCCCTGCCTACCAGGTGGTCCCCCACAGTGCCCTCCATTCCCTGCTTCACTGGGCTTGCTATGGGAGTCGAGGTAGTGGGTGAATCGGACTTGCAGCCCTTCTTATGCCTACCCTTGGCACTCACCACCTTCTCAGTGGGCATGGAAATTGTATGTTTGGTTTTGGGAGACGCTTTCGGGACAGGAGAGTCCTTGGCTGGGGATGTCCCTGAGGCACGTGACCCTGACGCCTGCTTCTTGGCTCTTTGTCCCCTGGTGTTGCCTGATGGGCTCTTGTCTGTGTGCACTGGGGTGGCTTTGGTCATCTGTGGGGATGGTGTCTGCGGCCTGGACCGCTTGGGCTTCTGCTGCTGCTGTGTGCTACGTGTGCCGTATCGTGACTTAGAGGTCTGTGGAGCGTGGTCACTGTCGTCCGACGTGGCCACTGGCATGGGTGTGGACAAAGGGACTGTCGCTGGACTCCCAGATTGTGCCAGTTGAAGGGCTGATGTCACTGCAGTGGACAATGACTGGACAGTCCGGTGCAGCCCACCCACGTCTGAATGTATGCCCTCAATGAATGCAACCACCTGAGCCAATTTACTGTCGTGGTCCATGAATGCATTGAGTAGAGCTGTCTGGCCAACACACAGCTGGTGCAAAAGGTCCACAGACTCAGCACTGATGGCAGCAGGGGGACCGGGGCAGGGGCTGCGGTGCCGGGGGTGAAGGACACCCTTCCCCTCTTAGCGGTGCGAACACGGGCAGCACCAGAGGAAGTGGCTGGGAGGGTGGGCACTGCACGCTGTGTGGTGGAAGATGATGCAGAGTCCCCGTTCCCTGTGCCCGCCAACATGTCTGCGTCACCGCTGGCATCAGATGACGTAGTACTTTGCGTCTCGGGCTGTGATTCCTCCAGCAGACTCCTGTCCCCCTCCGAGGCGCTGGTCACATCAGTCTCACAGGGCTCCTCTGCAGCTGTTGTGCTGGTTTCCCCACCACTGGTGTCCGTCCCATGTTCCTCCGTGACCACGGGAGATGCTGCATGAGAGAGAGAGATGTAGGGTCAGTGCAGTGGCAGCAACATAACAAACATATGCATTACAGACAACCATTAAGATGTCTAGATCTACATGTTGCAACCCACCCTGTGCAATTACATCGCTCAAACCCACCTCTGTCATCACAACAGTGCGTGTGCACTATCAAACCGGGACAAAGTGAGCAATGTGATGACCACACAGCACAACATCCTGCATGTGGCTCCGTTACAACTGCAACACAGATAGCTCATACCTGTCTCACACCACCCACAATGCCATTTAAATGCCCCATACCCGTTTCCCAGTGTTAAGTACAGGTAGGACACATGCATGACATCTGCACCCAGCACTGGCACAAGCTGACACTCACATGCCACTGCATCACACTACCAACATCACATTGCCCAGCGCTGGCACATGCTGTGCACACATGCAACCACACACAGCCATAGTCACCCTTCCCAGTACACTCACCCCTAATTGCCTGCCGATGCTCCTTCAATCGTGCATCCAGCTCAGGGTGAGTCACGGCCAAGATGTGGCACATTAGTGGTGTCATGCTGCGCCGTGCCATCCGGCCAGTGCGAGGGATCCGCCCCAGTGTCATCTCCGCAACGTTCTTTGCCAGCCGTGAGATGTCGTCCCACCTCTTGTGGCAGTGGGTGCGCCGTCGGTTTGATACTCCCAGAGCACGCACCTTGTTCGCAATGCCCCTCCACACGGCCTTACGCTGGTGCACCTTGAGCTGCAGGCATGGGAGACAAGAGGGGGCAAACATCAGTGACACAGTGTCATGTGACCAAATCACTCAGGACAGTAGCATGATACAGATTAATCACAAATCCACATATCTCACATGCAGAGACAGAAATGCTTTTCACATGGTACATCTGCATGTGAGAATCACACGTAAATGCATGCATGTATAAGGGGGACACAATACTTGCACATCTCATGTACTAGCAGGATGCCAGCACAGAAGAGCATGTGTACTCTGCCCACATCTACTAACCATTTTTAGGTAGAGCAAGACATACGTCACAAAACAACATGTGTATGTGGCGAGACCCACTGTATCCGACAATGCGCAGGCGTCAACTAACATGCACTGTGAGTAGCCCACTGTGTCATGTATATCACATTGAGGGACATGATCTCACAAACCCACCTCCTTTCTCACAGTGCAAGTCGTGTGCAATCTACAGGGTTGACCAGGCACATTGATGGGGAGTCAAATATGAAAATGAACATGTTACACTCTGTACAGTCAGTGATGTGTTCTTGTTGGATTGGGCGGTGACTGTGCAGGCCAGGTGGGCTCACACTGAGATGGACAACAGGGAAACGCAAAGACATGCACACTAGCAATGACTGGCCTGAATCCTCCATTACCAACTTGCTGCTTCACTGTATGGCTGACAAGACAAGACATGTCCCTCAAATCTTGATGTGCAGGCAGGGAGACTTGAGGAGTAGGGTACACACCCCTTCACCCAATGGAATGCAAGTTAGACAATGCATGACACAAACCCACACTCACATGCACATGCTGCATCAGACCGACTACATGTGTGCCCCCTGCACTCTCACACCCACTGTGGAAGACTTACCACGACATTTGGGGCACCATATAGCCTTGGGTACTGTGTGAGCACCTCGTCCACCAGGACCTCAAGCTCCTCGCCGGTGAAGGGACTGGCACGGATCTTCTCTGTCCTTGACATCACTGTTGGTTAGAGACAGCAGCGGCAGCAGCAGGTGAGGGTCTCAGGCAGCAGTCCCTGGAGGCAGCAGCAGGTGAGGGTCTCAGGCAGCAGTCCCTGGAGGCAGCAGCAGATGAGTGTCTCAGGCAGCAGTCCCTGGAGGCAGCAGCAGGAGAGGGTCTCAGGCAGCAGTCCCTGGAGGCAGCAGCAGGTGAGGGTCTCAGGCAGCAGTCCCTGGAGGCAGCAGCAGGTGAGGGTCTCAGGCAGCAGTCCCTGGAGGCAGCAGCAGGTGAGGGTCTCAGGCAGCAGTCCCTGGAGGCAGCAGCAGGTGAGGGTCTCAGGCAGCAGGCTCTGTGAACAGTGGAAATTCTGGGCACTCTCCCACACATATATAGCCCCCTGGTGTCGTTCCAGTAGTCCTGGGCTGCTGCAATTGGTCTACCAGGTCAGCCTTTTACAAATGCATCCAATGACTGACACCGCGGTGGTGTAGCACGCCTACCGCTATTTTCAAAATTGCATCGAGCTTCCGCGATCGCGGAGCCCATTGGCTGTAAAGGCATGGACCATGGCGGTGACACACCGCAGGGGCCAGGCGGGCGCTACCGCGACATTGCATCTTTTGATTGCATCCAATGACCGGCACCGCAGTGGTGTAGCACGCCTACCGCTATTTTCAAAATTGCATCGAGCTGCCGCGATCGTGGAGCCCATTGGCTGTAATGGCATGGACCTTGGCGGTGACACACCGCAGGGGCCAGGCGGGCGCTACCCCGGTATTGCATCTTTTGATTGCATCCAATGACCGGCACCGCGGTGGTGTAGCACGCCTACCGCTATTTTCAAAATTGCATCGAGCTTCCGCGATCGCGGAGCCCATTGGCTGTAATGGCATGGACCATTGCGGGGACACACCGCTGGTGCCAGGCGTTAGTTTCCGCAATTTGTGTGCCATAGACACACATGAGGTACCGCCATTTGGGTGGCAGAGCATGCCAACTGCCATTTGGCCATGTCTATGGGGCTATCAGTACCGCAGCTGTGCATTGGGGTGTGTTGCACACACACCGCTGGTTCCAGGCGGTACTTTCCGCAATTTGGGTGCCATAGACACACATGAGGCACCGCCATTTGGGTGGCGGAGCATGCCAACCGCCATTTGGTCATGTCTATGGGGCTATCAGTACCGCAGCTGTGCATTGGGGTGTGTTGCACACACACACCGCTGGTGCCAGGCGGTACTTTCCGCAATTTGGGTGCCATAGACACACATGAGGTACCGCCATTTGGGTGGCGGAGCATGCCAACCGCCATTTGGCCATGTCTATGGGGCTATCAGTACCGCAGCTGTGCATTGGGGTGTGTTGCACACACACCGCTGGTGCCAGGCGGTACTTTCCGCAATTTGGGTGCCATAGACACACATGAGGCACCGCCATTTGGGTGGCGGAGCATGCCAACCGCCATTTGGGCATCACTTGTCTCTCAGTACCGCACCATACTGTACACTACACTACACTACACTACAGGACAGTGTTGGTATGGACAATACAATGTGCACACATGTCAATGTGTTGATGTGCATTGTCAATCACAGCATTTGTTTCCACAATTGATGATGTTTGTTTTAGCATGTCCTCTCATGTTAGATCATGCACACACTCGTCATTGATGCTCAGACTGTGGTCATTGTGTTGTTGAGGTGTGCCAGGTTCAATTGACGCCTGAATGTGTGTCATGTACAGCAGCTAGGTAGGATACCGTGGGGTTGCCTTGTCACACATGTGCAGGATGACAGACTCCCAGGCGTGCCCATGGGGAATGTGGCCATATCCCAATGTCCATTCACCTTGACCGAGGTGTTGTTTGGGGGACTTGCTGTGTTTAATCTGACAAGTGTGTGATTTGTGTAGTTGAAGGGGTCCCTACATGTCAGCTGCTCTGTGACTCTATTCATATGACATTCTTTGTTGCCGTTGTGTCAGCCATGATGTGAGATGCTGTGCACATCCCATGATGTATTGCATAACAATGTGTCCACTCTCATCTCAACTAGGAGGAGACCAAATCTGCATCGTCACTTGACAGTGCTGGCAGACATGGAGGATGAGGCGATCATCCGGAAATGCCGTCTGGATAGAGCCACCCTCAAGACCCTTTGTGATTTGTTGGAGCCCCACCTGCAGCCTCGCCGAACATATCCAACAGCTTTCACCCCAACGTATAAGGTGATGGCGGCACTGCATTTTTTGCGACTGGATCATTCCAGAACACGGTGGCCGAGGCAGGTGGGATGTCACAACCCATGTTCAGCATGGTGCTGCGGGATGTTCTGTCCGCCATGATGATCTACAAGGACAGATACATCCATTTCCCCAGGGGGCAGAATTGGCAGCTGTAAAGGGAGATTTCTATCCCCTTGGACACATCCCCCATGTAGTTGGTGCCATTGATTGCACCCATGTTGGGCTAGTGCCACCACAGGTCCGTGAGCACATCTACAGGAATCGTAAACATTACCACTCCATAAATGTCCAAGTGGTATGCCTGGCAGATATGATCATCTCCCACGTGTGTGCAAAATTTCCAGGCTCGGCCCATGACTCATACATCCTGCGTAGCAGCATTGTACCCCAGCTGATGGCCAATCTGCTTCCTGAGCGTGCATGGATTGTGGGTGAGTATGCCTAGTCATTTGGCGTGCTGTGTGTGTGACCTGCTGTCCTCTGCATCTGCAACATTGCAATGTTTCTTTGTGTGTCACACATAGGTGACTCTGCATATCCCAACCGTCCTTGGTTGCTGAGCCCACTGCGGAACCCCAGGACACCAGCTGATGTCCGCTACAATGATGCCCATGGGAGGACACGTCGTGTGGTGGAGTGTACCTTTGGACTGCTGAAGTCACGTTTCCGCTGCCTGGACAAGACCGGAGGGGCACTGATGTACTCGCCCAGGAAGGTGTGTCAGATTGTAGTGGCATGCTGCATGCTCCACAACCTAGCCATTCGCAAGGAGATTCCCCTGCTCCTGGATGCTGATGAGCAGCCAAGGCCCCCGCCTGCAAACCAACCCGTGTCCAGTGATGATGACAGTGGAGAGGAGGAAGGTGTTGACCTGCGTCAACAGCTCATCACCCGCTACTTCACTTGAAGGTGGGTGACAATGTACAACGTACCCATTGTCTGATGATGTTGCTGTTGTTGTGAGGGTGTAAGTGAGATTTGTGACAGCAGCCAGTTGTAGACTCAGTGTTTGCTGTCAATGTTGATGGGACAGTTCATTTCTGAACATCTACAGGATGTGTATGTTGGCACTTGTTGCCCATTGTTATGTGTGCATGTGGGTTGTTCTTGTTGTGAAGTGTTGTGTGATGTCTGTGATGCCACACCCAGACTAGTGAATGTTGTTCTGTTCTTTTTCCTAGGTGCCTTTGACCTCTCCTTGCCTACATACACTCCGTCCCCTGGTACATTGTATTCCTGTTGAAAAGTGTACATCCTGGAATAAAGACGGTGCAGGTACAACAACGTGTGTGTAAGGATTTGTTTATTTACAAAGGTGACATGTGAGGGGGTACATTGACAGTGAGGTGATTAGTGGAGCAGTGAGTTGACATTCATGGTAAATGAGATAATCGAGTGGTCACCACATAGGTGTGGTGACCCAGTCCAACAGACAGATGCCATTCACAAGGCAGTGTGGGGAAGGACAGTCCAAAAAGTCAATGCAGTGGTGCAGAGGGTTGCCATCATGGTTGGCTGCGTGACTGGCGTTTGGCAGGTGCTTTGCCTACAGATGCTCCCAGGGTTTTCTTCGGACGGCCCCTTTTCCGTTTGGCAGGGGGCCTCTGCTATAGGGCCAGTGGGGTCTGAGGACTCACCACTCTCTGTGGCCGCAGGGGAGGATGGTGAACTGTCATCCTGCGGACCACCAGTGGGAGGGGAGGTGTTGTTTGTGGCGCAGGCCTGTGCCTCAGTACCGCCACTAGTTGGCCCAAGAGGTCCACAATTTGTCCCATGCGGGTATCCATGGACCTCATCAGCAGGAGGAGCTCACGTGAATCTTGTTCGGACCGGGCCGTTTGTCCCTGGGCCCGTTCATATGCCCCAAGGACTTGGTGGATGTGGTCCAGGGATTCGGTCCCAGGCTGTGTTCGGGTGTGGGTGACCCTGCCCCTCCCACCTGCTCTGCTGCCACAGACCGGTTGCCTCTCCACTGTCGGACCACACATCCTCTCTCTGCCCTCCTCAGTTGCTGGGGTGGGGTGGTCGTCCTGTGGGACAGGGAGGGTGTTGCAGACAGCACTGGTGGTTGTGGTTGTGGTTGTGGTGGAGGACGCACCAGACATAACAGCAGGGGCCTGCAGATTGGTTGTTGTAGCTGCAGGTGTGGTGGGGGGACAATGGGGTCCTGGGACCTGTTGCGCCCTGGAACACCAGATGGCCCGGCCTCAGTCTCCTCGTCCGAAGATTCCTGGAAGTCAACATCCGAGAGTCTATGTTCCGGGGGGGGGGGGGTACATTGGCCCTGCAGGTTGCTGGTGTCGTCCTCTGCAGTCAAATCTTGGTCACCTGTGGATCAGATGGGAAATGGTCATTGGGGTGCACCACGTAAGATTAGTGTTAGCTGTGTGTCATTCACTGTTAGTACACTACACAGTTGACTGATCATCACATTGTTTCCTATGTGCACTACTGTGCCTCCTGACATGCTGCGGTGGTACATGCATTTCTTGGCCATGGTGTGAGGTGTCAATATGTACCATGCGCCATGTGCATGATTTGTGATTACAGGGACATGTTGACATCTAGGGCCTTGCGCTAAATATGATTTTTGTGCGGACTGTATGTGGATTTTCATGACCTGTCAGCCGTCACATCTGGGCATGTCCTGGACATTGTCATCTCCTGCATACCTTTGTCTTGTCATGTGCATATCTGGATTGGTACCACATAACATGCCTTCTTACTGTTCATATGGTCGTTGTTACTCTGGCCCCATGGCACTGAACCTGTCATTCATTGCTGTGCATGATTGTTCCCAGTCTTTCCTCTACATGTGCATTGGTATGTCACACTTTGGTTGCGGTGACAGTTTCCTTTGCTTAGCTGTGTGCACACTGTGCGTGGCAATATGATCGGTGTGCATATTTGTACATTGAGAGGACTGGTGTTGTCATATGGCACCATTCTTTTTGTGTCAAATGGCTAGGTGCACGTACTGCCTACTTGCCTGTTGTGTGTTAGCATTTGTGTTTGTTTTGTGACACATCTGTGTGTGCGTGGTGGAGGCTTGCATCCTGCTCAGTGGTGGCACAAGACAGAATAATATGTCTGGCTAGCTGTTTGTTTATTTGGAGTGATCCATTATATGCCACATGCATCTGGGTGGGGTGGGGGAGTGCCCCATCCTGCTGAGGTGTGGTACAGGGGGCATGGTGGGAGTAGTAGTACAGGCCTCCTTCCCACATACAGCCCTCCATGGCAAGATGGCTACCTACCTGTAAGTTTGTTTGTTGGGGATGTAATGGCTGACACATGCTTCTGGGTGGGGTGGGGGAGTGCCCCATCCTGCTGAGGTGTGGGACAGGGGGCATGGTGGGAGTAGTAGTACAGGCCTCCACCCCAAATAGCCCTTATGGCAAGATGGCTACCTACCTGTAAGTTTGTTTGTTGGGGATGTAATGGCTGACACATGCTTCTGGGTGGGGGAGTGCCCCATCCTGCTGAGGTGTGGGACAGGGGGCATGGTGGGAGTAGTAGTACAGGCCTCCCTCCCACATACAGCCCTCCATGGCAAGATGGCTACCTACCTGTAAGTTTGTTTGTTGGGGATGTAATGGTGACACATGCTTCTGGGTGGGGGAGTGCCCCATCCTGCTGAGGTGTGGGACAGGGGGCATGGTGGGAGTAGTAGCACAGGCCTCCCTCCCACATACAGCCCTCAATGGCAAGATGGCTACCTACCTGTAAGTTTGTTTGTTGGGGATGTAATGGCTGACACATGCTTCTGGGTAGGGGAGTGCCCCATCCTGCTGAGGTGTGGGACAGGGGGCATGGTGGGAGTAGTAGTACAGGCCTCCCTCCCACATACATCCCTCCATGGCAAGATGGCTACCTAGCTGTAAGTTTGTTTGTTGGGGATGTAATGGCTGACACATGCTTCTGGGTGGGGTGGGGGAGTGCCTCATCCTGCTGAGGTGTGGGACAGGGGGCATGGTGGGAGTAGTAGTACAGGCCTCCCTCCCACATACAGCCCTCCATGACAAGATGGCTACCTACCTGTAAGTTTGTTTGTTGGGGATGTAATGGTGACATATGCTTCTGGGTGGGGGAGTGCCCCATCCTGCTGAGGTGTGGGACAGGGGCATGGTGGGAGTAGTAGTACAGGCCTCCCTCCCACATACACGCCCTCCATGGCAAGATGGCTACCTACCTGTAAGTTTGTTTGTTGGGGATGTAATGGCTGACACATGCTTCTGGGTGGGGTGGGGGAGTGCCCCATCCTGCTGAGGTGTGGGACAGGGGGCATGGTGGGAGTAGTAGTACAGGCCTCCACCCCAAACAGCCCTCCATGGCAAGATGGCTACCTACCTGTAAGTTTTTTGTTGGGGATGTAATGGCTGACACATGCTTCTGGGTGGGGTGGGGGAGTGCCCCATCCTGCTGAGGTGTGGGACAGGGGGCATGGTGGGAGTAGTAGTACATGCCTCCCTCCCACATACAGCCCTCCATGACAAGATGGCTACCTACCTGTAAGTTTGTTTGTTGGGATGTAATGGCTGACACATGCTTCTGGGTGGGGTGGGGGAGTGCCCCATCCTGCTGAGTTGTGGGACAGGGGGCATGGTGGGAGTAGTAGTACAGGCCTCCACCCCAAACAGCCCTCCATGACAAGATGGCTACCTACCTGTAAGTTTGTTTGTTGGGGATGTAATGGTGACGCATGCTTCTGGGTGGGGTGGGGGAGTGCCCCATCCTGCTGAGGTGTGGGACAGGGGGCATGGTGGGAGTAGTAGTACAGGCCTCCCTCCCACATACAGCCCTCCATGACAAGATGGCTACCTACCTGTAAGTTTTTTGTTGGGGATGTAATGGTGACACATGCTTCTGGGTGGGGGAGTGCCCCATCCTGCTGAGGTGTGGGACAGGGGGCATGGTGGGAGTAGTAGTGCAGGCCTCTCTCCCACATACAGCCCTCCATGGCAAGATGGCTACCTACCTGTAAGTTTGTTTGTTGGTGATGTAATGGCTTTCACATGCTTCTGGGTGGGGTGGGGGAGTGCCCCATCCTGCTGAGGTGTGGGACAAGGGGGCATGGTGGGAGTTGCAGTGCAGGCTGCCTGTGCACATGCACCCATGGTAATGTTGCTAGGTACATTGGTGGTGTTTGGAAGGGGGTGGATGTTGGATCTGTGAGACATGTTTTAGTGAGTGTGTGGTGCAGATGAATGGAATTGTTCCTAGGAGGTGTATCTTTGTAGTTGTGCAAGGCAGTACATAGCAGTGTGGTGGTAGTCATTTGTTTGTACTTACCAGCCTC
This sequence comes from Calotriton arnoldi, assembly GCA_963921515.1. Taxonomy (NCBI): domain Eukaryota; kingdom Metazoa; phylum Chordata; class Amphibia; order Caudata; family Salamandridae; genus Calotriton; species Calotriton arnoldi. Next base: position 1,089,111 of record CAWUFW010006548.1, on the reverse strand, counting down.
CACTCCCCCGGGTACTCCTGTGAGACTCTCTGGATGCAGTATGGCAAGCACCTTCTCCTCCCATGGGGTGAATGGTTTTGGTGGTATGGGAGTGCCACCGCCAGTCCTGTCAGCCAGCTCACGGTTCTTGGTCCTCCTCTCTTTGACAACCCTCTTCAAGTCATGCCACCGCTTCATGATTTCCTTTCTGGATCTTGGGATGGTCCCTACTGCATTGACCTTCTGGACTATCCTTGCCCACATTTGAGTCCTTGTGGCTAATTGTGTCTGTTGGACCAGGCTACAAAACAGTTGTGGTTCCACTCTGACTATCTCATCTACCATTACCTTCAACTCACTCTCTGTGAATTTGGGCATTTTATGTGTTGACATGGTGTGTGATGTGCAGAGGTGTTGTAGGTGCAGGGGTGTAAGTGGTGGTGGTGGTGATGTGTATGGTGTGTGATGTGCAAAGGGGTTAGGGGTGCAGGTGTGGAAGTGGTGGTGGTGCTGTGTGTGGTGTGAGTGGTGATGGTGTGTAGCTTTGCCTATCCTTTGTTCTCAGGGGTTGGGCCCTTCAGTTGTGGGTTAGTGCAGAGGATTGTGGTCAAGGAAGGGGCTGGTTTTATGCTCTGCTATGTGGGTGTGTCCACATGTGGGAGTGCTCTCAGGTGTGTTGTGGGTTGTCCTTGTAAATTTTTTTGCTGTGCAATGTTGTGTCATTGGGGTGTGTTTTCAGTTTTTGGGTGGCATGGCTACTTTGGTGTGGGCACTGTGTGGCCTTATTGTGGGATTTTGGATTCGTCCGCCAAAATTGTCACGGAGCGTCCACGGCGGTGGCTTTGCTGCAGCTCTTCTGCATGCTCTCCCATTCATCACTGTTAGCGATCGCGGCGGTCGGAAACAGCGGAACGTGCCGGGGGACCAGCGGGGATATCCTAATTTGCCGTGCGGTGTCTCCGCTATCCTTGCGGCGGGTTGGTGTTTTTCCGCAGCGGATCCGTCTGCCGCGGACGTGTTTTGGCCATCTCCGCACGCTACGGGCGTTTTTTCTTCCCCCCGTACCGCCGCGGTCGGTGTTTTTTGGCGGTTGATCATAATATGGCCGCCGGTTTCTCCACGGTGCCGGCGGGCGGTTGTTTTCCGCTTCCATGGCGGTCGGGGTGATTTTCCGACCGCCATCCTAATGAGCCCCTTAGTGTTTTGTCCCTTACATCAGTTAGGTGGACCACCAGTACATGTGTACACTTAAATGGTTGTGGGGTAGGAAATTTCAACATGTTTCACTTACCTCAGCTGATCTGCACTTATTAGAAAAGTCATTGAAAGATATTAGTCTTTTTTGAGTGGCTATTTTGATTATAACTGAGTGGGCTTACATTTTTGGGAGAACGCTGAGTTGATGAAGTTGTACACCAATTTGAATTTTGACTTCAAGTACTAAGGAGATGCCCTCTTTTAAAAGTGCTTATCCCAAAACAGAAAACCCATTATAATAGTGGGAATGTGGGAATGGAGGCCATTAGGGACAGGTGGTTTTGGTTTGGTGGCTCCCCCCAAACTAGCAAATTAGCTTGCAAACTTGACGATCCTATGTAGAAACCAATGAACAATCCTGGAAAGGAACACTAAACAACAGAAATGCTGAAAAAGAAAAACAGATTTGTATCCAACAGAAAAAATGGAAAAGTAGACCTAAATCCTGAATTAAATATGACTCTGTCTTGCTGCATGATCTGTCAGAGACATTTAATTGAATAGACCCATGAGTAAATTAGGGTCTAGGTCTGCAGTAGACATTTGGCTTTGTCTTCTAGGGAACGTCTCTCCTGTTTGTTATGTGTTATGTTAATGAATTCTTAAACAAAACATGGAGCCAGGAGTGCTGCTGAGTTGAATACATTCCATTTAATTGGTGAACTACTGGGATAGAACACCACAATCAAAGAGTCAAGTAAAGATAGGTACATCTCACATATAATGCCCAAGCACTGGGCATTGTTCTTTCCCTTTCAGAGCTTGACGTTAATGCCTGGAATTTAGAAAAGGTTCTTGCTCCAGGTGCCCAAAGGTCTGAAACCCATCTCATATACAGGCTTCACTTTCATCTGGAATGACTATTACTTCAAGACATTTTGGATTGGCCTCCATTCGTTTCTAGGATCCAGTCATATTTCCATGAAAATGCTTATTTATCTGTAGCCAAGCTCTTGATTCTATTTAGATTGACATTGAAATTATTTTCCCTCTTTATTTCAAAGGAAGTTTTGTTTGCCTAACAATTTTTGATTCCTTTATCCATTTCTTTTACATTTGGACTTCCAAGCCCTTAGTTAATTTAATTGTATTGAGTTTGAGGAGATTTATACACAATCTCTAAAACATCTCTCAAGGAATTGCCTTACAAGCTCACAATGTTTAATGCTAAGCATCAGATTAACATTCCTGAAAACACATTCACTTTCTCTCCAAAGACGATTGTTTTATTTATAATACATAGTTTCCCCAATCACAACTAGATCCTCGTTGTCATTCAGTGAATGGACTATCTTACATTTCTGTAAGTGCTTTTTGTCCCCGAAGACCATTTTTACCAAATTTGGTCGAAACATAATTTGCCCCAACCAACAGACAAACATTTTCATAAATAAATACAAACATGTCTTCCCTCAGATTTCCATTTATACATAGAAACCATTTTGTCACATCAGCTTTTATTCTAAAAATGTCCACAAGTTTGCCTTCAAAAAGATCATTATATGCTTTTGGTAAATGCAGCAGTTTGGAAGCAACACATCAGCTTAATATGTTTAACAGAGAATCGTATTTAGCTCTGACCTTCATGAAACTATACTGCCTCACATTATTATTTGCAGCATAAAGTGCCTATGTACTACAATCATTTGCCAGGAATAGCTTCATATAACAAGTGTCAGTCATACCAGGAATGATCACCATGTGTCAGGCTGGTCAGAAGAGAGCAATCATACACAGAAAAAACATGGAAACATCATTTACCATGGAAGATGTTGTGAGGTCTAAGATGGCCACCTGAGATCTGAAATGCCACTGGCTTCTCAAGATGGCTAACACATGACCCTAAACCCACAACTTACTGTAGATGGTTCTTAGTTGCCCAGGATTCATAACAACTTCCAGCAATGGCCATCATATGCAAGAAATGGCCACATACATTTTTGTAGATGCCAGCAGATGATAAGTGGAACTTTCATCTGCTAGGGGTGACAATCATATACAACAGGGATGCTCACCAAAGGCCAAGGTTAGACATCATCATATATCCAGGCATTAAAAATACATGCAGTCCCCTCATACAATGGACAATCCATCCACAGACAGGAAATAAAATGAAGGAAAGCAGGACTCTCACTTATCTCATGAAGCTGAAGGCCCTCTGTGCAACACGCAGACAGTTCATCACATCAGCTAAATCAAAGTACAATACCCACCCCATCAACGAATCCACTAAAAGAAGCACAATGCTTTTCAAGACAATCAAGAATTGCATCACCCCCTGCCAGACCCACCTATTCCTCACCCCACAGAAAAGTGCAATGCCATTAACCTCTTCTTCAGTGAAAAATGCCCAGTATCCAACAGCATATCAATAACTTCAAGCCTGCTTCAGCTCTTACTCCCACCCTATCATGTAGATTACCATTGTGGTAGAGCATTTAAAGCCCTAACTCTCCTAAATATTGCTGACATACTCAACTCCATCAAATCCACTTCTAATGAAGATTATTTCTTACCCTCCTATTCTTCAAAGCTCTGTGTGGGGATGCTATCTCACCCCCCACCCACTGGCAATGCCTCCCTTACTCAAAGCATCTTCCCAGAAACTTTCAAGACAAGCCAGATTCTCCCACTCCTAAAGAAACCTACTCTAGACAGTATTGACCTCGCCAACTACCATCTATAACTCACCAACCATTTATAAGAAGGATCATTGAAAAATCAGTCTATATTCAACTTCAACACCCCTTCAATGCTGACCATCTCTTGCCAATTACCAGTCTGCCTTCAGATCACATTGCAGAATGCAGACCTACAACTTAGACATCGTAGACAAGGAGCCCCTGACAGATCAATATAACCCCTGCTTTCTGATACTGTTAGACATCTCAGCTGCTTGCTACACAGTAGACCATTGCATCCTCATATGCACCCTAGCGCCTCAAATAGGATTTACCTGCAATGTCCTTCACTGATTCATCTTCTACCTTTCCAACCGACACCAGTTTGTTCAAATGGGCTCCTTCGGGCCCCAAAAGATACCCATTATCTGTAGAGTCATCCAGGGTGCCATATTGTCCCCTGTCACTCTTGACCTGTACATAGAGTCACATGGTGCTCTTCCCACAGATAACAGAATCAAGGTTCACAAAGGATACACAACTCTACTTAGAAGTCTCCTCTGTTTCAGACATCCAACGCCTAAAACATTGCCTGCATATCTTCCAGACCTGTATATAAAATGCCTACCTGAAGCTCAACCTGAACAAGTCAGAATTCTGGTTACTTGCAAAGAACAACAAACAAGAAACTAGTCAAACCTGGCTCAATTACATCGGCTTTGATGGCTTTAAATCCCAACTTTCACTGGATGCCATGTCACGTGGATTCCTCCTGAACACCAACATCACCCCTAAGGAAAACATTGGAAAAAAAAACAAAGAAGGCCTGGTAGTAGCTCTCTATTTTTATGATGTTATTCTTAAGAAAGTGAAGTTATTTATTCTCAACAGTGATTTCTGAATTGCTCTTCATGCCCTTGAACTCTTAGCATCTGGATGACAATAATGCGCTGCTCTTTGTCCTCCCAGACTCTACACTGGAAACCTTTAAGGGCATCCTACACACCACAGCACAGCAAGTCTTATCAATAGCCTGAAGAAATGTGATCGCATCACCCTCATCCTGGTGGAATTCCATAGAGGCCCCATGCCAACCCACACCAGCTGCTTATGCTGATAAATGCAGATTGTGGGTGATATATGTTCACAATAGGCAGGGTCAGCAGGATGGAGCCAAGCAGCCAGGGATCAGCAAAGGGTAGCCCAAGACACTGTGACCATCCTAAATGAGGTAGGGTCTAGTTTGATTTTTCCTGGCTTCTAAGGCTCAGTGTACTTTTATCCTTTAAAATTGATAAAAGGTAGATTGCTGGGAATTTCTACACAATACAAAAGGCCAGCAGGATGAGACCAAGTGTCCAGGAATCATCTAAGATAACCCAAGACATTGCAACTAGCCTTAATGTGGAAGAGATAGTTTGATTTTTTCTGGCTGGAATGGCGCAGCACACGTTCAACTGTTAATGCCAATTAAGGCAGATTGTGGGTCGTAGCTTCACAATGCAAAGGATCAGCAGGACATTGGCATGAGCCCAGGAATCAGCTAGTTTGAGTCAAAGCAACAAGCCTCAAGTTTACCTAATGTATGTTAACTTGTGGAGATATATAAAATGTGCTTTCCACAAAGCTCACAGGTCAGAGCAGAGCTGATTGAACAAATTGAGAATTTCTGAATCAGTGACATGCTGCTATCCTAGCCAAAATAATAGAATCAGGGTAAGTCTTCTTTCACCACATTGTTTCTTGTTTATACTGAAATGTCATTCACTATAATTGATGAAAGTGGAAGTTATTCTGTGAGAAATTCTGGAGGGCCAGGAAGATGCTGCCTGACTTTCTAGAATTTCTGGGATCCAAGAATTGTATTAGGCTCAAATGGAGGGGTGGGGCCAGCAGGGCAACATGGGGCAGGCTAGTTAGCTCTTGCATTGTCAGGGCAACAACCTACCAAGCTCTTCATCTCTGACCCTTGAATGTGCAGAGTGCCGCTCTGGTTGGGGTCTGAGTCAAGATCCAACTAGGGATCATCCATTTTTGAGAGCCTTCAAGAGCTCAAGAAGGGCTTGGGGCATAAACTACAGCTCAAAATGTTGCCTTCCTTTGACTTAGCAAGAGTAGGTGGAATATGGACATTTTATAGTTTGTGCACTTTCCACTCATGTTGCCACCCTTGAATGCTTTTCCACTTCCTTCCTTCTCCATGGGGTATATTTAATCAGCAGTAGGCAGTATCCCATAAATAAATAAATAACATTATGCAGGCTACAGCCTGTGCCACCAATTCCCATACCTATCCTTTTGGTGTCCATTTACTCATTCAACAGCATCATGTTGCCTTATGGATTACTGGGCCTTCTCTGATTACTGTCTCCTTATTTTAATGTACAGGTAACACTATCCCACTGCCCCTGTGTCTAAGGTTGGTAGCCTTACTATAATTAGAATTTGAGTGTCTGTCTCCTGAATACCCTCATGCATCAGACCATATGCTGCATCCCATAACATGTAAACTGCACCTTGGTGGCCATCACATATGACATGAAAACCCTTTCCATATATGATGAAAATAAAAAAAATAATTTCCCAACCACACATTACACATACTGTAATTTGTTGTCTTTGTGGTTAAGCATGTTACCACCCCAAAAAGTGGTAGTAAGTGTTATAAAAATGCAGCAACATACACAAACAGACACTCTTTATTAATGGTGCAAGTCATCCAGCACTTTATTTACTGTTTCAACATACCTTACAAAGTCTGGAGGTCTTTAAATATCTAGTGCAGTGGTCTACAAACTTTTTAATTCTGCGCCCTCAACGTGGAAAAATAAATCATTGGGGCTCCCCGTAAACATTTTTCACAATTATTCTATTAAACTGGCAATGTTTAAATATATCGAGACTTATTTAAAAATTGCAGTTAAGTTCTGTACTGTTTTAAAAATGCAATCAAATACATGATTGCCAAACATGCTATTCCAGTCAGGAAGGCCTTACTAACATGTACAAATATCCACAGTGGATTATTAGAAGTGGGGATTGAGGTTTGAAGACTATTTAGAGTCCCTTCCCTTTTGACACCTACTCCCAGTCAGAATATAAATGACAAAAGATGTCAGTGATGGCCCATTACAGAGCAACTTACTGCCTCTCATGTTTTTCCCAGCTGAAAACAAAGCACTGTTATCAGCATCATGATTTTTTTGGCCAGAGCCAGGCGCCACCCCTGGGATCACATGGGCCCCCCTAGGGGCCTCCCTCCAGTTTGAAGACCCCTGATCTAGTGTTTTAACAAATAGATAACTGCACTTCACACACTCCCAGCACCTTAGTCTTTCAACATACCTCACAAACTGTGGAGCTCTGTAAATATCTTGGCCCAGGTTCTCAAAGGTTTAGCGTCGGTCTAATGTTACTTTTTTTAACGCAAACTTGACGCTAAACTTATTTTGGTGTTTACAAACCAATGCAAATTAGTATGTGCATTGCTTTGTATGGAAAAGTAATGCAAAGCAGCGCAAAATGCTGCTTTGCATTACTTTGCGTGAAGGGGGTGTTACTTGGGTGATACATGGGCATACCCGTGCTCCCACCTAAGCTTTTTGATGCTAACAGTAGACAGGGTTTCGCACTAAAAATTAACGCTGCTCAAAAGCAGACGTTAAAAGGAGATATGGTTTAATTTCTCTGTGCTTTTCTGACTTTGCATGCATGCTTCACTGTGCAGCACACATACAAAGTAGGGAAAGCTTTTTCACTTGTCTAAGCACAGTAATTTGTACAGGAAACCTCCGAACAAAACCTATGCTAGACTCACACACACACCCTAGCGCTTTGATGCTAAATTGTGAGCATAGCAATCGGCAGCTGAAATCAGCGCTGATGCTAGGGAGAGGAGGGGAGAGAGGCATTTCTATGTGAATATGCCGTTTTCCTGCTCCCTCCCTGTCATGCAGCGCAGCATCTTTGGATGTTGCGCTGCATTGCCTCTGAATTTTCAGTATCTGGGCGATCTAATTTGTTATAACAGTGATTGATTGCTGTTGGAAATGGTCCTTTCTGCAGGGTCACCCCCAATCATTTTGCCTTCCTCCTCCCCTTCATGCTGAATTCGTTTTTGTTGGCTTTAGAACTCTGTGCATTTTACCACTGCTAACCAGTGCTCAAGTGCTTGTGCTCTCTCCTTAAAACATGGTAGAATTGGTTTATATCCACAATTGGCAGATTTAATTTACTTATAAGTCCCTAATAATATGCACTACCTGTGCCCAGGGTCTGTAAACTTAAATACTACTAGTGGGCCTGCAACACTGATTGTGCCACCCGCTTAAGTAGCCTTTTTAAACAGGTTTTATGCCTGCCATTGCAGAGTATGTGTGTGCAGTCCTACACTGCCATGTCAACCTGACAAGATAAACCTTTTGCTATGCTCAAAACTTCTATTTAAATGCATATGCATCACCACTAGGATAGGCCCTGGACAGCCCAGTGGGCAGGGTGCAATGTAATTAATTAGCAGGACATGTACATTTAAATTTTACAATGTTCTAGTAGTGAAAAACTCTTAAATTCATTCGTTTTTCACTACTGTAAGGCCTAAATCTCCAATAGGAAAACATTGGGATTACCTTATTTCATTTTATAAGTGTAATTTCCAAATGGGAAGCTATAACTGTCTCAGGTCACATGACTGGGTGTAGTTGACAGTTGCTCCTAGACAGCCACACCCAATGGGAGCTTAGGTGTGACTGAGTGGGCTATCACTGACAGGAGAGGAGGTGGAGCCAGTCTCACTTACACCTGAATTGGCTTTGTCCTGTCCCACACAAAGGGCTGCATATCCCCTGTAGTTAGTCTGAAGCCAGAACTGACAGGGCAGGGCATTGGTGCACTTCAAAGGCATACCTCTAGAAGATTCTACCCGCTTCAAAGGCACAACTGTGTATAAAAGAAAGACTTCAGTACACTTCTCGACCTGTGCATACTCTGCCAGCAAGAAGGACTACTGTGCTGCTGAAAGGACTGCCACTCTGCTGGACTGCTACTCTGCTGAACTCCTGCTTTGCTGTGCTGATCTGCTGCTCTCTTGCTTCTGTAAGAAGGACTGGACATGCATCTCTTGAACCCAGAGCGACTCTAAGGGCTAATTTGCTGGCCTCCTGATCTGAAGCCTCAGGGACATAACAGGCTTCCAACACCCTTGCATCTTCCCCTAGAATCTGCCACCTGTGAGTCTACCCTGCCCAGTGGTGCCACCCCAGTCCTGGACCCTTGGAAGTGGGCCTGAGGTGCTTGCCAGTGGAACTTACGTATCTTCTCTGGTGAGCGGCGCATCCTCTAGCCAAACCAACGCATCTCCTTAGCTGAGTGGTGCATCCTCTGGCAGAACCAATGCATCGCCGCTACTGAGTGGATTTTCCCCAGCACAGGAGTCATGCATCACCCTCGCAGTCCTTGGAACTGATGCATCGCCGAAAATGCAGCGCATCTCCGACCCAGGTCCTCGCATCTTTCGTCGACTGCAGCTCAATGAGAATGATGGTCTCTGCATCGCAGCCTCGCAGCTGTTTCAAACCGAAGCATCGCCAGCTGTGCGCCGCATCATTGATGCCCGGACTTCATATCGCAAGCCCCATTGATGGGATCATCTATGTTGACACACAAGTTCCTCGCAACGCAGCCTCACCGCATCTTGAAACCGACGCAGCTGCACGCCGCTTCTTCGCCTCGGATCCACACAGGCTCCGCAACCAGGATTTAAGGTACTTAGTTCAGTGTGCCTAATTGGTTCCCTGTAGCCGACCCTTGCTGCATCACAGTCGGCCTTTACGTAGGACTTTGTCCAGGTCCGGCAAACCAGATGTCCTTTGTTGACGCTTTGTGCTTTTTGTTACTATTTCATCCTAAAACAACAAAAATTCAATATCGCTGTTTTTACTGATTGGATTTTTGTCGTTTTGGTCTTGTTTTATTTATTAAAATGTAATCTATTTTTCTAAATCTGGTGTAGGATCTTTTTGTGTGGTGTTTTCCTTGTTTTACTGTTTGAAGTGTTGCACTAATACTTTACACATTGCCTTCAAGTTAAGCCTGACTGCTCTGTGCCAAACTCCCAGGAGGTGAGCACATGTTAATTTGGGGTTTGCCTGCACCTTATCCTGACTAGGATTGTGGTTGTTGCTTGACCTGGGCTCACACCCCAGTTAACCAGTAACCCAATTTCTAACAATTGCACCCTAGATAATTGTATCATATTGTCCATGTTAGCAAGTAAAATTCTGAAGCGAATTGACCCTTATTGAAGATTTGTATGAAAGTGTCTTGGTGAGAATTAGGCTATAAAATGAGGTTCAGCTCTGATATAGAACACTGTCTCCTGTTTTGTTTAGTGTGTATGCTGATGGAATATACAAGGAGTTTTGAGCTGACTGCAAATTATACACCAAAACCTAGGGAAAATGCAAACGTGTGATTTGTTCATTACAGGTACTGTGGTCTGTTGCATTGCAATCTGGTCAGCTTTCAAGGTTTCTTAGACATGATTGAGCAAACAATCACCCTCTTTACATGGATGTCAAATCTATTGAACTAGACTCATAATATGTTTCAGTATAGAATAGTTAGTTTGCGTACAGCATAAAATACATTTCAATTCAATAGCCATTGCCTGCCTATATGCTAGGGGTCAGATTTACTAAGGACTTGCATTGTCCTTGCATGACACAAGTCATTGCAAGGCAACGCAACGCATTAACTGGAATTCTGCATGGTTTAGTCAATAAAAATTTAACACAGTGCATAGCGCTGCCTTGCATTACTTTGTGATGGGTAGGCATTACGTAGATGGAGCATTGGCATCCCTACTCATCCACCCATGTATTTTGATGCAAACCCAGCTTTACAAAGACTTGTAAGCCTGGGTTTTCCCCAAAATGGTGCACCTACCCAACAGAAGTGTAACGGGGAGAAATATTTTTATCTCTCCAGGTTAATTCCTCTTTCCATGTGTACACCGTTCTGCTGCACACATGGAAAGAGGAATATGCCTCTGAAGATTGTTTTTCTGCAAGAAGGTGCCCCTTCCTGCACAGTAACGTTCCAGCCCGTAACGCAGACACCCTTGCACTATGGTGCAAGGGTGTGTACATTGGCGCTAGGCAGCATATAGTGCGCCAGCACAAGGATAGAGCAGAAATCCTCTGTATGTTTGTAAATATGGAGCATTTAGGCTCTCTCTCTTTCACCCAACACAGCATAAAATTGGTAAAAATTAGGAAGGAGAAAAAATCAAACAATTTAATACTTACTGTCTTATTATCGAATTTCTAGAAAAATCATACTCATTTTCTAAAATAAAGGTGAAAGCTAAACTAAGCAAGCTGCAATCAGCCTTTCAAGTTATCTTGTAACTATGCATTATCGTCTCTCACGTGCTTATTGAACAGGCAGACTATGCTAGATTGGCCTGCAGAAACTAGCACCTGATTTAAAACCGCTTGAAAGTGACTAATTTTCAATGGGCATATGATAAATATCAGCCATTAAAAAGAAAGGAAAAAACATTCCGATAGATGAGTACTGCACAGGGAGGTTAGTGACAAAGGAGGGTCTTTGACCAAAGCGTAGTATCATACCCAAGCACCTCTGATTAGAATATAAAATGTTTAAGTTCACATGGGCAATGAGCTGTAATATATGCCATTTTTCCAAAGTCTTGGCAAAAGGATTTAAATGAAAGTCTCCCACAATGCTTAGTTTTCACACTGATCTACCCAATTTGCTGGTAGCTAAATGGTTGAGCCACCTGGTTACCGAGTTATAAAGTTGCTGATTTAATATCTATATCTAAAGGGATATTTAACTTTTGGTTGGCGGCCCAGCATAGTTAGAGATCTCCACCTGTCTGTGTTGGGGATCTCTATGCCTTCAAAGCATCTGCAGTGAGTGGCCCAGGCAGGAAAAATTATTGATGATTAGTGCTAGACTTCTATTCCATTGGACATTTCCCCAGTGGGTTGGAGCTACTGGCAGGCCACTGCTGGTGCCTCTGTCAGTTTCTCCAGCTCCTTGAGGTTAATTGCAGCAGGCACAGGGCAAATTCACTAGATCAAGGTAAGGAGAGGGAGGAAGGATCGAAATATGGAGAGTGTTTGAGAGATCAGAGAGTGAGATAGAGAGATTGAGTGAGCAGAGGAAGGCAGCGAGGTTGGTTGAGCCTTTGTGCTAAGATTGCTTTTGACTCCCCAGTCTGGCCTTTTTGATGGTCACCCCACTTTAAATAGGGTGGAGTGACAAGCACTGTGACATGGTGGTCCTTTGATAGACGGACTGCCATGTCAAGGGTTTCCCTACGTTGAACAGCCTGTATCTGCAGTGAAAGAAACGTGAGAGTTCCACAGACTCTAATTGAGGCATGAGCAGTCACAAGCTCGGCAGGACCCGGGGCACCAGCCATTTATGCCAGTTCGCCTGTACTACCAAAAGAACAGGAGCACTGACCCAACAAGGTTTTTAGTAGTTTTCATTGAGAAAACCTCTTTGGATTTGAGCATAATCTGATCGAATAAATCAAATTGCAAGATCTTAATAATTTGTGCCAAACACTAAAGTTTATAATGTCAAAAATGATTATTTAATTTTTAGGAAGAAAAAATTGAAAAATGTGGTTAGTTGGTGCAGGAGGATGGAGACTTGGAGATTGATTTTAATTATGACTGTGCATAATTTTTATTAATCAGACGTAGTCTTGCCACAAAACCTTATTTAGAGCAGGCTTGTTTCAAGCTACAAATGCCTTTTGGTATCAGTCCCAAGTGGCCACATGGACTGTGCTAGAAATGTTCATCATACGATCTACAGAAAGTGGATGAGCTCCGGTAAATCACAAGACTTTTTACACAAGGGAATGCCTTGCCTACTTTAGCCTTGTGACTGGATAGACATCGGACAGAGAGAAGACAAAGATAAAATTGTTCATTAACTACTTATATAGACTTTAATAGTATTACTGTAGAGCATTGTTTATAAATTATAATTTTATTAACAGATAGCGGATCCTGGGCCAGACAAATCAAGCATTAACAAGTTTCACATCCAGGACCGAATTTAGGGTGGTGCAACCCATGCATAAATAACTTATTAGTATAAAAGCACCTGCTGCAAAGTTCCTTGTGTGTCGATCAGTTTTCAGGTGTGAAAAATTGGGTTGTTGGTTTGGGGGAGGGAGGGGGGCGAAACTCAACTCAAGCAATAACCACAATCCTTTTCAGGATGAACCACAAAAAAAACAATACATTAATCTGTACTTAACTCTCTAGTAGCTTGTCACAACAGCAGTCAGATTTAATGAAAAGGCAATGTGTAAAGGACTGATGTAGAATACAAACAGCAGTAAAGTGAACAACACAACACAAGAAAAATAGAGTAAAATGTATTAAATTATTTCAGAATAAAATGACAAAAATCCAATTAGAAGAACCCAAGATATGCAAATTTACATTTCTAAGTAAAAATAGTGCTTAAAAGCATAAATCTCCCACTGTGGTCATCTGATTGCACTAGACCAGGACAAAGTTACAAGTGCAGGCCGACTGAGATGGAACGCGGGCCAGTTATAAGGACCCAGTTAGACCTGCTGAACAAAATACCCTTAAATCTGGGTTCCAGAGCATTGCGAGATCCCATAACAAGGATGCGTAATACAGCGGCCATTCCAATGGAATGCAAGGTCCTGCATTGAGGATGTGTCACACAGAAGCAGTTTCAATGGAGCTGTTGATGAAGCTTGCGATGCTGGGTGGTTCGATGCCATCGAAGGTGCCGCTGACGGAGGCTTGCAATCCGAAGTCCTGTGTAAGGGATGCAGCTTGCAGCAGTGGTTCCGATGAGCTGCCGGCTGTGATGCGAGGTCCTGCGTCAGGGATGTGTCACACAGCAGCGGTTCTGATGCGGAGCTGCGAGGAGATGTATCCTACTGTGTCGGTTCTGCCCAAGAGACCATAACTGGGCTGGCAGAGCACCTTCAGTCCCACTTTCAAGGATCTAGGACTGGGGTGGCATCACTTGGGCAGTGGCAAGACTCACAACAGACAGAGTCCAGATGCTGGCTTCAAGGTGGTTGGAGCCTGTTCTGTCCCTGAGACTCTGGTTAGGAGGCCAGCCAACTAGCCCTTGGAGGCACTCTGGTGGTCCTGGGATCAAGATGAAGGCCCAATCCTTGTCACCCAGGCATCAGGGCAGCAGGCAGGAGGGAAGCAGAGTAGCAGGGCAAGCAGAGCAGCAGTCCTTTGTGCAGTAGAGCAGCACAACAGTCCTTGTGCGTCTTCCAGAGGTGAACTGAAGAATTGTGTCTGAGGGTCCAATATTTATACTTGGTTCCAGCTTTAAAGTAGGAGAAGCTTCTTGAGGTTTCCACCCCCAGAGGTGCTTAGAATTCTGGTTGTATGATGGAACAATGCAGGGAAATACTCTGGTAAAGGCATACGTTGTAAAAGCATATGTGTTCTAAAAACATGCGTGGTAAAAAATGCGTGGTCAAGGTACAACATGGTAAAAACCATGTTATAAAGGCTGTTTCCTAGAATTACCTGCCTTGGCCTCAGTTGCCTGGGGGCACAAAAGACTAGTGTCAAACCCTTTGTGAGTGTGATGAGGCAGAGGCTTTGTGATGTGCAAGTGAGGTAGGGGACAGCTCCGCCCCCTATCAAGTCAAAGATGTCCCATCCTGCCAACACCTATTTCCACTTTGTTTCACTGTCTGGTAGCAAAACACAAAGACCAACTGCCAGATACACCTAGTCAGGTGACCCATGATACAGGCTGCAGGCACCAAATGGAAGGGACAAGAAAATAACAGCTTTATTAAAGTGACATTTTCAGAACTGTGATCTAAAATCCGGCTTTACCATTAAACAGGGTTTTAAATTGCTATTCTTAAGACTCCAGACTCAACATTACTATCTGCTCCTAAGTGAAAGTTATCACTTATTAAACGTAATATTGTAACCTAATGTTATCATATGGGAGAGGCAGGCCTTGCAGTAGTGAAAAACAAATCTGAGTTTTTCACTACCAGGACATGTAAAAGTAAGTACATATCCAACATTTTAATTACACTGCACCCTGCCCAATGGGCTGTTAAGGCCTACCCTAGGAGTGACTTATATATATATATAAATTAGAATGGAAGGTGTAGGCCAGGCAAAAGGTTTATTTTGCCAGGTTGGAATGGCACTTTAACACTACACACACTGACTGCAGTGACAGGCCTGAGACATGTTTAAAAGGCTACTTAAGTGGGTTGCACCAGTAGTGTTGCAGGCCCACTAGTAGCATTTAATTAACAGATCCTGCGTACAGGTAGTACCCCTTTACTAGGTACTTGTATGTACATTAAATGTGCCAATTGGGTGTAAGACAATTTTATCATCTTTAAAAGTGATAGCACACGCACTTTAGCACTGGTTAGCAGTGGTAAAGAGCGCAGAGTTCTAAAAGCCAACAAAAACGCGTTCAGAAAACATGGGGGGAGGCAACGCTTTTGAGAAAGACCCTGCAGAAAGGGCCAGGTTCAAAAACTGTGAACTGTAAAATAATGAAAGACAAATGGGAAAAAAGTGCTTAAGGCTTTATGCAGCAGTGTCTGACTCTGCGAAGAAATGGGCGCATGGCCTGGACTTCAGTCAGGCATGACTGCCCACTCCTGCTGTGTATGAATGTTTGCAGTGGGAATTATCTATCTACAAAGGGCTGGGTGCGGGGCCTGTCCATATTTCTGGCCTGGACTTATTTCTGGCCGTGCAAATAACCTCTGATCCATCATTGCTGCACTTGGCTACTCATGGAGATTTGTGATGAATACCCAGCTGTAAGTTAATCCATTCTGTCAGCCCCCATTTTGCACAATGGATAGTGATACGCTACTAGGGTTGGCTGCCTGTAGAGGCCTGCCCATAGAGACTTGTCAGAGCCAATATCCTGCACCCAACCCTTATTGTGCACAGTTGAAGCTCATGTGCTGTGAGTTGCTCGCAGTGGGTTGGGCAAAGTACCTGATCCTGTGGTTAAACCCTGTAAGTCGTGGTACTTGTGGATGCTACCGCTAGTGATATCATCTGTGAGGTTGTCAATAATGCTTGTGAATATTTCATATATGAGGTCAGAAGCACTGCTTGGTCGATGTGTAGTTTATAGTTTGTTCACTTCACTAGAACTGGCAAATATATTTTTAACATATATTAAAATGTTGTTATATATACATTCATACACACATATATGTATATATACATATATATAGTGATATATATAATTATATATAAAATTATATATATATTATGAAAACATTGTTTATATATATATATATATAAGATAGATGGATGGATAGATAGATGGATAGATAGAGAGATAGATAGATAGATAGATAGATAGATAGATAGATAAGCAGCACAAACAACATTGCAGAGGACTGATTGCATTTCTTCTCATTTCTCTGCAGAACATTAATTGCATAGGTTTTTTATGAAAGCCTGGCTTGGGTTAATACAAATGGGTATGAGTACAAGTCTCATGTCCATCGTAACCGGTGAACGAATCAGGCATTTTTTGGAGTTGCAAAAAATACACTGAAAGCTAGTTCCATCCATAGCCAGGTTTACTGTTCTTCTAAAGCTGTATTATACTTGCTAAAAATATGTGCTAATTTGAAAAACGACAGATCATGACATGTATCATCTCAGTTTTCAAAACAGATTGAGGCCTCTCAATACACACATAGTCATAATGGAAATGGAGGCTAGTTCATTCCTGTAATACATGCGAAGTTTGCTCAATGCATCCTCCCAACATAGAAAACTTTTTTGAAGGTGATTGAAATTCCCTATTAGTGGGGGAAGGTGTGTTGTCAATGCAGATTGCATTTTGTTTGTTTGAACTTCTCTATCGAATTGCTTTATTGATTGGATTGATGAACACATAATTCATATGAGTATCGGTGTCAATATAATTTTTCTGGCAAGGGCATGAGCTACAAGCAAACACATTTTGAGATGAATGAAAGCAAGAATGAACATAAGAAGAGCCATTCTCATCTTTCATCGTATTTATATTCAGACTAGTGACCCAAAAGCTTAAATTCACTACTGCATATTGGAATCTTCTTTTGTGCGTTTATATTTAGCAGAAATTTTAATGTGACCCTAAACATTTCTGTTACTAGCTAAACCTTTAAATATTTATCTCATTGCAGATCTCTTTATTACAACGACTAATTGAGGATGAGCAGATTATCATTTCACTCTGGATCATTGATCACTATTCTATGGATTAAAATCTATTAAACATTATAATGACCATCAGTGTAAGTAAACCATAAAATATAGAGTAGTGTTAAAACAATTTTGTAAAGAAAGGTATTAATAAAAATCTAAATATAAGAAAAAATGTGATACAGTGTGTGCAAAAAACGTGTGCAAACTATTGCTTTAATAACTTTGAATGGATCTGACAAGCGAAAGAAGATTCTGGCAGCTGAAATGTAACAATGAGAAGTATCAGTAAATTAGCACAGGGCAAAAGCATCAGTTACAAATTTTATCCACAGGGGCAGCTCCTCCGCTAAGGCGGAGGAGCGTTGCCCCACTCCCTTTCAGCACTGCAAAAAAGGAAAACAAAATGATAATAACGCAAGGTTATTATCATTTCATTTTTCCGTGCGGAGGCAGTTTTGCGGGGCAGGGCTGCTCTGACTACAGGAGCAGGGGGAGTAGTGAGCCGACTTTGTAAGTGCGCATGAATGTTTGGCTGGCCGTCTCGGGCCGTCCTAACATTCATGCGCACTTTGCATGTTCTCCATCCAAGCTGCATTACAGCCTGGGTGGAGAATATGCCGAGGCTCCCATTTCCTGTCTGAGCACCAAGCCATGGCGCTTGGACCAATCACAGTGCTGCATTGGAGTGTTGTGATGGACTCAGGGAGCCTGGGTGCTTTGTGCTTCCTGTTAGCGGAGAAGCCAGCTGGCCAGCCAGCAAGCCAACTGTTAATATTTTTTTATGCAAACCCCCTCCCCCTCCTGCCTTACCGCTCTCTGCCCCCGCCCCACTACCGATTTGCGGGAGCAGCTGCCACTGTTCTTAAAGTGCCTGCAGTCAGTTAAAAGCCATATTTGTCTTGCATGTTCATATAAAGGATAAAATAGTAAATAGGGCACATATGTGCTACTCGGGTGATCATTGTTTTGGCTTTGCCGTTCCAGATTCTTCTTTTCTTTTCCCATTCCCTTCTGACTGACTCCTTCTGCACAGCTTTCTTGCTCATATTTTCTCCGTCTCTAGCCATCTCATTTTCGCCTCTCTGTTAATACACTTCTCCTCACCTTTCTGTTAGTTTTTCAATTCTTCCTTTTTAATTTTTTTCTCTCCCTATCCGCCTTTCCTTTCCCTTTTCTCCCATCTAATCATTGCTTATCATTTGCCTCTCCTACTCTCCTTTCCAGCTCTATGTCACTCTCTTTCCTTTCTTCTTGCTCACTTCACTCTCTCTGTCATTATTTCTCTCATACGCAATGACTTTCCATGAAGCAGTGTCACTGATTCTTTCCTTAACAGTGATTTGTGTCCCTTGGTCTCCTTTTGTCACATACTGGAAAATAGAGGTGCTCTGTCATCCAACAAAAGATGCATTATTTGAGGAAGGGTATAGTTTGAACTAAAAGAGAAAGCATCACTGAGGATTTTAAAAAAGAGTGGATTGCTAATGTTATTGTATTCTGCAATGAATATTTGTATTGTGCAGCTGATAATAGTTTAAAAGTTAAAGTCTTACTTCGCTGCTTGATGGCACTTTAAAAAAATAACGAAGTGCCTAAAAAGCATTCATCACACACTAAATCATAAATGTGCTTAAGAAAAAAACTTTCTTCATAATATTTCTAGCATAATTGTACAGTTACAAAACAATTACAATTACAAAACTCTCCCCCTGACACTAGGCTGATTGCAGCCGGAGTCACACTTAATCAGGGTCCTAGGGAAGAAGGTCGGGGTAGGTAGCAGGGTTAATTAGGCAGCAGTCGATAAATGTGGGTTTGGCCACCACTTGGGAAGTTCACCCATGGCATGCAGAGCAGAGGCAGGCTGACGGAGATAGCTGTTCAATTAAAGCGTTATACCAATGGCCTTCCGGCACCAGTCCAGTTCTGCAAAGCACAAGGGATGGGGGTGTTACACGGTCTCTTGACCTGCCTTCGATCGCACTCGGAAGCATTCCTCAGCCCAGAAAATTACTCCGCCCAGGCTCGACCTGGGCAATACTACCAGGAAACAGGAGGTCATCAGGCGGGGTGAGGAGAGGGCAGTTGGACAACTCACTAAGGGTACAAAAAGGAACAATCAATGAATGGGGGATGAAGCAGGGGAGCATTTCAGAAGGAGGAGGCACCCTGTCAGACACCTGTCAATCAAAGCAGCACCCAGGCAATCCGGAAACCACGGAACACAAATCTGCTCCTCTGCACCACCCTGGAAATGCAACATCTGGTGCGCATTGATACTAGTCGCACCAGAGAGTTCTGGTCACACACAATGAAGATTTGCAAATTCCGTACCTCTCTTGAAATGAGCCTCAACACCTGGTGCGCATTGATAAAGGTCGCACAAGGCAATGCGGTCACACACAATGAAGATTTGCAAATTCCGTACCTCCCTGGCAATGAGACACTATGCCTGGTGTGCTTTGATACAGGTTGCACTAGAAAATTCCCATCACACACACAGGCGCAAATTCAGCAGTGTCGCACGAGGTAGAATGAGGCACTACTATGGGTAGGCCCTCACTCCGAGGGTCATAACCTGTGAATCGGACAACGCACACAAAGAGCATGCAGTCGGTGTGTCCCACAGAAGAGGTGCATCATGATCGACAAAGCAGGCCACGCTGGATCCCACAGCCGGTGAATCCGCTCACTATCAATGATGCAGGGTCCAGACTCCTTAGATACGGGCAGTACTTTTGGGGCTCCGCACAAGGCAATCTGGCCTCCAGGCACAATTCTTAGTTTCACTCTCATGCCACACTACCAGTTGAGATTGAGCAGACGATGTGGGCACTCAAGAGGGCACCACTCCCCAGGTGTCACAAGTAGTTGTGTGGGTCCCTCGTGGGAGGTCCTTGATGTCCCTGAGACCTGCACAAAAGAACAGGGGGAAAGCTAACAAGCCCTTGGAGACCATACTTCAGGGTGCCATACAGCAGCAGGTAGTCAGCCAAGGCCAACCACTATTCAGGAAGGGTGCACAGTCCCTTTCAATGGCAGTAATCCTCCTTGTGCACAGCAGCTTCCTTTGGCAGTGTGCACCACGCAGTTCCTGGACCTCTGGTCCCACGTCCCCACAAGTGTATCTCTATCCTGCTGAAGTATGGCAACAGTAGTTATACTATAGTGTGCCTTTGAAGTTGGGGGTGGTTCAGAGTGTTTCCCTTTGAACCACAGATGTCTCCCCTAAATTCGAGTCCTGTCTCCCATGGGGTCATGGAATACAGATCTTAATCTTCAGTGAGGCCATGATCTGGCTTCCCAGTTTCTGTGTCAAAACCTCGCCATCCAATCTATCCAGCCAGGCCCTCAGATGGCAGGGGTCTGTCATTCCAATTGCATGCCCAATGTTTATAGTTGTCGCTGGGGAATGCACATATTTGCTCTCCCAGCCTCCAGTGTGGAATGGAGTCAACCTAAAAAGCACACAAAGAGTTTTAGAGCAAAGAAATGCCTACTTTCTAGAAGTCTGATACAAAGGGGTTCCGTCCAGTTTAGGAGGCCAGATAGGACGGGAAAACATTTTACGAAAAAAGGGATCTGACCACCTTGCTTCTGTTTCTGCTTTTTATTTTAGCAGATAAGGACCAATGTAATTTTTCCTTGGTCCTGGCTATTGCATTGCCATTATTAACATATGTTTTAGTGCTTGTGTCAATACAATCAAATGTATACAAAAAACATCGATTGATACACCTATTAAGCATCACCAACTCATAAGCAAAAATGTGAAAATATAAAACAATTATTTCTGTGAACAAATGTAAAGCAATCACATTAGTTATAAGTGCAAAACATCACATTAATGTGATTGCTTTACATTTGTTCACAGAAATAATTGTTTTATATTTTCACATTTTTGCTTATGAGTTGGTGATGCTTAATAGGTGTATCAACCGATGTTTTTTGTATACATTTGATTGTATTGACACAAGCACTAAAACATATGTTAATAATGGCAATGCAATAGCCAGGACCAAGAAACAATTACATTGGTCCTTATCTGCTAAAATAAAAGCAGAAACAGAAGCAAGGTGGTCAGATCACTTTCTAGAAGTGGCATTTCTAAGCTATTAATGACACATCCATCTTTACCACAGGAGAGGGTTTGCCATTGTGAATCCACTGATAGGAAACATTATGGGGCTGCTCCACTGCAAACCACTATTGCAGCTTGAAGTAATTTAAACTATTCCCCCATGTTAACCTATGGGTAGAGCAAACCTCAAGGGTAGTGAAAATACACACGGGTATTCTTCACTACCTGGGTGGGAAACACACGTGTACCTGCCCTGCCTTTTACCTACCACTTGCTTCACCCCTTAAGAACTACCCCAGGGGTGCTCTAGTGGTAGTGAAAGGTCCCTCCAAGATTGGACAATGGTTTACAAGGGGCAACCTGAGCATAAGTGTAATTGCACACTCTCAGGTCTGCAATAGCAGGCTTGACACTTGTTTAAAAACATCAGGTAAGCACCACTTCCTAAAATATGTAGGCAGGGCGTGCCCACTTTCACACTGCATTTACAGTGGGAAAGTGCCCAGCCCTTAAGGTCACAAGCAGAGAATCAGCAGAACCCCAGTGGTGTCCCATGCGAAAATAGCTGACCTCCAAGGTAGGGCAACATATTTGAGGGTTCTTCACTACTGGGCGTGGAACACCCAAGTGTACCTGACCTGCCTTTCGCCTCCCATGTGCTCCACCCCTCAGGGCTCACCCTTGGAGTGCTCTGGTGGTAGTAGAATGCCCACTCAGGGTTGGCTAATGAGTTAGAAATGCCAACCTGAGCATAATCGCAACAGTGCACCCACTTGCCTGCAATGGCTGACTTGATATTTATTTGGTGGGTGGCACAATCAGTGCTGTGTCCCACCATAAGCCAGTGTAGTACCTGCCCTGGGTATTTGGTGTACCTTATTACAGGGCCCTCATAGGTACAACACCTAAACCAATCAAGTAAGCACCACTTCCTAGCATGTGTAGTAAGGGTGCACATGTTTTCCCACTGCATTACAGTGGGAAAGTGCCCAGAGTCCTAAGGCCACGAAAAAAGAATCAGCTAAAACTAGGAGAAAAAAAGGAAAACGTTTTGGAGAATGGCCGTGTACAACAATTTGAATTAATATGAATAGTAGCAACTTTCAAAGTGCTGTCTGTGAATTGCAAAGGGATTACTCTTTGGTGGATGGGTGTTTGTATTTCAATGTCACTCCTACAACCCCTCCTTATCCCTCTCTGATCCCAACTCTAACCCTCACTAATCCCCTTCATGTTTAGTAACAAGTGTTCCCCATTTCTCATCCACTGAGTCAAGTTCCTCACACATTTACTACTAAAACATATGACCACATGTGCACAGAACTTCACATAGAAAATATGGGAAAGGTGGCGGAGAATGTTGCCTCAGCAAGGGGCACATTTACGAGAAGATGTTGGAGCGCAGAGCTGGCAAAATTTGGTGGCACTGCGCTCTGACATATTCAAAACGCAGAGATGCACCGTATTCACAAGAATACGGCGCATCCCCTGTGTTCTCCCTAGCTCTGGCACGAAATTTGGCTTCTTAGTGCTAAGGCATGCACCTTTGCACTATAGTGCAAGGGTGACTTCATTGCAGGGAATGATTGTTTATGTGCAGGAAGGCGCCCCTTCCTGTATATAAACAATCACTAATGGCGATTTGTTACTCCTAGGTGTGCTTCAGAATGCAGCACACATACAATAAGCACATTTTCATTATTTAATGGTTGTTTATGTTTTGTGTTTTATGGTTGGTTATGTTCCTGCACAGAAACAATCATTAAGGGCATTTTGCTCTTTCTATGTGTTCTGCAGAATGCAGCATACATTGAAAAAGCAAAAGCGAGGAGAAATAAAAGTGTTTCTCCTCGTTTCGCCATTCTAACGCCTGCTCTTGCATGGCATTAGTTTTTGGCGCTGCCTCAGATTTACACCTCCTTGTAAATCTGGGGCAGCGTCAAAAGCAATGGGAGTTGTGTGGAATGCCCACAGCTATGCCCATCACACGCTACTTTCAGGCTAAGGGCCTCATTACGTGTCTGGTGGTCCCTAATCTGGCATGCGGTTCAACCACTGGTTTGGCAGTGCGAGGGGGTGGCGTTTCTGCTCCCGTACCGCCAAACTCGTAATGAGGCCCTAAGTGATGCACGTAAAAGGGCCTTATTTACAAGGCAGCGTTAAGCCACAAAAAAGTGGCTTAACACCGCTTTGTAAATATAGAGAATGGCATATCACCACCAGAACGTCGCTAAAAGTGACATTATAGTGGCGATATCCTCTTGTAAACATGCCCGTGAATAGCAGTGTGTGGTATGAATAGTACTATTGCAGTGCTACTAAATGTAGTACAAAGTGCAGCTTGTAAATAGACTCATATTCTGGAGTCATTTTGAACTTTGCTCTTGCCCACCAACCTCCTGGTGACCCCACCCCCTAGAACACCAGTTCTCCAATGGCAGAGTTTTAACGTACTCTGCTTTTAAAAACCTTTCACTGATGGCCCATCTGCCTAAGAGCTGTGGGAAGTCGAAGTGACCACCAGAAAGCAGGAAGAAATCCAAATATTTATTTTTAAATTAAAGATATATTTGAAGATACTGTGATGCAGGGCCCCCATCCACATTGATCCTTCCTGCTCCAACATTCAGACCACATTTGAAACTTACCATTCTCCCCTAAGAACCTTAGTACACAGAGGTTCTACATTCTGCCCATGAATACCATAGTAGTCAATATTGGTGAGACGTCTCTCTTTCTCTCTCTTTGACCTACACAATGCAGAAAAGAGCAGGAAGCTTCAGGTCAGACTTGGGAAATCAAATCTAAGTTGCCACTTTTGTGTTTCTCTAAAGTGCATAGTTGTAGGAGGTTTAGTATGTTAGTGCCTAGGTTATGAAACAGTTTGCCCCGGTTCAATTAGTAGAAGCATTCTAACATGTCAAATAGAAAGGATGTAAGACAATGGCTGCTTTGTTAAAATTTACTTGATGATGGTCAATGGTATTTCCTCAGCTCCTAGATACAGTTATGCCCATTGTGCTTCCCTTCCAGTGCTGTACAATTTTTTTTTTAAATTAAGAAAATGAAGACAAAAATAGTAACTAGTTGCATAGTTTTAGCTACTCCAGTCACTGAGGATATCTAGATAAATATAAGCTTGTTTTGGGATAAACAATTCTGGTGGCATTATTAACTGAACTTGGGTTTGAGTATATATCTGAGCATCAAAAAAATCCTTTTAAACTACATTTGTGTGTCAGATGTAAAAAGGTCCCGTCTGGAAATTCAATAGATTTGTATATGTATTTCCAAAATATGGAAAACTTTGAACACAGATATCTAACTAAATTCTAAAATTTGCAAATTGTGAAACCGTCCCTCAGTTGGCGAATGGTGAATTTTGTTCTGAGTTACTTCAAAAACGTATTCCTACATAATCATACAAGTGTAACTATTTCTAAGGGAGATAAACATAACAGTGTTTTTGATATTTTTAGATTTAAATTTTTTATTGGTTTTTGGTACACATACATCCAACAACAACACTGGCTGGTTAGGCTCAGAACAGAAGCGTGTAGAGATAGTAAAATAATAAAGCACATTGACATTTAACCAAAGAGTCAACCTATACACATGCCCCTCTCTCTCCCTTCCCAGAGTCATATGGTAGCTGGTTATATTGTACACTCGGCAGTGTTTTATTCCAAATTCAATTCAGTGTAGTGGTTAGAGGGTTTTACACCACAGATGGTCTTTGGGAGACATTGTTGGCTTCAATTCTCCTGTCTGTTGAGGAGGGGGCATGGATGTTGTGTGAGAAATAGCACTCTCAGGTATTTGGGGCAAGTGAACTCTCTAAATACCTGGTCTAAGATGATACATAGACCTCAGATCTTCTTAAATTGATTGTCTTTCCATACTAGGGTGGCTGAGAGTTTTTCCATGTCTAAGAGCTCTTACAGTCTGCGTAATCAGGCATCGTATTCTGGGGCAGTATCAGTTCTCCATTGGAGAAGTGATCATTTGCTTAGCAGTGCCATTGTTATTGCCCTACCTTTCTTTGACTACAACGGGTATGCTTGTTTGTTAGGGAGGCTGAGGAAAATGTATGCAGGGAATTGGGGTATGTCCATAGTAAAGACTGTGTTTATATTAGTTAGAACTTCCTGCCATTATCATTTTAGTTTGGAGCATTGCCACAGCTAGCGCGTCAGGGTACCCGCTCCCCCGCACTTCCTCCAGAAAACAGGTGATTTTGTAGGGTTCCATTTATTGATGCTAAAAGGGTTGTAGTACTAATATAGGGGCATATTTATGAGAGGCTTGTGTCACGTTTGCATCATACAAAGTGGTACATGCGTGACCCAAAACTCTAAATCAGATTTATGAAGCCACGCATCTCCCGATTTAAAACAACTTGTAAACCTGAGGATGCGCCAAAATCTTACACCTTCCCAGGGGAGGCGTAACGAGGAGAAGTATCTCTATTTGTCCTCGTTTCTTCCTCTCACACATAGAAAGAGGAATATGTCTGCTAGGATTATTTTTGTGCAGGAAGATGTCCCTTCTGCACAAAAACAATCCTGCCTGCAACACAGGCAGCCTTGCACCATGGTGCAAGCATGCCTGTGTTGTTGCTAGGCAGCTCATTGTGCACCAGCACAGGGGGAAAATTCAGGAATGCACCACAGCGCATTCCTGTCCTTTCCCAGTAATGCAGGGTAGCACAGCAAGGTGACTCACTGTGCTGCCCTGCTCCACTATTTTCATAAATATGTCCCATAGTTTTTAACATGGCCTCTTTGGGAGAGTCACTGGTTGCAGACGTATGACAAATATGCTAGCCCACTTGTCCATGGAGAGAGTATGTTTTAATTATGCCTCCCGCCTTCTTTGTGTAGGAATTTTCTGAGTGAGTGCTGCAGACTTGATGCCGGACAATTTGTGTTGATACATTTTTCAAAGGGGGTAAATGTCTGTTAGCATGGGGTTTAATGGAGGGATGAGTTACCCAGTACCTAATTTGTAAGTAAATGTCTCTTTCTCTCTCAGCAATTCCTAAGTTAACCTTCAGGTGTCCTTTTGCAGTTAGCTTTCTGCCATTCTAAGTAGCCGTTTCTACCTACAGGAGGGGAGAATTCTGAGTTGCTGATTATGGAAGTTAGCAGGAAGGGTATGGATGAGAGACCTTTCAAAATAGCAACATTGCCTCAAGCACCCAGTGGGGCTCTAGTGACTGGAGAGAAATAGACGCCCCATGACCTGTGTTTCATGGCCAGCCAAATATATATACTTGTTCTATGTCTAATCTATGAAGCACATGTTTTTCTCAGAGATGGTCCTGTTTCATTCCATTATATCTTTAATTTGGGCTGCTGGAGTCTCCACCATGACTCTGGAGGGTCTTGTGCTGTATTGAGATTGAATACCTGAGATTTATGTATGCTTATTTTGAAGCTGGCAGAATGCTTCAAGGTCATTCAGCAATTTGAGGACTGACAAGGTCGCCAGTACATCCTCAGCATAAAGGGTCATTTTGTACTTGTGGCTGCCAATTTTAATTACTGTGATTAGAGGGTTAGAACTAATGATTTCAGCAAGAGGCCCCATGTACAAGGTGAAGAGGAATGTTGATAATGGACAGCCCTACCTTGTCACCCTACACATTTCAAATGTTTCTGATGACACTCAATTGACTCTAACTCTGGCTGTAAGACAGGAGTAGTTGTACAGCACCCACTTTTTATATTTTGGGCATTTGCCTAGTTTAATTAGTACTCCCTGTAGGAAGGGCCTGTGGATGTGGACAAACCACTTCTAATCATCAATTTAGAGCCATTTTCTTGGTGCAATTGACGTTGTAAGTGTGTGCATTATTCATTTGTTGTTGTCACTGCAACGCCTTTCTGGAATGATACAGGTTTGATCTGGGTCCACCAGCGTCTGACATATGGGTTAAGCTGATGTGCCAATATGCCCGTAAACACCTTAGTATGTGAATGTTTAGGAGGGATATGGTCCTGTAGGACATACAGTGTGTTGGGTCCTTACTGGGCTTGGGCATAGCTGTAATGACTGCTTCTTTCATTGTACTTTTTGGTTATACCCAGTGCAATAAGAGGGCAGAATATCTAATAAAAGGTGGGGATTTAACCATATGTCCCAGGGGCTTTCTTGAGCTCTGTTTGAAAGTTATGGGCAGGGGGGCATGTAAGAAAGTCACCCTCTTTTCTCTGATCACCCCCATTTGTTGACCGATGCTGGTTGTAACTGACTCTGAAAGTGCCCTGGGCTCTTCTAATCAGGCCAGGGCCAGTGCATTGTCCTCTAGACCTCTAAGTTCCTTGTATATGGGTATGTAGGTTTAGAAACCCCAGTGGACTTAATGAACTTAAGTGTGCACTGCTGTGGTGTCTGGAGTCATTTTAATGCCAGGTCTGCCTTGCAGGATAGTTTTAAAATAAAACTATGTCCAAATTAGGCTTTGCAAATAAAAGTACTTCCAAAGTCCAAAACTATCTTTTTATTACGTATATATCACCCACAAAGTCTGCCCTAGGTGCCCCAAGGGTAGGGTACACACTTATAAAAAACAGGTACAATATAAAAGATGTTTTATATGCCCTGGTAAAGTCATTTTTTCCTTCTGTAGTGCTCCTAGCCTCATAGGCTAAAATGGGGAAGGTTTTATTAAACTTAATAAAGTCTATCTTTGCTTTGGAGCTAGCTAGCAGTATCATTCAAAGTATCTAATTAATGGTCACATTAAATCCAGCAACTTGCTAAAGTTAGATTTTATGTAACTATTACAGGAAAGTAGTTTTAGAACTTACTAAGGTCATACTAAGTTTTTATTATTTTACCTAAAGCAGCCCTTTAGCAACCTCTTCTGATTGGCTAGCCTTTGACAGCCTGAGCAAACCTGCTCCCTGAGTAGGTGTGAAGAGGCCTGGACTGAAACAGTACAGCCATTTGGTGGGAGGAGATTCGCTTCTGGAGAAGCCAGGGAGAGGAAGGTGGCTGGGGAGATAAGCTGGACTTCAAAGGCAGGAGAACATATGTCAAAAGACCCAGGCCAGCACCCATTTCCTTGATCCCCAGCCAGATGGGAGCCCCCTAACTAGATTAGTAGAGGGGCTGAAAAGGGAGTGTTGTCAGATGTTAGCCACACCTTTGGAGTGAGTTACACAGACACACACCAAAGAGAGATTTTTTTCCATTTTGATTTTTGGAGAACAGTGCATTCTGGGTCAAAAATATGCCACACTTCACAGGAAGTGTTCATAGCGGAGAGAGGTAACTTTACCCCTATTGGATGGGGTTTCCTTCCGCTTGCCAGCCCAGAATGGAAGATAAATATGGGAGACCTGCAGAAGCTCCTCAGAACACTACCTGGAACATCACCAGAGGAGTACTGCCCTGCTGGAATCTTGGACTGCACCACAGAAGGCTTGCACTCAGAAGGACTGCACGTGCTGCACTCACAAAGCACCACAAATAAATGACTGTGCCTGTCTCAAAGTAAAAGGAGTGGACTCCCTGATCAGTAACAGGTACAACAGAGCTGGAAGAAGTCACCTGAAAAACCAATAAGAGGATCACTCCAGCTGACCAGTTGCAGATGGATTGTTCCTGAACTGTGCAGTTGCATTGTGGGAAATTGAGTTCTAGCACCCAAGAGGCAATCCAGAGTCCCTGAACCCTTGGCCAGAGCTAGTGGACAATTAGATTTCTGCAAGGTACCCTCCACAAGGAAAGTCTGTGGAAAAAGGAAACTTTCTGGAAAGTGTTGCAGAAAAGCTCTAGGAAGAGTCAAGCCACCGATATCTACTCGCTGATCGGATCGACCTTGCTGGTTGGTTCAGCTGAAAAGCTCCAGGTGAGGCCCAACTCAACGTTAAGAGTTAACCCATCGACGACCGCTTTGAGACCCTCTTCACAAAAGAATCCGTGGAGCTTCTGCAGTCTGCTGTCGTCAATTATAACTCCAGATCTGAGGAGCCCAAGGACTTGACGTCAAGAGAAAAGCTCCATGAAAAAGATTAGGTCCGAAAGAAAACTTTTGTCCTGGGAACTAGCACTCAGGCTACCATTAGCATCTTACTAAAAAAAGGAGTGCTTGAGCTTATTTCTCAAACCAAATCCATAGCTCCCTCGGACCGCTGCCCCCCCAAAATCCTACATGAAATAGCTGAGACAGTAGCAGCTCCCCTCACCTCCCTAGTGAATAATATTGTTACATGTGGACAGTTCCCGGCGGAATGGAAAAAGGTTTCCATACTTCCTCTCTTAAAAAAATCCTCTCTCATTCCTAACGAGGAAAATAATTAATGACCAATTTTCCACCTACCAATGCCAGTGAAGATTATTGAAAAACACCTTAACATTGCTCTTTCAGAAGTTAGATCCTTGACGAAGTGCAACATGGTTTTAGAATAAACAACAGTACTGAAACAGTGCTTGTTGTAGACATGGAGGAGCTAAGATCCTTTGTGGACAATGCTGGAAAGGCTGCAGTGATCCTTTTAGACGTGTCTGCAGCCTTCGACACCATGAGTCATTCGGTCTTCACAGACCATATAGCTGATATGGGGATATGCGAATCAGTTCTGAATCTCCTTCCGTCTTTTCTCACGGACAGAGAGCAGTTGGTCTCCCTTAGAGGATTTAGATCAAAGCCCATCTCACTGCCTTGTAGCGTCCCTCAGGAGTTGTCACTGAGCCCTACACTTTTTTATGATTTTGTGGCTCCTTTGGTTTATCTACTATCTCCTACGCTGACGACACCTAGATTATCCTGTCTATTTCTAGCATCATGGGGGAGGTCTCCCACAGCATTACAATTGCATGTGTGAGGTTGTCAGATGGATGAAATGTAGCAGTGTTTTATTAAACTCAACGAAAACTAAGGTCCTTCTCTTCAGAAAGTATACCTCATTTTGGAACTCGTCTTGGTGGCCCCAGTCTCTTGGCCATCTTCCGAATCTAGTGTCAAAAGTTAAGAACTTGGGGGTTATTTTTGATGCCAATCTGACCTTTAGGGATCAGAACAATAAACTCACTTCTGCATGCTCCTTTCTCTTAAGAACATTAAGAAAAAGTCTTCCTTTCATTCCTTATGATCTGCAGAAATCAGTGGTGATTACATTGGTACGGTACAGGCTTGACTATTGTAATGCCCTTAATCAGCGCATTGAGCAGCAGTTTCTAAATAAACTCCATCTTTTTCAGAATGCAGCAGCTTGTCTCCTCAAGAAAATACCCAAATATCAATAAGTCTCTCAGGCCTCAGTGGAGTCCCATTGGCACCATGTTAAGAAACAAGTTGCCTTTAAGGCACTCTGTACAGCATATAAATCTCACGGGACAGGCCCAGAATATTTGAGGAAAAAGTTTACTTGGTACACACCAAGAAGAGCTCTGCGCTCAGCCGCATCTAAAACAATTTCAATTCCAAATGCAAAAAAAGTATCTTGAGGTGGTAGAAGTTATGTCTACTCCTAATGCAAGCTGTGGAACAGACTTCATTGGGAACCCAAGAATCAGCAGAATCTCACCTGTTTCAGGAAACAACCTAAGTCCTCGCTTTTCTTGCTTCCTCTTTAATCTTTCTAGTGCTTAAACTAGACTCATGTTAGCTCCAAGACACCTCGCGCATTCGTGCCCTTCATAAATATCATTAATATCAATATCAATGGCCATGTTTTCTGTACTACAAACTTCTTTGGATAATATAATTCTTTTTAATGACCTGCTCTTACTCTCTAATGTATCAACATCTTCAGATTATATACATCTCTACCTTTTGTGACAAACCTTGCAAAATTTAAAGTGCTCTAGCACCTTTGGGTGATGTTCACTCTGTATATAAATATGCATAAATAAATAAATAGCCAAATAAATAAATGCATTAATTAATGGGTTACAGTTACTGCAGGGATTTCCTGCTGGCCCAGATTGGAAACACAGTTCCCACACTCTGGGGCCGATTCCGATTCGGGCCGGAAATCTCTCCGACCGAGCCGGACCCGGAGAGATTTCCGACCGAATCGGACTCTGGCAGTCCGACCGATCGAGTACGATGCGCACGTATGCCATCGGACTCGAGTCGGTCGGACTCCCATTGAAGTCAATGGGAGCCGGTCGTACAATGCGTACGCGGGCTCCCATTGACTCAATTGGTGCGAGGCGGACAAGGGCGCCCTACAGCGTGTACGCGGCGAGCGACTCGCGCCGTACACGCACAGGTAGGGGGACCCATGGGTCCCCCTGTGTGCGACTCGCGCGCCTACGCGTACAGGGGGTCCGACGCGGACCCCCAAAGTCCAGGTCCGACAGCTTTTTTGAGCCGGACGGCGCGAGTCGATCGGATCTGCTCGCGGCGCGCATCGTACTTACCCGGCCGGGAAACGTCTCCATAGCGCGGTGCGAGTCGTGTCCATGCGAGTCGGTCGGAGCGTGTTGAAGCCGCGTTCGAGTCGGTCGGAGTTTTCGCGGGTGCCTGCATCGTACTCGCTCGGCCGGACCCGCGTACGATTCGGTCGGGAAACAGGGCTCCGAATCGGATCCGGTAAATCCGAATCCGATTCGGAGCCCTACCGGCCGAGATCGGAATCGGCCCCTCTGTCTTATCTCCCTGCTGCTTTTCAATGACTGCTCTCCTTTCATGACAATTTTTTCCTAGAAAGGGTTTCATATAACTTTTTTTTTTTAGAGTACTGTGGTCCATTTCCCCTGTTGCCTGCCTTGGTGTCTCCTTCGGTAATGGTGATGGTGCAGGAGAGGCTCCTGAGGTGTTTCAGGCAGACCAACTAATTTCTGAACTTCAGAAGGGGTGTGAAAAACTTGAGTTTGACAGTTCCATGTGAAAATTAGACACAATAGATGACCCCATCTGTATTTTACTCCTTTCTTTCTCAAGGAGTTGGTAGCGTCCCTTAGTAGTTGATGTTTTTGCAATGTAATGGGAGACAGATATTGGCAAATCCAAAATTGTATGCCCTGGAAGGAGATAGGGCCCGTAGAGCAGGCCACTGTCATGTTGGCCCATTTTTGTTTGAAATGGTGAACACAAGTCACAATATCTTGGGATTTGTTCTGATTAGACAGATATTAGCTTCAGAGAGGTCTGGATGTGTGTACACAAGTAGTCACTTGATGTAGCTTCCAATGTCCCCTTTCTCTGAGGTGTGGGATCCACCCTAATCCTGATTTTAGACCGCCATGATCTGCATTACGAGTTCTTCGAGGTGGCATTGGAGGTAAGTATTATGTTCCTGTAGGTCCTACATCTTTCTTCTACAGGTTTCTAACTCTCCATCTCTGGAGTCTTTGGCATCTTCTAGTATGAAGATCAGTTGTCCCAGCACCCCCATTTAGTGTTTGCTGAATAGATCTTCCATAAATGAGTGAGTAAGTGGTGCCTTAGAGAATCTCTGTGGGGAAGCTTTGCGGCTACCCCCTTAATCTGGTTCATGGTCCCAGTGTGAATCATGTCTCTTTGTTGTGGACTTTCTGAGCATATCCTCTAATGTATTCTCTCTTGCTCGCCGCCATGTTCATCAGGGGACAGTGGGGCTCCTCTGAACAATTACAAGCAGTGAAGGCTGCCACTCCACTCCTATGTTAACAGATCACCATCAGCTGGTCAATGTATATGGGCCAGGTGGCCTGTTGTGGTGTTGGGCCATGAAGGCATGGGGGCAGCATCCACACAGCTTCACTGTGCTTATGAGAGTCTAGGGTATCCACGTGCACATTTATACTTTGAGACTCAATGTGCAGCCTAATGAGTCCCAAGTGTGGCCCTCTTACTACACCCCAAAGGAGTGGGTGCTAGCTGTACATTGATTGGGGCTTGTTGACTCCTGTAAGGGACCTGTGAGTATAGGTAATGGAGGCACTGGACTCACAGTATGGCCCCACCTTTCAGTAATATGCTCCCCGAATTGATGGGAGTTGTTATGCTCTGGCCTGGTGATCTTACTTCCACTTGGCTTCCAGCAGGGGCCCAAGTCGGCCGTTCATCTCTTGCTTGTCACCTTCTAGGGGAAGAAATTTGATACTACAACCTTGTGTTTGGCTGGTGCTCTCTGGGCCCTCCCACTGTCTCTCCCCAATAAACCGCACTCAGGGGACCTCTTCTCCTGGCGGCCCCCACTGGTGTGCAGACTGTGATCTGATCGTTTAGGCCTTGGGGATGATCCTCACTTGTGTTGACATGCTGCCTATGAGTCCATAAGGGACAATTCTTGCTTGTGTTGCTCTTCAGTGCTGTGGGTGTCATGCACACAGCTTTCCAGCCCTTACAGCAGTCATGTTAGTACCTTTTAGGCATATGTGTTCAGTTCACTTCATCATCTTCACCGTGCCCCTCCAACAGTTGCCTTCTCAGGGTATTCCCTTGGGGGTCTCAGGGAGCTGCTGTGTCGATGCCCACACCTGATGACTGGCGTAACTTACTAGAGGGAGAGGGATGGGAAAGCTTTCAGGCCAGATGCAGAGCATCAGAAAGGAGCGCTTACTTAATTGCCATCTTGGACACTCCCCTCGTTTTTAAAATATTTTTACCAATCAAGTTATTCACGAGTTAATTTGAATGTTAACCATGCTTTAAATAGCTGCAGTAAACAAATTAACCCTTTTATTCCTCACAGACATTTCATACCTCATTCTGCTGAGGTGACACCTTTTCTCTGAGCACACTCAAAGCACAGCTAAACTCAAGGGTGCAGATTTATCAGGACTTTGTCCTGCCATAAAGTCAATCAAAATGGTGCAAAACGGTGCAAAGTTTTGAAAGTTTTGAACACAAATCTTTTTTTTGCACTGAAAAAAGTGCCCTTCTTAACGTAAACAAGGCCTTGCGCTGTTTTTCACCACTTTGGGTCAAGGAGCGTTACATGAGTGGCATCTAGGTGCACCAGCACCCATGTTTTTTGACCCAAATCTCTACATACAAAAATTGCCAGACCTGGCTTTGCATCACAAATAACTCCTTCTTGATGCATGTGCAAAGTTGCAGAAATATATTTATTTCTCTGAGCAGTTCACACATTGCATGAGTACTGCACCGTACAACAAGCACCCCAAAGTGTGAAATATTTAGAAAATTGTCATTGTATAGTATTTTGTACTGGAAGGCTATACTTCCAGTATAAAACATCACACACACAACTTCCACCATGGTACAAAGGTGTATACGTGGCGCTAGGTAGCCTGTTGCACACCAGAAGAGAGCCAAGTAAATATGGCTCTGCGCTGCTTTCTACCCCTTGTGTGATGCAATGCAGAAACATTGGTTGCTGTGTTGCACAAAGAAATCTGTCTCAGAATTTCTGCTTGGAAAAGCTGTTCTTCAAGATGCTAATTCCTGATTACAAGGTTTTCCTCAAATTCTGTTGGTATCAGCTGAAGTGCCCAATTGTCGGGATTTAGAAATGCAAATTTGCAAGCAGAAAATGTGATGCTTGGAAATGGACCTACTCGCACACAATTTACAAAAGTGTGATGTATAATCATATGGAAGTAAATCTACTCCAAAGGGCAGTAGAGGCCATTCCAGGATGTTAATGCGTTGCAAAACACGTAATCATTAAACTATTTTGTCCATTCTTGGTTTTCTATAAATGTATGCAAGGTACAATCCCAGATTACATATAATCACAGTGTTACTTCGGTCAAGGGCAAGAGGAAATGTGTTCTAGGGTGGAAATGAGGAGAGAACCCCCCTCTATTGATGTACTAATGGGAAACTATGGGGCCTATTAGGATGGCTGGCGGAGACACGACCGCGGTGCCGGCGGTGGCGGTAACATCCATTTACCGCATGCCGCCAGCGGTCTCCACGCCCGCCATATTAGGATGGCCACACATTGCACATTTCCCGCCCGCTGCGGTGCGACGCCGACCGCCATCAAAGTGCGCCCGCCACCGCGGTGGAGTGAGCCAATCACCACACACCGTCGTGCGGAATGACGTCACGTACGCCGAAGATATCACGATGCCGGAAACAGGGCAGTGCACCGTGACGGAGAAACCGCACAGCGAAAGACGGCGGAGACATCACAGCGGAGACAGAAAAGAAACACCCGGGACACACCGCGATGGATCCTGCCCTCCACGCCTTCCCAGTGCTGTACATGATACACCACCTGCCGCGGACGCCTCCGCAGGTACGTACAGACACAACAGTGCAAGTAACACAATACACAGCTCCAGGGTGGAAAAACATTGCATGGGAACACCACACACCCCTGTGGGGACAGGCACACAGCCATCACTGCACACACACATGTCCCACCTGTGACAAAAACATCTCGCCACATACTGCCCACCCATGTACCGCATTCATGAACAAATGTCCCGGTTACGTCACCGCCACGGTCAGTGTGCATGAAACCATGCACACAGCGCAGAGCACAGGGCCAGCGCATGCCAAGGGCACCGTACAAATCGCACAGAGCCACAACTCCATCCACAACACACCAGCTACCTCCCTGAAGGGACACAACATGTGCCTCCCAAGTGCCACTCCTGCACAACAACCACACAACTACAGCCACACCATGCCCCACGTCCCAACAACTGCATATACAGCCACAGCAGGACCCTTTGCAAATGAACACATAGCACAGAAGCCCAGGCCCCAGCCAACACACACACCACAACAACATCACACACAAGCCAAGAACACTGAGGCCAGGCACAAAATGTACACACACACAGATGAGGACCAAACACTTCACTGCACACACTACCTGACAAGTCACACACACACACACCACCCTGACTCACAGCTACATACACACACCACATGCCAGCAGTAATGGAGGACAACATATAGGAAAGCCAAAGTGAGGTGCCCACAAATGGAAGGGCAGTGACACAACCATCAAGCATGTGTGATGCTCATGCAAGACAAGACACATGTGAGAACACACACAGCCCATCACAGCACACATGGCTGACACAGTCAGTCAACACAAACCGGGTCACCCCAATGCAACAACTCCTGGAGACAGCAAGGACACCCATGTATAGGCACAGGGATGTAAGGAAGGCCCTGAACTCAAACACTGACCAGCCACACATAGGCATCCAAATACTGGACAAGACAATGTCTGCTGCACAACACACAGTGACACACTACATGACAGCCAAGCACAAGTAGGATATGTCACACATACCTCCTCCCACAACAGCAACACACAATACTGCCATGTGCACAAAACACAACCACAGGGCTAAACAAGTACACATACAGGCACACCACTCCAGGGTCACACATGGCAGTAGTTGACAATGCAGGTGCACACACATCCACAGTCACAACCAAGTCACCCCCTTCACACCATACACTTCTCCACCACCCAAGTGCACACATTGGAAGTAAGCCATGGGACCTGGATAACTCATCACCACAAGATGTCCATACACCGACACTGATTGGCACACAGAAAGGAAGCTCACACAGACCCCATGACCCTGGCCTGCCTGCCTGTAAGCCTGTGCCCAAACTCCCACCCTGTGCTGCCATTGCCCACAAACCTGACATGTGTCCACCATAGATAACATGAGCCAAGAAGGAAGATGACAACAAGATTTCATTGCCAACCACCTGCACTGCACCCATAAGTATCACAGTCATGTAGAAATGAAGTGCCTCCCACCCCTGTAAAAAAAAATTAATGTGAGACAACCCATTGGCAATGTTGAAGTGGCATACTGAGCCTGTGACACAGTAAACCATGCACACACAGAAACAACTTTATTCAGCAAGGACACTGACACAACTCACTGCAGGACCAACTGTGTTTATTCACAATTTGCATATAGAGACAACAAATTTGGGCAACAGCAAAGCCAGTGGGCATTTCAATATGCACAGTATTTACATGAAAAGCTGCACAGGCAGGGGGCAAACAGCAGTGAAACACAAGGCAAGTACAATGTGCAGAGTAGTAACATCAGAAGCTGCACAGGCAAGGGGCAACCAGCAGTGAACAGCAAGGCCAGTGGCCAGGACACAGTGCAGGTGAGGTACATGAGATCCTGCACAGGCAGGGGGCACACAGCAGTGAACAGCAAGGCCAGTGGCCAGGACACAGTGCAGGTGAGGTACATGAGATCCTGCACAGGCAGGGGGCACACAGCAGTGAACAGCAAGGCCAGTGGCCACTCCAAAGTGCAGGTGTGGTACATGAGATCCTGCACAGGCAGGGGGCACACAGCAGTGAACGACAAGGCCAGTGGGCAGGAAAAAGTGCAGAGTGAGTCCATGAGAAGCTGCACAGGCAAGGGGCAAACAGCAGTGAAACACAAGGCAAGTACAATGTGCAGAGTAGTTACATCAGAAGCTGCACAGGCAAGGGGCAAACAGCAGTGAACAGCAAGGCCAGTGGCCAGTCCAATGTGCAGGTGAGGTACATGAGAAGCTGCACAGGCAGGGGGCACACAGCAGTGAACAGCAAGGCCAGTGGCCAGTCCAATGAGCAGGTGAGGTACATGAGATGCTGCACAGGCAAGGGGCAAACAGCAGTGAAACACAAGGCAAGTCCAATGTGCAGATTAAGTCCATGAAAAGCTGCACAGGCAGGGGGCACACAGCAGTGAACAGCAAGGCCAGTGGGCAGTCCAAAGTGCAGGTGAGGTACATGAGATCCTGCACAGGCAAGGGGCAAACAGCAGTGAAACACAAGGCAAGTACAATGTGCAGAGTAGTTATATCAGAAGCTGCACAGGCAAGGGGCAAACAGCAGTGAACAGCAAGGCCAGTGGCCAGTCCAATGAGCAGGTGAGGTACATGAGATGCTGCACAGGCAAGGGGCAAACAGCAGTGAAACACAAGGCAAGTCCAATGTGCAGATTAAGTCCATGAAAAGCTGCACAGGCAGGGGGCACACAGCAGTGAACGACAAGGCCAGTGGGCAGGACAAAGTGCAGAGTGAGTCCATGAGAAGCTGCACAGGCAGGGGGCACACAGCAGTGAACGACAAGGCCAGTGGGCAGGACAAAGTGCAGAGTGAGTCCATGAGAAGCTGCACAGGCAAGGGGCAAACAGCAGTGAAACACAAGGCAAGTACAATGTGCAGAGTAGTTACATCAGAAGCTGCACAGGCAAGGGGAAAACAGCAGTGAACAGCAAGGCCAGTGGCCAGTCCAAAGTGCAGGTGAGGTACATGAGATCCTGCACAGGCAAGGGGCAAACAGCAGTGAAACACAAGGCAAGTACAATGTGCAGAGTAGTTACATCAGAAGCTGCACAGGCAAGGGGCAAACAGCAGTGAACAGCAAGGCCAGTGGCCAGTCCAAAGTGCAGGTGAGGTACATGAGATGCTGCACAGGCAAGGGGCAAACAGCAGTGAACAGCAAGGCCAGTGGCCAGTCCAATGTGCAGGTGAGGTACATGAGATGCTGCACAGGCAAGGGGAAAACAGCAGTGAACAAAAAGGCAAAAACATTGTGCAGAGTAGTGTCTGGGGATTGAGGGGAACTGGGGCAGGCACAACAGGTGACCCCAACATCAAAGCTGATTCTGGTGTGGATGGTGACCCTCCCTCTGGGGACATGCTGGATCCCGCTGTGCGCTTGCCTGGTGTTTGCCGCCGCCCTGCCTCCCTCTGTCCACCAGCTTTGCCCCCTACAGTGTCCTCCCGTGCTGGCTTCACAGGGTTTGGGATGGGAGTGGAGGTCAAGGATGGATTATCCATGGGGCCCTCATCCTGTGTAATGTTTGCAGGCAACACCTTCTCAGTGGGTGTGGAAACTGTCATTTTGCCTCTGCGAGACGTCTTTGGGACAGGGGAGTCTTTGGCAGGGGAGGAAGGTGAGGCCTGTGACCCTGATGATTTTTTCTTTGCTTTGTGGCCCTTGCTGTCGCCTGATGGGCTTTTCTCTCTGCGCTCTGGGGTGGCCTTACTCTTATGTGGGGATGGTGTCTGCGCCCTAGTACGCTTGGGCTGCTGCTGCTCCTGTGTGCTGCGGGTTCTGTATCGGGACTTTGGGGTCCGTTGAGCATTGTCACTGTCGTCAGAGGTGCACAGTGACATGGGGCCAGACCAAATGCTGGGAGCCGCTCCCTGACTATGTGCCTGTTGCAGGGCTGCTGTCACAGTTGATGACAAGGACTGCACAGTTCGGTGTAGCCCACCTACGTTGGAATGTAAGCCCTCCATGAAAGCTATAACCTGCCCCAACTTTTTGTCGTGCTCTTGGAAGGCATTGAGAAGTGCTGTCTGCCCCACACACAGCTGGCGCAATAGCTCGACTGCTTCTGCACTGAGGGCAGCAGGGCTGACATGGGCTGGGGCAGCTGTGCCTGGGGTGAAGGTGACTCTTCCCTTCCTACTCGTGCGGACACGGGCAGCACCAGTGGAGGTTGAAGGGAGGCTGGGCACTGGACGCTGTGTGGCGGAAGAGGAGGCCGAGTCCCCGTTCCCTGTACCCCCCAACATGGATGTGTCACCGCTGGTGTCAGATGAGGTAGAGCTTTGTGCCTCCGGCTGTGAATCCTCTAGCAGACTCCTGTCCCCCTCCTCGGCGCTGGTCACATCTGTGTCAGTCTGCTCCGGTGCGGCTGTTGCACTGGAAGCCTCACCACTGGTGTCCGTCCCCTCTCCCTCTGCACATACGGGAGCTGCTGTATAGGAGAGAGAAGTACTGTGAGATGAGTGGCATCAACAGAACTAACACGTGCCAATACATTTGCATCCTAGAAAGAGGTGTGCAGCACATTGCATGCCACCCTGTGCACACATATATCTTGCCACCCAAAATTTCAACACAACGGTGCATGTCCGCCACACATCCTGCCATAAGTGCCCCAGGTGACTCACACAGCACACCATCCTGCAGTTGGCTCACATCAGACACAGCCCCAAAATGGCCTGTGCACACACACTGTCCCGATGTTGGCAAGGATGAACACCACGGCATGGTGCACATCACCTACATGTGTGGAGCAGTAGGGGACCACACAGACTACAACATACCAGCCCACAATGACCCTGCACACATGCCATCCACCATATAGAGTCCATGGGCACATCTACTGTTGCACATTGGCCTCAGATGTCTGACTGGCAGACATCTGAGGTCTGGAATTGCACGCATTCATTGAAACGCATTCACAGTTGGCACACTGGCATTCCCATAAAACTGAATTCACACACTACCCCACAGCAGAAGGTACCTGAAGGCCACAACTCCAAATGTAAGAGAGATGCACAGTGCTAAAACTCACTTCATGAAGCACCGTTTGGGCAAAAGCATGGCACATACACCCAGCACAGAGGCCACTCCCAAAACATTGCACCACACAACCAATGTCACACAGCTGACAATTTGCACACTCTGTAGACACATGCACCCACTCCCAGCCAAAGGCAGCCTGCAACACATACTCACCCCTGGCTCGCTGTTGATGCTCCTTCAGTTGTCTGTCCAGCTCAGGTTGTGTGACAGCCAGGATGCGGGCCATTAGTGGTGTCATGCTGCGCCTAGCCAACCTGCCAGTCCGAGGGAGCAGCCCCAGCGTCATCTCGGTCACGTTCTTGCTCAGCCGGCAGATGTCGTCCCACCTTTTATGACAGTGGGTGCGCCTTCGGTTTGACACACCCAGATCCAGGACTCTGGAGGCAATGGCCCTCCACACGGCTTTACGAAGGTGGACCTTCAGCTGCAGGCATGGGAGACAAGAGGGGTGAGGTTCCAGTGACACAGTGCACAATGACAACACAACGAAAATGCAGTAGCACGACAGTGACTCATCCAAAACTCCAGCTACAACTGTCACATAGCCAACAATTGCTGTGAACATGGTGCAATGTCATTGGTCAATCAGACGTACAGGCATGCATGTTCGATGGTGGACACAGTACCTCCACATCCCATTCACATGCAGGATACCAACACAGCAAGCAACGTGTAGTCTGGCTGCAGCTACTGTCTGCAGTTACCTACAACTACACATAGAGAAGATAGCAAAACATGTGTCTTGTTGTTGGACTCACTGTGTCCAACACTGCACATTCCTAAATGTGCTAGCCCTGTGAAAGCCTCACTGTGACCTGGAACTCACATAGAGTGACAACAACTGTCATACACACACCCTTCTCCCACGCCTGCTCCTGTGCAATCTACATGGCAGAGATGGGACTTAGATGATGAGGCGTGACACAAACACACATGGAACACACTGTACATGCAGTGATGTGGACATGTGGCATTCGGCGGGGACTGTGCAGGGCAGGTGGACTGACACTGAGTGGGTTAATTGGGAGCAACACAGCCATTCACACAAACGATAACTGGCTAGACTCCTGCATCACCAAAATGCAGCTGCAATGTATGGCTGACACTACAGGACATGTCCCTCTACTCAGGATAGGCATGCAGGGTAACGTGTGAAAGAGCCCACCAAGCCCTTCCCGCTGTAGTAAACATGATAGGCAGTGCATGTCAGAGCCCCACAACCACTGACACATACCGAAGCACCTCCACCCCATGTGTGCACACCCTGCACTCTCACTCACAGTCTGGGAGACTTACCATGACATTAGGGCCGCCATAAAGCCTTGGGTACTGTGCAAGCACCCCGTCTACCAGGACCCCAAGCTCCTCACTGGTGAAGGGACTGGCACGGATCTTCTGAGTCCTCGACATCACAATGGACA
The DNA here is from genome assembly GCA_963921515.1 of Calotriton arnoldi. Lineage (NCBI taxonomy): Eukaryota > Metazoa > Chordata > Amphibia > Caudata > Salamandridae > Calotriton > Calotriton arnoldi. The sequence goes on along the minus strand of CAWUFW010006548.1, from coordinate 1,047,251 downwards.
TGTGGCAGCAGCAGCACATTGAGGGTGGCAGCCAGCAGTCCCTTTAGGCAGCAGGTGGAGGGTGGCAGCCAGCAGTCCCTTGAGGCAGCAGCAGCAGGTGCAGGGTGGCAGCCAGCAGTCCCCTGAGGTAGCAGCAGCAGGTGGAGGGTTGTCAGTCAGCAGTCCCTGGTAGCTGTGGGAATGTGGTGCACCCTCCCACACATATATACGCCCCTGGGGCTGTGTCGGTGGTCCCAGGGTGCTGCAATTGGTGTACCAGGTCTGCCTCATTCAAATACATCCAATGTCCGCCTCCGCGGTGGCGGTGCACGCCTATCACGATTTTCAAACTCGCATCAGGCTACCGCGAGGCTGCTTCCCATTGGCTGCAAGGGCATGGTCCATGCCGGTGACACATCGTAGAGTGCATGTGCACGCTACCGCGGTGGTGCATCTTTTGAATGCCTCCAGTGACCGCCTCCGCGGCGGTGGTGCACGCCTACCGCAATTTTCAAACTCGCATCAGGCTACCGCGAGGCAGCTTCCCATTGGCTGCAAGGGCATGGTCCATGCCGGTGACACACCTCAGGGGCCAGGCGGTAGGCACCGCCATATGTCTGCCAGACAGTGCCTGGAGTGACCGTGATTTGGGTAGCGGTGCATGGTGACCGCCAGTGTCACATACATATCTGGCGGTGTCACCCGCGATCGTGCCTGGGTTATGGGCGGTGCCACACCACAGGGGCCAGGCGGTAGGCACCGCCATATGTCTGCCAGACAGTGCCTGGAGTGACCGTGATTTGGGTAGCGGTGCATGGTGACCGCCATTGTCATATACATATCTGGCGGTGTCACCCGCGATCGTGCCTGGGTTATGGGCGGTGCCACACCTCAGGTGTCAAGCGGTAGGCACTACCATATGTCTGCCAGACTGTGCCTGGAGTGAGCGTTAATGGAGTTGTGGAGTAGCTGTGCTGCACCTAACGTGTCCTCCAGCTCTCTGCATAGGCCAACATGTACAGTGCCCAGTGTCTCAACAATTGAAGGGTCCTCATGAGGGCAAATGCACAAAAGGGACATGTCACTCCACGTCACCAACACATACCATATATGGGTCGCCAGTACATTGCATGGGCACATACACTCGCACATGTCACATGTGCTGTGTAATGAAATGTAGACTGTCCAGTTAATGTGTTGCATAGCATATGTAGATAATGGTCAATGTCTGTGTGTGCAATGTAACGCACACTGTCGTCTCATTTACTGAACTAGGGGCATCAGCAACTGGCACATTGTCCAATGCACACACGTGTCCCCCACGCTCAGCCGGTGGTCAGTGTGTAGTTGAAGTGTGCCATGTGCAACCTGTTTTGGTAGGTGTATCAGGGCCAGCAACATGGTGTGTTCGGGTAGTATTGCAATTAGTAACATATGCTGGGGGTCATACTCACAGGTATGCACACATATCTGTTAGTATATCACACTGTGCATGCGAATGAGCCGGAGGGGTGCACAGATAATTGCTGCTGGTAAGGGGACAGGTGTACGAGTAGTGTGCCTGATGTGTACCTACTTGTGAAGTGCCCTGTTGGTTAATGGTGCATGTTGTAAGACTTGGGAATGTGTCTGTTGAAAAAATGTATGTGATGCACATTTCATGGTCTTCTGCATTGACATCTGTGCACTGTGATCTGTCCTAGGAGGAGGAGGCACAATATCCATCGTCCGTTCACAGTCCTGGCAGACATGGAGAATGAGGATATAATCCGCAAATTTAGGCTGGACCGACAAACCCTGCAGAACCTATGTGCCATGTTGGAGCCCCACCTGCAGCCACATCGGACATATCCAACAGCTTTCACCGCAACATCTAAGGTGATGGCATGCCTGCATTTCTTTGCAACAGGCTCATTCCAGCACACGGTCGCAAGTGCAGGCGGGATGTCACAGCCGATGTTCAGCATGGTGCTGAGGGATGTCCTGTCGGCCATGATGCTGTACAAAGACAGATATATCCATTTTCCCAGGGGGCCTGAGTTGGTGGCTGTGAAGGGCAATTTCTATGCCCTTGGACATATCCCCCATGTCATTGGTGCAATTGATTGCACACATGTTGGGCTTGTGCCACCACAGGCACGTGAACAGGTTTACCGCAATAGGAAGCATTCACACTCGGTAAATGTTCAAGTGGTGTGCCTGGCGGACATGATCATCTCACACGTGTGTGCCAAGTTTCCCGGCTCAGCCCATGATGCCCACATCTTGCGCAGCAGCATCGTTCCTCAGCTGATGGCCAATCTGCTTCCTGAGCGTGCATGGCTTGTGGGTGAGTATGCATAGTGGATTAGAGTGGTGTGTGTGTGACATGCTGTTGTGTTGCATTTTGGGACAGCAAGGTTAATCTGTGTCTCTCACACCCAGGTGACTTGGCATATCCGAACCGCCCGTGGTTGCTGAGCCCATTGCGGAATCCAGTCACGCCAGCTGATGTGCGAAACAATGATGCCCATGGGAGGACACGGCGTGTGATAGAACGGACATTTGGTCTCCTAAAATCAGGATTTCGGTGCCTGGACCGTACTGGAGGTGCCCTTATGTACTCGCCAGGGAAGGTGTGTCAGATAGTGGTGGCATGCCACAACCTGGCCATTCGCAAGGCAATACCCCTGATCCTGGATGACGATGATGAGCAGCCAAGGCCGCCGCCTGCAAATCAACCCAGATCCAGTGACGAGGGCAGTGGAGAGGAGGAAGGGGTCGACATGCGTCAACAGCTCATCACCCGCTACTTCACTTGAAGGTGAGTGACGATGTAGAAGGGACAAAATGGTCTGATGGTGTTGCTGTTGCTGTGTGGGTGTATGTGAGCTTGCTGACTGCAGCTTGGTGTTGACTCATTGCTGCCTGCCAATGTATGTGTGATTGGTTAGTGTGGTACAGAATGTCTCTATGGTGACTGTTGCTCTGTGTCAAGTTTGTAGATCTGAGTACCTTGTTGACAAGTGTTGTGTGATGTGTGCAATGCCACACCCATACAAGTGACTCTTGTTCTGCGGTTTTCCCTAGGTCCCTTCAGCATCTCACTTGTTACCTACATTCCATTCCCCTGGACCATGTCCTACACGGTGAAGGTTGCACATCCTGTATTAAAGACGGAGCAGACACAACAACATGTGTGTAAGGTGTATTTATTTACAACTGTGACATGCGAGGGTGGAGAAAATGTGAAGGGGGAATTGAAGAAGTGAGTTGACAGTCATGGTAGATGAGATACTTGAGTAGTCCCCACAATGATGTGGAGACCCAGTCCAACAGATAGATGCCATTCACATGGCAGTGTGGTGAAGGATAGTCCAAAAGGTCAATACAGTGGTGCAGTGGTCTGCCATCATGGCTGGCTCAGGACTAGCGTTTGGCAGGTGCTTTGGCACGTGAGTCCCCCTGGCCTTTCCTTGGACGGCCCCTCTTGCGCTTGACTGGAGGGGCCACTGCTGCAGGGGCAGTGGTGTCTGAGGACTCACCACCCTCTGTGGACGCAGGGGAGGATGATGAAGTGTCATCCTGCTGCCCAACAGGGGGAGGCGGAGGGGTAGAATGTTGTGCTTGCCTGTCCCTCAGAACCGCCACTAGCTGCCCCAAGAGGTCCACAATCTGTCCCATGCGTGTGTCCATGGAACTCAGCAGCAGGAGGTGCTCCCGAGAGTCTTCCTCTAACCAGCCCATTCGTCCCTGGGCCTGTTGGTAGGCCCCAAGGACTCTGTCGATGTGGCCCAGGGCTTCCGTCCCAGGATCAGTCCCCCTCTGCATGACCCTGTCCCGACCAGCTGCACTGCTGCCACGGTCCTGTCCGGTCCTCACATTGGCCCGCTGCATCCTCTCCCTGGCCTCCGCAGTCGATGTGGTGGGCTGCTCAACCCCTGGGGCAGGGAGGTTGTTGCGGACAGCTGTGGTGGTGGTGGTGGTGGTAGTGGTTGACACACAGGCCGTGACAGCAGCTGTCAGAGGATGGTCAGGGGCTGCAGCTGATGTGGTTGGGGGGACAATGGGTGCCTGGGACTGGTTGCAGCCTGCCACACCAGATGGGCCAGCGTGGAGCTCCTCATCCAAGGAATCCAGGGAGTCCTTATCCAGTTGTCTCTGTTCCGGGGGGGGACTGGCTCTGCAGGGTGGTGTCATCCTCTGCAGTGAGTTCTTGGTCACCTGTGGGTCAGATGAGAAATGGTCATTGTGTTGCACCCATCAAAGTTTGTGTTAGCAGTGTTACATCAACTGTTTGTACATCCAGCAGTTGTTCACTGTACAAATTTGCATTGACCGACATCCAGTGATGCATTACAAGCTGTTGTGGTACATGCATTACTTGTCCATATTGGGAGTTGTCAAGACATGACATGCACAATATAATTTTTTGACATTGACAGTCTCATGTTGGCATCCTGTTATTGATCAATCATATGTCATCCATTTACGCGTATGTGTCACTTGTTGAGCCCTTGCAGCGGTTTACTCTGCACAGTGAGTGACCATTGTAGTTTCATGCATACCTTTTCAATGTGGTGTAGATATCTGTATTTGCAATTCCAGACATGCTTAAGTTTGCTTTAATTAGATCCTAGGTGGTCTGGACCACTGCTACTGTCAGATGGCATGTAGTGGTGTGCATGGTTGTGCTCGGAGTTCCATCTACATGTGTTTCAGTCATTCACACTTTGGTTGCTGTCACAGTTTCATTTTCTTAGGTGTGTGCACACTATAGTTGCCAATACTATCTGGGTGTGCAGTTGTGCATTGAGAGGCCTGGTGTCCTATGCCAACATGTTTTTTTAAATGCATATCTGGCTGCATGTTGTGGCTGTTGATATGTTGTGTTTGCTGTGTTTTCCTTGTATTTGAGAGACCTCTCTGTGTGTGTATGATGAGGGCTTCCATCTTGGTCCAGTGTGGGACAAGTCAGCATGATATGTCCACATGCCAGTTCTTTTGAAGTGTACATTGCAATGACTGACACATGCATGTTGGTGCCAGGAAGTAATGGGTCTTGTGTGCTGGCGGTCAGGTGGGCCCGTGTGAGTTGTTGTGCAAGCTTCCCAGCCCCACACACCCCGACCTGTGAGATGCGGTTACCTACCTGTGAGTTGGGTGGGTAGCATACATTGCCTGCCACATGCTTCTTATTGGGGGTGTAGTGTCCCATCCTCCATAGTGGTGGAACAGCATGCATGTTGCATTTTGTGGGACGGATAGCCAAACACACTACACCGTCTCACTGTGAAGATGGCTAACTACCGTTTGAGGTGAAGGTGAGCAATGACATGGCTATGTGACTTGGTAGAAATCTTTGGATGGAATGTGCGTGTGGTGAGCATGATGTGTGTGTGGCTTTTTGTACCCATTGATTTCAGATTACATTTGGTCATGGGGTATAGCCCCCATCACTGTTGTCCCAGCTATCTGGCTGTGGGGTTCACTCCCCCGACATTTGAAGGCACAATAGGGCAAGGGGTATAGTCTCGTAGCACAGTGGTGACATACAGCAGGGTGAAGATCTCACCCAGCATACATTTCCACACTGTCATGGTTTCATGGTATTTGTGGACCTGAGAACATGAGCACAGTACTGGTGAAGCAGTTGTTCCAGGGCATCCATACACTGACATGTTGTGGTCAACAGTGGTGTGTGTGTGAGATGTACTCAGCCCTGTGCAGACAATGTGTGCTTTTGGGGCCAGACTATACCAGCACTGTTCAGACAGACAGTGTGAGATGTGAACATTGTCAATGCATACACACATTGGTGGTCCAAACAAGACACCTTTGACAATTTAATTCAGACAAGGTGCTGTTCTGCAATTCAGTGCAGCACTGTGGTAGCTGGGTGTGTTGCAGGACATTTGGGATGTGCTTAGTTTAGCATTGTGAGTCCCAGCTGCAGTGTAGTTTTTGGGTACACTGCACTTCCACTGTTTACATTGCAACACTGTGGTATGACATGGGTGATTTGCACTTTGCCATACAAACGGCCAGACACTGCTGCAGGGCAGCATGATCGTTGTTAGTGTTGCAGTGTGTGATGCCTGGCACAGTGTACACAATGTGGGTCAATTTTGACCAGAGACTTGTGCATGGTGACTACAACACAACTGTTTTGCATTATTTGTGTTGGTGACTGTGGACTAAGTGGCATGGTGTCATGTGTGGCTGCACAGACGTCACATGCCTATGAGTGGACTAGTGCTCCATCCTGCTCAGCTGTGGGACAAGGGGCCAGGTGGGAGTTGTAGTGCAGGCCTCCCAAACACCCTCCCACCTCCCTGTAAAGATGGCTACCTACCTGTTAGGTGAGGGTGTAGCACACAATGGCTGAGGCATGCTTCTGGGTGGGGGCAGTGCTCCATCCTGCTCAGCTGTGGGAAAAGGGGACCTGGTGGGAGTTGTAGTGCAGGCCTCCCAAACACCCACCCACCTCACTGTAAAGATGGCTACCTACCTGTTAGGTGAGGGTGAAGCACACAATGGCTGAGGCATGCTTCTGGGTGGGGGGAGGGCTACATCCTGCTCAGCTGTGGGACAAGGGGGCCAGGTGGGAGTTGTAGTGCAGGCCTCCCTATTCCACAGACACCTCCCTGTAAAGATGGCTACCTACCTGTTAGGTGAGGGTGAAGCACACAATGGCTGAGGCATGCTTCTGGGTGGGGGCAGTGCTCCATCCTGCTCAGCTGTGGGACAAGGGGGCCTGGTGGGAGTTGTAGTGCAGGCCTCCCAAACACCCACCCACCTCCCTGTAAAGATGGCTACCTACCTGTTAGGTGAGGGTGTAGCACACAATGGCTGAGGCATGCTTCTGGGTGGGGGCAGTGCTCCATCCTTCTCAGCTGTGGGACAAGGGGGCCTGGTGGGAGTTGTAGTGCAGGCCTCCCAAACACCCACCCACCTCCCTGTAAAGATGGCTACCTACCTGTTAGGTGAGGGTGAAGCACACAATGGCTGAGGCATGCTTCTGGGTGGGGGCAGTGCTCCATCCTGCTCAGCTGTGGGACAAGGGGGCCTGGTGGGAGTTGTAGTGCTGGCAGCATGTACACATGTACCCATGGTGATGTTGCTAACTACCTTTGGGGGCTTCAGGGGGAGTGTCTGTTGTATCTGTGAGAGATGTGTTGGGGGGAGTGTTGTGCACATGAATGAATTTGAACCTAGGAGGTATTATTTTGTAATAGTGCAAGACAGTACATTTGTGTGATGTTAGGCATTTGTTTGTACTTACCAGTCTCCACTCCCCCGGGTATTCCTGAGAGACTCTCTGGATGTAGAATGCCAAGCACCTTCTCCTCCCATTCAGTGAATGTTTTGAGTGGAACGGGAGGGCCACTGCCTGTCCTGTGAGCCAGCTCATGGTTCTTGGTTCTCTTCTTTTTGACCACTGCCTTCAGATCGTGCCACCTCTTCACGATTTCATCTCTATTGCGTGGCACGGTCCCTACTGCATTGACCTTCTCTACTATCCTTCTCCACATTTGCGTCCTTGTTGCTAGTGGTGTCTGTTGGACCTGGTTACCAAACAATTGTGGTTCTACCCTGATTATCTCATCGACCATGACCCTCAACTCACTCTCAGTGAATTTGGGCATTCTCTGTGGTGACATGGTGTGTGATGTGTCAAGGTGTTTAGGGTGCAGGTTTGGAAGTGGTAGTGGTGGTTGTGATGTGTATGGTGTGTGCTGTGCAAAGGTGTTAGACGTGCAGGTGTGGAAGTGGTGTGGTGGTGATGTGTGTGTGTTGTGCAGATTTGCCTCTCCTGTCATCTGTGGTGGATGTCCCCTCAGTTGTGGAGTTTTGCAAAGGATTGTGGTATGTTGGGGGCTGGATTTATACTGGTGTCTGTGGGTGTGTCAGGATGGGGTATTGGTAGCAGGTGTGGTGTGTATGTGAACCTGGGATTTGTAGTTTTGGAGTTTACCATGGGGGTGTGTCTTTGGGCTGTGTTAGCTATTTTTGGGTGCATGCCTTGTTTGGTTGGTGCACTTTGTGGCCATGTTGTGTGTTTTTCTAGCGACCGCCATTTTTTTAATGGAGCGTCCGCAGTGGTGGCTCGGCTACGGCACTTCCGCCGTCTCACTGATTCTTCAATGCTGTCGACCGCGGCGGTCGGAAACAGCGCACTGCACCGCGGGGATGTCGGGAATATCATAATTTCGATGGCGGTGTCTCCGCTGTGGTTGCGGTCGTTTGGGCTGTTTCCGCTGCGAAACCGACCGCCGCGGACGGGTTTGGGCCTTCTCCGCAGGCGAACGGCGGTTTCTCGGGTCTCCTTTCCGCTGCGGTTGGATTTTTACCGCCGAGGATCCTAATCTAGCCGTCGGTTTTCCCGCGGTAGCGGCGGGCGGTGATTTTCCGCTACCATGGCGGTTGGTTGTTTTCCGTCCGCCATCGTAATGACCTCCTATGTTAGCATGTGCAAATGCACTTTGGGTAAGCAGTTACACATGTGTAAATATAAACTATGAACATTTACACATAAGTTCATAATTATTCAAGTGAGTATTGGGAAGCTGCCATGGAATTCCAGGAACTCCGCTGGATTTCTAGAGAATTAAAAAAATCTGTACATGTGCACCAAACATAGGTGTTAATTTTTAGTTGTAAATTTACACATTGTTTTTATGAATTGAGTCCATGTCCTTATAGTAAGTAATGAACAGTAAAATGTGTCTAATCAAAATGTACTTGAGCTAATCTATGATACACTAACACCAGTGTTTACTACATTTTCACATAACTATTTTGTACCCACACAGATAGCAAGCGTTGGTAAAGGTAATGGGGCCGGCCTTGGCAAGCTTGTGTAATGGTTAATCTGGGAAACAGTCTTTACAACGCGGGCTGAGCCACGAGTGCCGCTTCCACTCAAGAAAACAATGCGTGTCTAAACCACGGTTCTGCCTTAACCATGCATGTGCATGGTTAAGGCAGCCAGCTGTCTAGGTGTGCGTATGGTCGGGGAGAAGAACAGAAAGGATCAGGAGAGGAAGTTCCAGAACGGCTTGTAAGATGGGTTGGGGCCAGGTTGGGGGGGGGTAGGTTTTCAGGGGCTGGGGGTCCGTTTTAGGGTTCAGGGCGGGGGTGGGGTTGGGGTAGTTTTTGGCAATGGCAGGGCTTTAGGGCTCGGGGGTGGTGTAGTTTTATGGGCTGGGGCCAGGTTTTAGGGCTCAGGGCAGGGGGAAGGGGCAGTTTTCAGGGGTGGGGGTCAGTTTTAGGACTTAGGGTGGGGGGCTGGGGTCAGGGTACTTTTTTGGCAGGAGTCAGGGTTTTAGGCCTCTGGGCAGGGGAGAGGAAGGGACAGTTTTTAGGGCTGGGGGACAGTTTTATGGCTCAGGACCGGGGGCTGGGGTCAGGGGTAGTTTTTTGGGCAAGGGCGATTGTTAGGGCTCTGGGTGAGGAGAAAGGGGTAGTTTTAGGGGATGGGGCGGGGTGGATTGCAGGGCTGGGTTATCAGGTGCTAGGGTGGAGGGCGGAGGGGCTGGGGTGTGCAATTTACCATGCATATCCCTTTATCAATCATGCCTTTATGATGGAAACCATTGTAAAGGCATGTGTGGTAAAAATGCGGTTGTGGTTCTGACTGCGTTGTTTAGGCATACGTGGTTTAGGCATGCATGGTTGTATCATACAACTGGTTAATGTTTTTGTTTATTTATTGTTGCAAGCATATGACACAAAGGCAATAGAAGAAAAAATATATAACATGTAGCCGACTCAAAGTGGTGGTTATTTGCTTGCAATAAAAAAATTGTATTTAATAATTAACCATTAGATATATTTTAATAGAACATCGCGGGTATCTCCCAGCAGCCGCTTGCACTTAAAACAGGTATAGAACCCCTAATTGCTTTAAATGAACATCACAGGACAAGTCTTATTAGTGAAAATAAAAGGTATTGTTGGCTGAGATGTAGTAAAGTATGTAGACGAGAGTTAAACACTAATGTATGCCTAAATTGTTTAAAAAAAATAAAGAACGGAAATTAAACATTTGTGAAAAAGTTAAGTAGTATCCCCCCAGTCCTGGCACTGAAATGCAATTATTTGTAGGCAGAAGTGCACATGTGATCAGGTAAAATTCCATCACTTTACACTGCAAGAAAGCCAATGGTTGAAGTTGGCTGACTCATTGCCTCTGCAGTGTGCTGCTTTTGGCAGAAGTAAAATATGAATGACAGACTAAAAGAGGAAGATGGCAGACCCAAAGCTGTTCTTTGTGTGTGTGTGTGTGCGTGTGCGTGTGTGTGTGTGTGTGTGTGTGTATATATATATATATATATATATATATTCACTGAAAAAACCATAGGTTTCAGGCACGTTATAGTTAGAAATTAGCATTTAAAAAACCTTTGAAATTCACTGAAAAAACCATAGGTTTCAGGCACGTTATAGTTAGAATTTAGCAGTTAAAAAACCTTAGAAAGTCACTGAAAAAACCATAGATTTCAGGGGCGTTATAGTTAGTTGGACATTTTACTCGTACAAAACCATAGAAATTCCCCCGTTATAGTTAGTTCAGCTAATGCGCCCGCAATGCACTGCTGATGACGTCACATATTACATCACTCATAACATGGTCAGTGACATCACTCATGACATCACAGATGACATCTCAAATGACATCACTGATGACATCACTGATGACATCATCCAGTGAATGTGTGTTTTTCTGAAAATTAAATATGTTTTATATATGTACATCTCAAGGTCGATGGAAGAATAAATGGTTATATAAGTGACTAAATGGATGATTTTTTTTTGTAAAATTGATTGTATAACTGACTGATTAAGTGTATCTTAGTGAATACATGGGCTAGTGAGTAATGTTTAAATATGTAAATATCTGAATCAGTCTCTCACTTTGTGTATAAGTGGCTGCATGGGTTGGAGAGTAGCTACATGAGTGTCTATATGGGTTATTAATTGGTTTTTTGAGTATCAGTATGAGTGTCTGAGTGTCTGTATGGTTCAGTGGGGGGTATTACTTAGTGCATAGATGCATGAGTGAGTGACTCACTGTTTGTATGTGTTGAAGACAGCTTGTATGCAGGACTGTATGGGTGGATGAGTGTGTGTATGGGTGTGTTAGTGAGTGAATGACTGTCTCAATAGTGTCTTTATGAGTAACTACATATGTTTTAAACTAGTATATGTGAGTATTGGTGTATGTGAGAGTGAGAGATTGGAAGAGTTCCTGTATAAATAAGTATGTGTTTCCATAAGTGATTGTTTAAGAGAGTAAGTATGTGTAAGTTTCTGTAGAAGTGTGGTGGTGTGTGTATAACTGTATCTGCAAGTAAATGGATGTTTGATACTTTGCATGTGTGACTATGTGTGTGAGTAACTCTATGGATGAGTGTCGGTGTGTAACAGGATGTATAGGTGTATGAGTACATATGTTGAGTGAGTACATGTATGAGTGACTGTATAGGACTGTTGGTGAATGAGTGGATGTGTGTGTAGATCTTAGAATTACTGAATAGGTTGTTGTACCTAGTATTGGTATATCCATTGTTTTGAAAATGTTAATTTCTATTTTTGAGTGTGTGTATCAAAGGTTATATTAGGGTGAGAGGAGTTCTGCCACTCTATCACAAGGATGATGTCATCAGTGATGTCATGAGTGATGTCACTGTCCATGTCATGAGTGATGTAATATGTGACGTCATCAGCAGTGCATTGCGGGCGCGCAAGTTATAGTTAGCTGAACTAACTATAACGGGGGAATTTCTATGGTTTTGTACGAGTGAAATGTCCAACTAACTATAACGCCCCTATAATTTCTAAGGTTTTTTAACTGCTAAATTCTAACTATAACGTGCCTGAAACCTATGGTTTTTTCAGTGAATTTCAAAGGTTTTTTAAATGCTAATTTCTAACTATAACGTGCCTGAAACCTATGGTTTTTTCAGTGAATTTCAAAGGTTTTTTAAATGCTAATTTCTAACTATAACGTGCCTGAAACCTATGGTTTTTTCAGTGAATTTCAAAGGTTTTTTAAATGCTAATTTCTAACTATAACATGCCTGAAGCCTATGGTTTTTTAAGTGAACTTCTAAGGTTCTTTAAATGCTAGTTTCTAACTATGCCTACAGAGGTAGGACTTGTGAAGAAAGAAGAAAAAACGCAGAAAGAAGAAAAAGAAATGCAGAAAGAAGCAACAGAAGTCCTCAAAGACGAAGAAAAGTGCAGGAAGAAGCAAGACATGTGCAGAAAGAACCAACAGAGGAGCAGAAAGAGGCCTTGTTCCAAAATCATCCTGTGCCCACAACTTTTTCAGACGGGTACTGGTGGTAACTGACTCTGACTAACCAGTCCTAGAGCCAGTGCTATGCTAAAAGACACTTAGAATACAGTGAAAACACCTACATACCCAGGTCCAAAGAAAGCGTTTAAACTATTTTTCTGAAAACTGCTGGCATCATTACCTGCTTTTTGTTTTTCTTTTCATGGAGCTCCTTAATCTTGCTCCCCCCCCCTCGCTTTTCTCCTACTCCTCCCAAATTTTCAATATTAAAAAGATGAGTGGTAGGGGGCGCCAAAGTTTGCTTTGCCCAGGGCACTCTCTGAGCAGATGCCAGCTTTGGTGGGCAGCTATGCAGCGAGTCATTTTAATTATGTGCTACTAGCAAGGCCACTAGAATTATGCAATTGTACAGCTGTAGCGATTTTCGCATAATTATAGATTTGATGCACTTTCCACAAAATCCATCTTCTGCCGCAGAATCTGCAGATTTTAACAAAAAAATGTGTTTCTAGCTCAAACGGTTCAAAATTACAAAAAATGTAGCAAGGTACTGCCGTGGTGGAAGAGTGCAAAGTTGGACTCATCACCTTTCTATTGCTTATGGCTATGTTTGGGTGTTAAACTGGTGCTAATGAGGTGCAACCGATGCCAGACAGTTTTACAAAGTTTAAAAACGGCAAAATAATGAAGTAATTCTATTTCAAAATGTACTGCATTATGCCGCATAATTCGCCTTTTCTTGACACATAATTTACTCAACCCTGCTGCAAAATGTGGCCCTCTCCTGACGCATAATTGCAGTGACCCTGGCTACTAGTGAGTGTTCAGTTCAACTCCACTAGTGTTTTTATTGTATTGCTGCAGCAGGTGACGGCGGGAGGGAGGCGCTGCGCTCGCACCCCGCCGCCTATGTTCGCCTTTTTTATGAGGCCGTCAAAGTCCTCTTTTTCACATTGCCCTCCACTACATCTCTTTCTCATTCCTGTCTTCTCCCCCCTCCTTTTATTTCTCCTTAAAATGCTCTCCTCTTTATTCTTTCCCTCTCCTCTCTTTGTTTCCGTTATTCTTGCTATTTCTTTGCTTCCATCTTCACATCCTTTCGTGCTTTCATCTCCTTCACATCCTCTTTTTCTCTCTTCGTTCTTCTCCCCCTGTCAACGCCCTTCCTTCTCTTCGTGCTTGCCCTCGCCCCCTTCCCCCACACCTGTCCGAACAGGTTCTGCCAGGATGGCTGGAGCTGGCAAGGGGAGGGTCAGTGGCTTGTGACCCTCCCTCTGCCCTTGTGCCCTTTAGCCCCGCCCCTCGGTTTCAGCAGATATTGCCTGGACACCGCGGTCTCGTGTACTCTCACAGCCTCGTGATGAAGATGCTCGCCCTCCTGTGCCTCGTGGCTGTCGCTGGGCTGGGGTCGGCAGTGCCCTTCTCCTCGTTAACCACCCTCCGTAAGTACTTTTACAGTCATTTGCTTCTGAAATGGAAACGGCCGGGTAGCCCCGCCCGCTAGTGGTAGTAAACAGGGAATGGGCAAGTGCGCCTAGAAGTGAAATGACACAACTTGTGTAGCGGTCATGCAACGTTATATATAGCGGTTGGTCAGGGCACGTCATAAGATTCCATGTTTATAACATGATGTACAGGTGGGCGACAGTAAACAACATATCCCGGTGAGCGGAAGCGCGAGCTGCTGAACTGTGTATACTAATTCTGGCAGGGTTCACTCAGCATTCCATCCTTCGGAGTAATTTCCTCATCCAGGGACAAGCGTGAAGTGAAAGTATTGGGGAGGGCGCTACTGGACTTGCTTATGTGCAGACTGCATCTTATGGACACGTTTCTATGTAGAGTGGCCGTATGTCTGGCTGACACAAGACATGGTGATGTGCACACAGCTATGGAAATCCGTTGGAAAAGCCAGATTTGTAGATACAAGTTGCCCTTCACTATTCACTGATGTGTGTTCACAGTACACACCAGTCTCGATGCGCAAAGTGGCTTGAAAGAGCACGATCAAATGAGAAAGAAACTAAGTGTATATTTAAAGATTACTACGCACTTCCGCTTACATTACTCCCACAGTCGTACACAATTAATTAGTTTGTCAGCACTCTTTTCAAATCGTGGGCCTGATTAATCGCGTTCTTCTCATCAGGTGGCGGCGAATTTTAAGCTATATAGCCTTCCAACGAAGTTTTTTCTAACTTTTATATTGTCCTCTCTGTTTATTTTTCAGCAACATTCAATTTCTTCGGAAACCAAACCAGGATGATCGGCAATCGCCTGGGATGTTCGTTTGTCGCCAACATCCCGAGCTGCATCTCTGGGTACACGCCCACCTCCGTGCTGGTCGCGGTCTCCACCATCGCCGTGCCAGGTACGGATTCAAGGCCGCCCATTTTGCTTTGCATCCCCTTTAGTCATCCAATCGCTTTCTTCCTGCAAACATGCGACCTGCAGCTGCAAGTGGGATATGTACGGTTGCCAAAATGACGGTACCCTTTGGCTAGTACCCAACTTTACCCCCGCTCCGCTGTTGCATATCTGTCCAGGGTTTCAACTCTTCTTCAACGCTTCTCCAATGTGTGTTATGGGCAGTGCATTCCTTCCTTGATATTCATTGATCGCAATGACGAGCATATCCTAATTCTGGCCCTGCCACTAGCTCTGCTGTGCAGCACTGAGCACGCCCTGAGGGTTACTGCTCTTTGCGTGTCGCACACACACACACACACCGTGCTCACTGTAATACAGCCTGACGCTGTTGCTCCTCTTTCAGGTGTGACGGACACAGATGCCATCAAATCCCTCATGGTCGTCCCTAAGGCGCAGGTGTACTATGCTGGGCAGTTCAGGACCGTGCCCTGCAGGGCGGCCCGAGACCTGGTCCAGGTGAGCAACAAGGGCCTGAGCAGCAGCAGCTTCACTCTGACCACAGTCCTCGGCTACCAGGTGGGGATGGAAGACTGCGCCGCGGTGCGAGGGCCCTACTGCAACCAGGCCCTGCAGCCCTCGTCGTCTTACAGGTATGAAGGGGCCCTCTGGCCGTATACGCTTATCGACGTAACCGTGGAATAAAGTCTTAGACAGGTTAGGCTACGCAGAGAGCCAAATGCATGCTGGGCGGGAGGGACACACGCACTCGAACCAGCTTCCACAAGGCCATACATGACTGGTGTGCTACACGCCCGCCCTCCCCACCCCCCAAGGCATTTCCATTTAATCACGTTTTGCACCCCTGCTTCAGTATCTGCCGTCCTTTCAAATTGCCCTCTGGTCTTGTTATTCAGACGTCTGTGATTTCTCCAGGTTGCGGCGGTCCTTACACGGATGACTGCCACAGCCTTCTGCCCAGTGTATGCACTGGCCTCAGCTTGTAGCCCCCCCCTCGTGTTCAGCGCCAGGAAGCACCCCATCACAGGAAGAAGTATCACAGGTTCAAAGAATACGCCTTGCTCAACCCACACTGGATCGCAGTGGTAGAAGCATTCTACCACCTCATGACAAAATCCGTATGTCTGAGTGTTCACAAAACGTCACTTCCTGGTCGCAGTGTCTCGGTCTTGTGCCTGACACTCACCTATAACAACCCACAAACCCCTTCCCACAGTAGACCTCTACGGACTGTTTGCTCTTTTACCACCTTGTATTGCGGATGCTTTTCTGACGTCATTCTTCTCTATTCCAGGGTGAATTTCTTTATTTTGGATGAAAACAACGCAACACGAGCTTACACTGGCTGGTCCGACCCCATAAATACTTTAAACTGTAAGTTTTAGAATAAAACCCAGAACGTACACGCCTGCTCTTTGTTTCATTTGCTTGTGCTTCCAACTGTGCGAGGGCGTGCGTGTAGTTAGTGTGTAAGAAGCGTGCGCGTGCATCCAGAGTGCTGGTCTGTGAAGGGTGCGCGTGCTGCTGAAGGCTTTTGGTAGTGAGTGACTACTGCAGCATGAGGTGTGTGCGTGCGCTGTCAGTGGGGCGAGACTGCGACTCTGAGTACTGTGTGTTTGGGGTGCTGTCGGGACCGTGTGGCCTGTAATCTGGAAGAGTTTGAGAAGCGAGTGTGTTGTAAATGGCCATTTGTGGGGCACTGGCTGTAATGTGTGGGGAGCGTCAGTAAAGCTCTGAGTGTGACCAGAGACCCGATAACAATGCGCGTGTGTACCTGCGCCAAGCACCCCCCTGAAAACAGCCAGATGTCTCTAGCAAGGGCATAGGGTACAAGGTAAGCCCTGCTGAGAAGTAGTCCCAGCAGTGACGCCACTACTCTCACACGCACATCCTTTCTATTTCAGTAACTGACTTGATGGACATCGACCTCGGCCTCTCAGGCCGCTCCGGCGGGATGGTGACCATCACGGTGCTGCTTGCAGTGGCGCTCGTCACGCTGGTTCCGGCTCTCATTGCATCACTGGTGGTTCGACGGGAAAAATCACCGCTCCCCTAAAGGATATAATTAAAACAAGCCCCGGGGGGTGGCGGTCCCCGGGGCAGTGTGGAGGGGATTGGGGCCCCCCCACACATTTTTTTTCTGCCCCCGGACCTGGCCCACCCGGGGGCTTAATTAAAAGAAGCGCGGGAGACCACGCTTCATTTTATTTTTTTTTCGGCCGAAATGCGCGCTGGGTGCTCGAATCTCACCGATTTTTTTTTTTTAAAAATACCTTTTTTGGCCCTGGGGGTCCTTGTGGGACCCCCTAAGCAGGCCTAGGGGGTCAGGGTGTTTCTACCCTGCCCCCTTTTTGCGTTTTGCGCACTTGTTTCTCTGATTTCTTGTGCCTCGGGAGGGTGCGCGGATCCTCCGCGGCCATAGATATATATGTGTTTTTACTTTTGATTTTCTCAGCAACTACTGAACGGATTTACACCATTTAACAAAAAGGGTTCTTTCTGAACCAAGAACTACCTCTTAGCCAAATTTGGTGTAATTCGGTTCAGCAGTTAGGGCTGTAGCCGTGTCTAAAGTTTCCTATGGAAAATTGCATGGGGAAAACACGTTTTGGGACCCCCTTTTTTCTCGGCCCCCGCTTGCCGAATCACCCCGAAACTTTTAAGATAGGAGCGGACCGGAGCACCCCACGAGTTTTGAAAATTTCGCGAAGATTCATCAACTGGCGCCAAAGTTATTGGAAATAGAATGTTGCGAATTTCCTATGGAAAATAGGTCCTAACTATAACTATCTACTGGCGACTGCCAGTAGATAATATATATATATATATTCACTGAAAAAACCATAGGTTTTAGGGACAGTTATAGTTAGTTGGACATTTCACTCGTACAAAACCATAGAAATTCCCCCGTTATAGTTAGTTCAGCTAACTATAACTCGCGCCCCCGCAATGCACTGCTGATGACGTCACATATTACATCACTCATGACATGGTCAGTGACATCACTGATGACATCACTGATGACATCATCCAGTGACTGTGTGTTTCTGTAAAGTTTAAATATGGTTAATATATATAGGCAAAGGCGTATTGAAGAATGAGTGGGTGTATAAGTGTCTGAATGGATGATTTAGTAGGTGCGTGACTAACTCTATAAGTGAGTGATTAAACGTATCTTACTGAATGCATGGGTTAGTGACTAAACTGGGTGAATGTCTGTATCCGTCTGTCTGTTGGTGTGTAAGTGGATGCATGGATTTGCGAATAGCTACATGAGTGTGTATATGGGTTATTGATTGGTTCTCTGAGTATCTGTATGGGTGCCTGAGTGTTTGTGTGGGTGGGGTGTGTGTGACTCTGTACATAGATGTGTGAGTGGGTGATTCACTGGGTGCATGATTTCAAGAGTGCATCTGTGATGGACTGCTTGGGTGGATGAGTGTGTGTATGGGTGTGTTAGTGAGTGAATGTATATCTCAGTGGTACATGTGCGAGTAACTACATATGTAAAAGGCAGTATATATGTGTGTTAGAGTATTTAAATGGCTATAAGTGAGAGTGTGTGATTGTGAGAGTGGCTGTATGGATGCGTGTGTGCTTGTATCAGTTATTGTATAAGAGCGTAAGAATGTGCTAGTATTTGTATGAGTAAGTGAGCTGGTGTGTGTATAACTGTATAGGTGAGTAAATGGGTGTGTGATTAATTTTTTGCATGACTGACTAGGTGTGTGAGTACCTCTATGGATGAGTGGCGGTGTGTGAGTGTTTATATAGGTGTATGAGTGCATATGATAGTCCTGTACTGAGTGACTGTAAGTATGAGTGACTGTACGGGTGAGTGAGTAGATGTGTGTGTGTAGACCTAAGAATCAGTGAGTGGGTATGTAGTTATTGGTATTGGAGTGTGTATGGTTTTGAGAATGGCAGTCTGTAATTTAGAGTGGGTGTATCAAAAGTTATATTAGGGTGTGAGAAGATGCATGAAATTATCACATGGATGATGTCATCAGTGATGTCATCAGTGATGTCATTTGAGATGTCATCAGTGATGTCATCAGTGATGTCACTGACCATGTCATGAGTGATGTAATATGTGACGTCATCAGCAGTGCATTGCGGGGGCGCGAGTTATAGTTAGCTGAACTAACTATAACGGGGGAATTTCACGGGTTTTGTACGAGTGAAATGTCCAACTAACTATAACTGTCCCTAAAACCTATGGTTTTTTCAGTGAATTTCAAAGGTTTTTTAAATGCTAATTTCTAACTATAACGTGCCTGAAACCTATGATTTTTTAAGTGAATTTCAAAGGTTTTTTAAATGCTAGTTTCTAACTATGCCTACAGAGGTAGGACATGTGAAGAAAGAAGAAAAAACGCACAGAAAGAAGCAAAAGAAATGCAGAAAGAAGCAACAGAAGTCCACAAAGACGAAGAAAAGTGCAGGAAGAAGCAAAAGATGTGCAGAAAGAACCAACAGAGGAGCAGAAAGAGGCCTTGTTGCAAAATCATCCTGTGCCCACAACTTTTTCAGACGGGTACTGGTGGTAACTGACTCTGACTAACCAGAGCCAGTGCTATGCTAAAAGACACTTAGAATACAGTGAAAACACCTACATACACTAGGGAACACTATGCATTGGGGTACCCCTGTGATTAGCATGACCTCCTCTGTAAGTCCCTAGTACATAATAGGGCAGGGGGATTAAAACTACCTCTTAAAACGCGCTACAGGGCGCGTTTGCACAGTGGTGAAGGGAGGGGGGGCCTGAGGTGACATGTGCGCAAACACGCCCTGTGGTGCGTTTTAAGTTGGGGAATTAATTCCCCTTGAATCCTGAGGGACCCTGGGGCCCAACTAGCCCCCCAGGTACCTACAGTTAGGACCACAGAGCTGAGTTGCAGAGAGGCGTTCCGAGGCCACGCACCTTTTTTCACCTCTCTGCAACGCAACTCTGTTGTGCTTACTGAAGGTACCTGGTGGGCTAGTTGGCCCTCAGGGTCCCTCAGGATTCAAGGGGAATTAATTCCCCAACTTAAAACGCACCACAGGGCGTGTTTGCGCACATGTCACCTGAGGCCCTGCCCCCTCCTTCACCACTGTGCAAACGCGCCCCGTGGCGCGTTTTAAGTTGGGGGATTAGGTCACCTTGAATCCTGAGGGTCCCTGGGGCCCAACTAGCCCACCAGGTACTTCCAGTAAGCACCACAGGCCTGTGTTGCAACGCCTGTAACAAATTGTGCAGTTGCGTTTAGGTAGTGAAGGGGGTTGTGCTGGGGGTAGTGTTTTAGGATTTAGGGTAGTGCAGTGGTGTTTGTGTAGTGTAGGGGGTCATGCTGGGGATAGATTTAGGGTTTAGGGTAGTGCAGTGGTGTTTGGGTAGTGTAGGGAGTCGTGCTGGGGGGAGTGTTTTAGGGTTTAGGGTAGTGCAGTGGTGTTTGGGTAGTGTAGGGGGTCATGCTGGGGGTAGTGTGTTAGGGTTTAGGGTAGTGCAGTGGTGTTTGGGTAGTGTAGGGGTTGTGCTGGGGGTAGTGGTTTAGGGTTTAGAGTAGTGCAGTGGTATTTGGGTATTGTAGGGGTGACTGCTGGGGGTAGTGTTTTAGGGTTTGGGTAGTGCAATGGTGTTTGGGTAGTGTAGGGGGTACTGCTGGGGGTAGTGTTTTAGGGTTTAGGGTAGTGCAGTGGTGTTTGGGTAGTGTAGGGGTTCATGCTGGGGTAGTTTTTTAGGGTTTAGGGTAGTGCAGTGGTGTTTGTGTAGTGTAGGGGGTAGTGTTTTAGGGTTTAGGGTAGTGCAGTGGTGTTTGTGTAGTGTAGGGGGTCATGCTGGGGGTAGTGTTTTAGGGTTTAGGGTAGTGCAGTGGTGTTTGTGTAATGTAGGAGGTCGTGTTTTAGAGTTTAGGGTAGAGCAGTGGTCTTTGGGTAGTGTAGGGAGTCGTGAGGTGGTAGTGTTTTAGGGTTTAGGGTAGTGCAGTGGTCTTTGGGTAATGTAGGGGGTCGTGCGGGGGTAGTGTTTTAGGGTTTAGGGTAGTGCATTGGTGTTTGGGTAGTGTAGGGGGTCATGCGGGGGTAGTGTTTTAGGGTTTAGGGCAGTGCAGTGGTGTTTGGGTAGTGTAGGGGGTCATGCTGGGGGAGTGTTTTAGGGTTTAGGGCAGTGCAGTGGTGTTCGGGTAGTGTAGGGGGTCATGCTGGGGGAGTGTTTTAGGGTTTAGGGCAGTGCAGTGGTGTTCGGGTAGTGTAGGCGGTCGTGCTGGGGGGAGTGTTTGAGGGTTTAGGGCAGTGCAGTCGTGTTCGGGTAGTGTAGGGGGTCGTGCTGGGGGAGTATTTTAGGGTTTAGGGTAGTGCAGTAGTGTTCGGGTAGTGTAGGGGGTTGTGCTGGGGGTAGTGTTTTATGGTTTAGGGCAGTGGTGTTCGGGCAGTGTAAGGGGT
Organism: Calotriton arnoldi; assembly: GCA_963921515.1. Classification (NCBI taxonomy): domain Eukaryota; kingdom Metazoa; phylum Chordata; class Amphibia; order Caudata; family Salamandridae; genus Calotriton; species Calotriton arnoldi. The sequence goes on along the minus strand of CAWUFW010006548.1, from coordinate 1,026,172 downwards.
CGTGCTGGGGGTGGTGTTTTAGGGTTTAGGGCAGTGCAGTGGTGTTCGGGCAGTGTAGGGGGTCATGCTGGGGGTGGTGTTTCAGGGTTTGGGGCAGTGCAGTGGTGTTCGGGCAGTAAAGGGGGTCGTGCTGGGGTGGTGTTTCAGGGTTTTGGGCAGTGCAGTGGTGTTCGGGCAGTGTAGGGGGTCGTGCGGGGTGGTGTTTCAGGGTTTAGGGCAGTGCAGTGGTGTTCGGGCAGTGTAGGGGGTCGTGCAGGGTTGTGGTGTTTCAGGGTTTAGGGCAGTGCAGTGGTGTTCGGGCAGTGTAGGGGGTCATGCTGGGGTGGTGTTTCAGGGTTTAGGGCAGTGCAGTGGTGTTCGGGCAGTGTAGGGGGTGGTGCAGGGGGTGGTGTTTCAGGGTTTAGGGCAGTGCAGTGGTGTTCGGGCAGTGTAGGGGGTGGTGCAGGGGGTGGTGTTTCAGGGTTTAGGGCAGTGCAGTGGTGTTCAGGCAGTGTAGGGGGTCGTGCAGGGAGTGGTGTTTCAGGGTTTAGGGCAGTGCAGTGGTGTTTGGGCAGTGTAGGGGGTCGTGCTGGGGCTGGTGTTTCAGGGTTTAGGGCAGTGCAGTGGTGTTTGGGCAGTGTAGGGGGTCTTGCTGGGGCTGGTGTTTCAGAGTCTAGGGCAGTGCAGTGGTGTTCGGGCAGTGTAGGGGATCTTGCTGGGGGTGACGTTTCAGGGTTTAGGGCAGTGCAGTGGTGTTCGGGCAGTTTAGGGGTTCGTGCAGGGGATGGTGTTTCAGGGTTTAGGGCAGTGTAGTGGTGTTCGGGCAGTGTAGGGGGTCGTGCTGGGGGTGGTGTTTCAGGGTTTAGGGCAGTGCAGTGGTGTTCGGGCAGTGTAGGGGGTCATGAATGGGGTGGTGTTTCAGGGTTTAGGGCAGTGCAGTGGTGTTCAGGCAGTGTAGGGGGTCGTGCTGGGGCTGGTGTTTCAGGGTTTAGGGCAGTGCAGTGGTGTTCGGGCAGTGTAGGGGGTCGTGCTGGGGCTGGTGTTTCACGGTTTAGGGCAGTGCAGTGGTGTTCGGGCAGTGTAGGGGGTCGTGCTGGGGCTGGTGTTTCAGGGTTTAGGGCAGTGCAGTGGTGTTCGGGCAGTGTAGGCGGTCGTGCTGGGGCTGGTGTTTCAGGGTTTAGGGCAGTGCAGTGGTGTTCGGGCAGTGTAGGGGGTCGTGCTGGGGCTGGTGTTTCAGAGTTTAGGGCAGTGCAGTGGTGCTCGGGCAGTGTAGGGGGTCTTGCTGGGCTGGTGTTTCAGGGTTTAGGGTAGTGCAGTGGTGTTCGGGCAGTGTAGGGGGTCGTGCAGGGGCTGGTGTTTCAGGGTTTAGGGCAGTGCAGTGGTGTTCGGGCAGGTAGGGGGTCGTGCTGGGGCTGGTGTTTCAGGGTTTTGGGCAGAGCAGTGGTGTTCGGGCAGTGTAGGGGTCGTGCTGGGGGTGGTGTTTCAGGGTTTAGGGTAGTGCAGTGGTGTTCGGGCAGTGTAGGGGGTCATGCTGGGGGTGGTGTTTCAGGGTTGAGGGCAGTGGTGTTCGGCAGTGTAGGGGGTCTTGCTGGGGGTGGTGTTTCAGGGTTTAGGGCAGTGCAGTGGTGTTCGGGCAGTGTAGGGGGTCTTGCTGGGGGTAGTGTTTCAGGGTTTAGGGCAGTGCAGTGGTGTTCGGGCAGTTTAGGGGTCGTGCTGGGGGTGGTGTTTCAGGGTTTAGGGCAGTGCAGTGGTGTTCGGGAAGTGTAGGGGGTCATGCTGGAGGTGGTGTTTCATGGTTTAGGGCAGTGCAGTAGTGTTCGGGCAGTGTAGGGGTCGTGCAGGGGCTGGTGTTTCAGGGTTTAGGGCAGTGCAGTGGTGTTCGGGCAGTGTAGGGGTCGTGCTGGGGGTAGTGTTTTAGGGTTTAGGGTAGTGCAGTGGTGCTTGTGTAGTGTAGGGGGTCGTGCTGGGGGTAGTGTTTTAGGGTTTAGGGTAGTGCAGTGGTGTTTGTGTAGTGTAGGGGGTCATGTTTTAGGGTAGTGCAGTGGTGTTTGGGTAGTGTAGGGGGTCGTGCTGGGGGTAGTGTTTTAGGATTTAGGTTAGTGCAGTGGTGTTTGGGTAGTGTAGGGGGTCGTGCTGGGGGTAGTGTTTTAGGGTAGTGCAGTGGTGTTTGTGTAGTGTAGGGGGTCGTGTTGGGGGAGTGTTTTAGGGTTTAGGGTAGAGCAGTGGTGCTTGTGTAGTGTAGGGGGTCGTGCTGGGGGTAGTGTTTTAGGGTTTAGGGTAGTGCAGTGGTGTTTGTGTAGTGTAGGGGGTCATGTTTTAGGGTAGTGCAGTGGTGTTTGGGTAGTGTAGGGGGTCGTGCTGGGGGTAGTGTTTTAGGGTTTAGGGTAGTGCAGTGGTGTTTGTGTAGTGTAGGGGGTCATGCTGGGGGTAGTTTTTTAGGGTTTAGGATAGTGCAGTGGTGCTTGTGTAGTGTAGGGGTCGTGCGGGGGGTAGTGTTTTAGGGTTTAGGGTAGTGCAGTGGTGTTTTTGTAGTGTAGGGGGTCATGTTTTAAGATGCAACGCTCCAATACCTGACCAGTCAGCACTACATAAAACTGCATAAAAACTAAAAATAAAAAGTGTTTTGCACACTTTTGTCATTGGGCTATATGTGGGCTACATCTGGGTAATATTTGTGCTACATTTGGGCTCTTTTTTCTCTGGTGGCCATCTTGGAAGACTTCTTTGTTATGAAGTTTCCTAATTTCCTCATTTACTGCAGTCTCCTCAGTAGGAAATGCTTTCAGTTTTTTACTTTGATTCCATCAAGAAGGCATTCAGATGTGTCTCACATTTGCCATAAATTCAGAATGTTAGCACTCTAGTTGCTCATTAGATCACTGTAGTAAAGCTACTGCTCACCAGGGAGTTAACTGGAAGTCTGCTGCTGGTATTGAAAGTGATTGTTTCAGTCTGCATGTCAGAATTTTGTAATGAAATAGAAGAGGATTTGAGATCTCACTTAAAACATGCCCTAATTTTTCTTTCTACAGCACTAACCATAATTTCTATGGCAAAATGAACCCCCTCATTTTGTTCCTTTTTAAATTAAATGTTTTAAGTGTTACCGGTTTATTCCAATCAAGATGGCTTCAGGTGTGCCATACTTTTGTCATAAGTAAGGCTGTTAGCGCTCTAGTTGTTCTTTAGAACACTCTGGGAAGCTGCAGTAGAACACAAAGGCATCAACTGGCAGGGTGCTCCCGTTGAAATATAACAGGAAGATATTTGAGATCACACTTGAAACATGTCCTAATTTTTCTTTCTACAGCACTAACCATAATTTCTATGACAAAATGAACCCCATCATTTTGTTCCTTTTTAAATTAAATGTTTTAAGTGTTACCAGTTTATTCCAATCAAGATGGCTTCAGGTGTGCCATACTTTTGTCATAAGTAAGGCTGTTAGCACTCTAGTTGTTCTTTAGAACACTCTGGGAAGCTGCAGTAGAACACAAAGGAATCAACTGACAGTCTCTGCCCTTGTTGGATGTACATGTTTTACTGAGAATGTCAGACTTCATTCTCACATGACTGAGAAAGATAATGTGAATTTACAGAAAATATGCTCTCATTTTAGCTTCTGGAGCACCTTCCAAAACTCTATGGGACAAGCATGTGAAAATAGTTTTCTCTCAAACATGATTCATGATATCCCAGCAGAAGGTTTTTCACAGGGTAAAATCACCTTAGAACACACCACAATTCCTGAAATTAGTATGGTACCATCAACAAATGAATTCTAATGTAACTAAAGTCTGTTATCACCCTTTTTAGTTCTCCTTTTGGTAACCCTCAAAATCTTCGATTCACTACAATGCATTTCAATGGGGTACTATCATTTATATTGGTCCCAAGATGGCTGCCAGCAATTCCAGGATGAAGTGCTGACAGCCAATCAGATCTCACGATGACATGTGTGGTTAGAGTCCGCCCAGATATATATGTGATTTTACTTTTGATTTTCTCAGGAACTACTGAACGGATTTACACCATTTAACCAAAAGGCACGACTCTGAACCAAGGGCTTCCTTTTTGCCAAAGTTGGTGTAATTCCGTTCAGCAGTTCAGGCTGTAGCTGCGATGAAAGGTTCCTATGGAAAATTGCATGGGGAAAACATGTTTTGGGACCCCCCTTTTTTCTCGGCCCCCACTTGACAAATCACCTCGAGACTTTCAGGATAGGAGCGGACCGGAGCGCCTCACGAGTTTTGAAAATTTCGCGAAGATTCGTCAACCGGCGCCAAAGTTATTGGGAATAGAATGTTGCGGATTTCCTATGGAAAATAGGTCCTAACTATAACTATCTACTGGCGACCGCCAGTAGATAATATATATATATATATGACGTATTTTGGCTTTATGATTATTTTTTTTTTAAATGAGGCTGGCGAGGCAGCTAAAGCGGTCTTCAGACCAGGCCCACAAAATGGGTATGTTAAGAAAATGTAATTGGTGAGAAAGCCTGGCCTGATGTTAGTGCCTCAAGGCAGGATGCTGATGTGGCATTCACACAATAAATGTAAATGAATACGATTTCAGTTAAAGATGGCGTCTCAGCTCATTAACCGCAAATGTTCTGATGGATTAGGCGCAGTTCGGCTTATATTTCATGGCACTGTACAACACCGGTTTGAACAACATCTCGAAATATAAAGCAACTCTGATTAATTAGCCCCACAAGACTAACAGGGCCAGAGCTGCAGAGCCTCCTTAACCACGGTCCATTACCCAAAGAGTGCGCACAAATTGGCTGATTGGTTGAAGATAATCATGGCGATCAATACAGAGAATGATAACTTAAATGTTATGAAATACCCACAATATGAAGCTAAATGCTATATCTTCTAATGGCAGCGCCATCTAAATGGCATTTGTCCCATCTCCACAAAGAACATAAGTTAATTATTATTAACAACAATTACAGCATCATTTGTTGAATGTCAAGGCTAGAAAGAGCACTGCTATTCTTATATAATTTGGTGGTGTTTGATTAAACTTTTACTGACAACAACTTCGATTAGCGGTGACAAACTGCCAGGGGACGGGAGGAGATCTTGACGGTGAAAAATGGCGGCCTTTAATAGGTTATACTGAAGCATCCAGCAGAAAGACAGATTGCACATGTATGCATCTTGTCATTTTTATTGATCCAAAAGTGGTCTTTTCCTTTTAATAACAACACGAATTGCGCCACAGATAGCACACTATCTTTGATTTATACAGGTTTTGTATACAACTTTTTTTCACATGAGCATTTATAAAACTCTCTTCACAGCCTCATGCTGCTGCTCTCATAAATTGCACTGAACTCATCGTCAGTAAAAGCAAAGAGCATAGTTGGCATCTTGCTTTGGGACCAACCCTTCCAAAACTTACATAAAAACATAACATTTTTTCCTTCCATAGCACTGGCTAGTAAAGAGCCATGTTTTTATTTATTTTATGATGTGGATTTAAAGTTATTTAATCAGGAATGTGTATATTTCCTAATTCGAGCATGGTATCAGCAAAGATGAAGGTTAATCGATACTGCAGATGCTATCAAGAATTTAGTTCCATATCTCTTCCATGTCCTCATTTTACATTCCACCTAAATGCACTGCTGACACGACTGTGATAATGTTGAAGATGTTGCAAAAAGTAATTATTTAGAAGATACATATATACATACACCTCATTTCATAATAATCAATTTTTTTTTCATTTTTAATATGTTTTAACCCACTTTGACCGATCTGCACCTAACTGGAGATACAAAAATACACCTGAGGATGCCCTAGGGCGTGGCAATTTTGGTGCAGATCGGTCAAATGATTCAAAATCTATAAGAGGGCACCATATTCCTTATTCACGGGCTTTTTAAATGCATATGAATATTATGTCCATGCATAACTCTTAAACTGCTAAATGGATAGTCACCTCATTTTTATAGCACTGCAGATTTTCTATGATTTTACACATTTTCTTGGTTTGATGAAAATACACTCATGCATTTACCTTGGAAACATTTGGAGATTTTTAAGAAACGAAATGCTGCAAGGGGAGGGGTTTCATATAAAACACAATGTGGTTGGGGTCTTTAGAGGCAGGCGGTGGAGGGGCACAAACAGGTGCAGCAGGGCAAGTCAATGCACAGTAGGGGTGGGTCCACATGGAGAGGCGGGCAGCAAAGGCACAGCAGAGTAACACATGGCTGGCATTGGCACCCAGAGGGACAGCAATGGACAGAGGGCACATACAAAAAAACGTGGGGATTGGGGACACACAAAGGGGCTGCAAGGGTGGGGCAGGGAGGTACATAGAGAAGGAGTGGGGGCCTTTTTAAAGGCTGCCCAGATAAACAAAAAATATGCTACAATTTCCAAAACAACACTATGCATCTACTCATCATTTTGTGAGTGAGGATTCAGGGTCATGAAGAGATTACAAAATTGGCTAAGTCCTCAATAAGAGCTGAAACTTTAGTTTACACTAGCTGACAACAAACCCAGGAGAGTGACATACTGTGACAATTAACTTCGAGGTCCAAGCTGCAAGATAGTCACTGTCTCAGAAGATAGTGGCTGTTTCAGAATTCCATGTTTCACTAGATAAAGTATAAGTATCGAACAGAAATGTAGGCAGACCCACTGGTAAGAATTTCACAGCCTTGTGCTGTCTTTGGCACATCCAACGGTGAGAGTTTGCAATAGTATACAGAGAACCTAATGCCAAATCATGTTGCAGAACATGTACTGAAGCTGTTTGTTGTAGTATGCCACACAGTCTAAGAAAATATATTGGGCACTGTTTAATGTCAGAAAATGATTAGTTTAATCAATTTACATGACATTTAAAGAGGATGGCACTTTCGATGAACATGCTGCTCACATGGAACTGTAGAATAAGTAACATAAAAAATATTAGTGCAATGGGGGTGTCATTAATTAGGAAAATTGGCGCCTATCAAGTTAGCGTCAGTGTACCCTTCTCCGTTATTTATGCTGTGCAACAGGTGAGGGAAAACACCCTAGACCCTCAAAATGCTGGACCCAAGGGCCAGTCAACCTATCAACTCCTATCCTATGCACATGCGCTTAATATACAATACAGGTTCGTCAAACAGTAGGAGCAAAAGAACGAAAATGAATAATGTCTCTTTTAGTCTTTTCTTTGTCTTTAATTCAATCAACGCCCAGCCAACACGTATTTCGTCGTATGGGGATTACCCCTCGACTTCTTCAGGGCTGTATGGCTCTTTATATCCTAAGTTCAGTACCTCTCAGCCGGTTATACTTCCGACCCGGCTGGTCAATAAATCCTCTTATTCAATTTTAAAAATCCCAAATTTTTATCAAGTCCTAGTATTCCATACCTCCAAATGAAGGACCGATAATTTGTCCTGTGTAAAGCGGCTTATCCGAAGGCACAAGTTTTTTAAAGATTCCAATAAGCTTGAACTCTGCAGCGAGTACGCTGTGTTTCAAATCCAGGCGCCAAGTACGTGCTCTGTACCGACAGAGCGCGTACTCGGCGCCTGGATTTGAAACACAGCGTACTCGCTGCAGGGTTTGAGCTTATTGTTATCTGTTAAAGCAAAGAAAAAACATTTGAGTGTGATGCTGTAGAAAATATTGAGAAAGAAAATTATACAGTACATATATTTCTTCATGAAGTTGGTTACGTCTTGGAAATGCCTTATCCAATATTTCTCAAGCTCACCAATAAGAGAAGTGAAATAAAATGGAAAGCTTTCTTGACAGACCCATCAGAATGAGACAAGACTGCAACCCAGAAAAATATTCCTTAGTATGTCCAGAGTAAGAAAGCATATTTTCTTCTTTAACCTACAGCCTTTGATTTGGTTGCTATAATCGAATGAACAATGCAGAACAACCCGTGGCTGCTCCTCCGTTATGGTGGTGGAGTGTCACCCTCCTTCTGAAAGCCAGCAGAGGGCAACAAACAAAAAATAAATGATGATAAAACAATTTTATTATCATTTTATTTTTCCCTGAGCCAGAGCACTGGTGCAACGAAACTTGAGGAGGCCCCCCTGCAAGGTACGTGGAAGGGCCCCCCCGGACTCATTAAGGAGCTCTCCGGGCAGAGTACTGTGCTGAGGGGGCCCCCTGGAACTTGGGGGCACCCCGCACCGTGGGGGCTGTGGGTGCCTGTGTTACGCCACTGAGCCAGAGCCAGCCGCGGTGAGCTTTTAGAGGAGTAATGGGCACTGCTAAGTGCGCATGTCGGTTTGGACGGCCGTCCAAACAGACATGCACGTAGCCTTTCTCCAACCCATGCTGTGTTGCACAGCAGGGTGGAGAACATTCCCAGGCTCCCAAGCACTGTCTGAGCAGCAAACCAGACCACTCAGACCAATCCCAGTGCTTCTCTCATGCTGAGAATAGTATTCCCAGCATGAGAGAAGGGCTGGGATTGGCATCTGAGAGCCTGTGTAGTGTGCACCAGCCCTGGTTTGCCGGAGTCGAGGATCGGTAGAGAGGAGCAAGGCGGCGGCCGCTGGAGCAGCAGGTAAGTACAATTTTATCTATTTTTAATTATGTCTGACATGATTTTTTTGTTTGTATTCCCCCGCATCACCACTTCGCAATGCAAGCAGCCGCTACTTAAAACAACCATTGATTCTACTGTAAAATGTCAAACATTCAAATACAAAAACAATACTTATGTAACTCACACATATAAACTTCCATGAATAATACATATTGCCCAACTAGTGGCATTGAGTAGGACATTTAAATACTTGTTTCTCTTGGAAATACAATCCAGTATTGAGAATTTGTTTTACTGACTGACCAGAGGCGTCCCTTCTGAAAAGATCTTTTGAGAATAACTCTATCTAGTCTTACCTAAAAATCACAAAAGCAAATATAAGCTAAATCTATTAGATCTAACTACATTCAACAGTTTACAATTCTTCACTAAGACATGTTTAGAGTTCAAAAGTCTGAATAGAAGCCACTGGCATATTGGAATATTAAAATCCCCCTGCTGAAAGTAATAAAACTTGCATGAGTAATGCTTGGAATATCAGGAATTTTGCCTTACGCTAGTTACGTGATTTAAAACATTGGGTTATTGGTTGAGGGGGGTAAAGACCCTACTCAAGCAACAATCACAATCCTCCTCAGGGTAAACCACAGAGGTCATTAAATCAATCTGTGCCAAACCCTCTGGTGCTTGGCACAAAAGCAGTCAGGCTTAACTTAGAAGCAATGTAATAAGTATTTATACAGTACACAAACAGTAATAAAATGAAAACACAACACAAGAAACACCCCAAACTAATTTAAACAAATAGAGAACAGTTTAATAATTAAAATACTACCAAAACAAATTAAATTCAGTCAGCAGAATCAGAGTTATGATTTTTAAAATTCGTAGTGAAATCTAGAGTCTAAAAGATAAAATCGCCAACTGCGGACATCTGGTTGCGTGAGACCAACTGCGATCGAATGTGGATCGGATACAAGGGGTGTATTGGGTCCGGTCTCGGCTTACCTTTGGACTTAAAAGGTGTACAGAAGAAAAGTCCAGGAGAAGGTAGAATTCAGCCAGGCAAGGCAGCAGGCTATGTCCTAGGAGGCATTGCTGTCATCAGGGAGCCCCTGGATGAGGTCTTCGTGAAGCCATTGACTGTGTCAGAAAAAAGCTCAGAACAAGAAAAGATGTATTTCCAGGCCAAGTAGGTAATTGTCGTCGATGGGGAGCCTGTCGCCGTCAAGCTTGATGAAGATTTTTACCTTGGGACGCAGAACACCTTTTGAAGTAAAAAAACACCAGCGCAATGAAGCTGCAAGCCATAGCCGAAGAGGGCCCCATGAGGTTGGGTACCATCACTGAGAAGTTCCACTGAATAGTATTTTCTGCTGTGGAGAAATACATAGCAGCAGCTACCGCAAAGTCAGGCCGACCTGCGATGTGCCTTGGGCAGATCAGCTGGCAGGTAGGACCCGGTCCTCTGTTTGTTTTTCTGGCCCTTTTTTGTGAAATTGTTATGTTTTAAGTCCTAACTTTTAGGATTAGGCAGGAGCAGCACCTCTGATACCCCTCCCAAGGGTCAAAGACTTAGGAGGCACCACTTCAAGGGTTGAGACTTACTCCAGAAGATGCCAGGTGCAGGGTCTAAGGTCTCTGGAGCCAGTTATGTCCCTGTAGCTCACTCAGGAGGCCAGCCAACTAGCACTTTGAGTCACTTTTGGTGGTCCTAGGGCCAATGAGATGGTCCAGATCTTCTTCAAGCAGCAAGGCAGACCTCTAAGCAACAGGGCAGTTCTTTGAGAAGCAAAGCAGGCCTCAAACAGCAAGGCAGTCCTCTGGGGAGGAAGGCAGGCCTCAAGCAGCAGGTCAGTACTCTGGGGTACAAGGCAGTCCTACTGAGGTCTTCTGCTGGCGCTAGTCTGGACTGAAGAGCTGATGGTTCAATATTTATGCCTGATGCCAGTTTTTGAAGTGGGAGGCTTCCCTTTTCTATTTGCATATCTGGTCTGGAAAGTTCTTCCCTTACCCTGCCAAGCCTTTAAGAACTCTGGGGTGACAAAAGAAAAGTGCCAGGTTCCTCTGTGTGAACTGAAGGCAAACCTTTTGAGGTGTAAGTGAGGCCAGGAAGAGCTGCACCTCCAGCCATCCCAGTAGGATGGCCCAACCTGTCAACATCTAGTACTCCTTTTCCTACTATCTAGGAGGAATACATCAAGCCCAAAAGCAGCGCCATTCACAGTCATTTGAGCCAGGACACCGGTAAAAGGTGCAAATGGTAAGGAAAGGAAAATGTCAACTTTCAAAAAGTGGCATTTTCTGAATTGTGACTTAAAATCCAACTTTACCTACAGTTAATTTGAGTCTAAACATGATATTTCTACCTGCACCCAAACAAAAGTCAGCACTTATATTAATAGGGCAATCCAATGTATGTCTATGTGAGAGGAGTGCCTTACAGTAGTGAAAAATTATTTTTCACTACCAGGACATGAAAAGCTTAAGAGCACTTATCCTACATTTAGATACAATGCATCTTGCCCTATGGGCCTTTACGGCCTACATTAGGGGTGGCTTAAATGTATTAAAAAGGAAGGTTATGACCTGGCAAAAGATTAATTCTGCCAGGTCAAAATGACAGTTTAACACTGCACTACAGGCTGCAATAGAAGCCCTGAGGCATATTTTAAAGTGCTACTTTAGTTGGTGGCACAATGAGTATTGCTGCTGACTAGTAGTGCTTAATATACAGACGCTGGGTACATGTAGTATCATATATTAGGGACATACGAGTAAATTAAATGTGCCAATGATTTGTAGGCCAATTTTATCATGTTTTCAGGAGAGACCTCAAGCACTCTAGCACTGGTTAGCAGTGGTAAAGTTAACAGAGTCCTGTTGGCAACAAAAACGAATTTAGAAAAAAGGAGTGGTGAAGCAGAAAGGTTTGGGGGGTGACCATCCAGGGGGACCAGGTCCAACACTCAAAATGCCATAAATTGCATCTTTGTGCCACTTTGCATAATTACGCTCCATTTGTGAGAAAAATTTACCTTGTATACCTCAATTTGTAGTAAACATTTACAGCAAACACACAGGAACAAGAGAATGCAAGCAACATTTGTTTGCGGTACTCTTGTTAAAATGCATTCCCACAGCAAAAATTGATGCAAGGATGCATTTTGTGCTGCGCTAAAACAGCCAAATAATGGATTTGCTTTCACGTAATTACAGTTAATTCCACATCATTTTACTGTCTTCTTGTGTAATTCCACAAATTTCGCATATCCCTGAAGAAAACTCAGCATTATTATAGAGTTAAAGAACATGAAGAGAATAAGTTGAAAGCAGTGGCGGCTGGTGGATTTTGAAAGTGGTGAGGTGAAAAACTATATACTAGTACAACGAGCGAGCGAAGCGAGCGAACTGAAAAAGGAGGGTGCAGGGGGGTTTCCCTCCCGCAAGAAAGTTTTACAAAACATGGATTCAAATGGTGGCTTTTACACGACATATTAACTGCAAATTGTTGCAAAAACGGGATCCAAAAGTCTTTTTCCAATTGTAATAGTTACAGTACAGAAGTCGTTCATGTACTTTCTTTGAAAAACAGTTTGTAACAATTTGGTGCCTCGAATACTGATCGTAGCAGTTTTCAGATTCTCAGCTTCTAGCTAAAACCCTCTAGGTAGAAACATACTGGTCTCCATGCTTCCTTGAATAAAAGTTGTATCTCTCAACACCGATTTTTGGCTCATCCATAAAACTGCTAGCAAAGTATTTTTCACAGCTGCAATACAATTATTCCACCTACACAATTCCTCTCTTGTAAAGAATAGCTCAGATAAGTTTTAAGAATTACATAGTATGGCTAATTGTCATGCTGGAACTTTTGTCTTACTATCCATTACTGCAAGAAAATTTCAAATACCCAGTCATTCCTTCAATTTCATACTTGATGTCCAGGACATTGTAGAAAATACATGGATTATTGTACACCCTTCCTGGATGCCATATTTTATTGCCAAAAACTGAACCTGTTCTATCCTGCTAAACACGTAAATTGCCATCAATATATAAATATTAAAAATGTTGCACTCAAAAGTTGTTGATATTTATAAGTTAATATTGCCAACAAAACCAAAATAAAACCCTTTAGTCTGCACCTTGCCACTCAAGATATGGTCACATTTCCGCTGGTAAAATAACCCTCTGTGAGCAGCAGCTCACCCACAGACCTCTGCAGCAGGTGCATTAACCCTCCGTTACACTCCTGGGAGTGGATCCTGTAACCAGTAGATCACCCACAGACCTCTGCAGCCGGTGCATTAACCCTACGTTACACTCATGGGAGTGGATCATGTAACCAGCAGCTCACCCACAGACCTCTGCAGTTGGTGCATAAACCCTCAGCTACCCTCTTGTGAGTGGATCCTGTGACCAGTAGATCACCCACAGACCTCTGCAGCAGGTGAATTAACCCTCCCTTACCCTCCTGGGAGTGGATCCTGTAACCAGTAGATCACAAACAGATCTCTGCAGCCGGTGCATTAAGCCTCCGTTACACTCATGTGAGTGGATCCTGTGAGCAGTAGATCACACACAGACCTCTGCAGCAGGTGCATCAACCCTCCGTGACCAGTAAATCCCCCACCGACCTCTGCAGTAGGGACATTAACCCTCCGTTACTCTCCGGAGAGTGGATCCTGCAAGCTGCAGGTCACACAGACCTCTACGGTAGGGGCGCTGACCCGCCGAGCTATCCTTCTGAAACCGGAGTCCTGTCAGACAGGGCCGGCTTTAACACTGGTGGCGCCCTGTGCGACAATGTTTGTTGGCGCCCCCCCAATGGCCACCTCTGCCACGGATTCTCTCACTAGCACCCTTTAACAGTGCCCCTCAAGTCTCCATAACCATTGTCTCTCAGATTCATTTAGTTCTATAGCACCACTCATACCAGTGTAAGGTGTTAGAGCACTTTACATCACACACACATTGCACAGAGACAATCATATGTGTATAAATCAGTGTATAGGAAATGTACATAAGACAGGACTACAAGGTGTAGAGTAGGAGTGACGTGTCATTGATACTGGTAGGCAATATAGTTTAAGAGTCCTTATTCTGGAAAAGCACACATTCAGAATTTAAAACGTAACACCATTGTTAGGGGTTCTCTTTAACAATAAGAATTGTTTTCTACCCAAATAAACCCTTTGGGAAGATTAGAATAATGAAAGACTGTGCAAATAAACATATAGCTCTAACAAATACCTTGCAGTTTGCATGCAGCTCTTTGATGACAATTAATAGCTCAATGTTCTATATTTGGATTTTGACTTGCAAACTTCAAATAACAAAAAGAGCTATTTTACAGAAGCAGTAACCCACTGACCTATTTACATTATATGCACTTTGTGATCAGCATGGTACACGTTCTTAGCAGCAGGCATTTTAACCCTCTGCGCTGCCTTTCCATGAGTCAAAACTTCCACTAGACAAACCTCCGGTCTCTTTCCAGGAACACGATTAATCACAGGAGTTATCTTGAACTTTTAATTGATGCCTGAAAATTGCTGGAGGCCAGGAAAGCAGCAGCAGGTGCTTATAAAATGTTAATATCCTTGCAAAAATGACGCCCCCACCCCAAGTCAGCGCCCGTTGCGGTGGCACCGATCGCACTTCCCTAGAGCCGGCCCTGTCAGATCATCACACCCACTTTACTGGCAGGTTTCAAAGACCAGTCCCGGTACGAGAGCTTGATTGTTAATTTTCCCTTATGCCGAGATGTGTGTGCACAATACTTGCATGTCAGAAGTCCACATCCATTTCCAGCAATACAGCTCAGTGGGTGAATGCACCGGTGCAGAGATTTGTGTGCTGATGCTTCCCTGCTGCTGCCTACTGTTCAAAGGTGTGGATTAATGTGGAAATGTAGCCTAGTAGGTTAATGTAGTCTCGAGAATGTGCCACAGATCAAACAGGCAGCCTCTGTTGGCGCTCGAGACAGTTCTTGGAGGCGGCCGGTCCGAGTTAGTGCATATGTGCGTGCGACAGTTCTGAAAGGAGGCCCCATTTGTGCGACTCTGTATGCCACAGATCAGAGAGGTACCCCCTGCTGGTGTCATGGGTGTGCCACAGATCAGAGATGGCATCTTCTGCTGTTTGTTGGCCTGCGATCTCAGAGAGGCGTTCTCTGCTGGTGTGCGCACACGAATATCAAAAACGGCCACTACCAGTGTGCAAGGATGTGCAAGAGGTGTCTGAGAGGTGGCGTATGCGGGTGCACCTGTGACCCACAGATGCGAGTTGCGGCCTTGCGTTTCTCTCCTTGTCTGTGTGCTGCCACCCACATCAGTGGCTGCCTCCACGTTGTTTGAGGGTGTACTGTACCACAGGTGTGAGATGCTGCCCTTGCTGGTGTGTGAGGGTGTTCCATGGTAGTGGTGGTCCCGAGTGTGCCACCGATTCGATAGCTGCCCCTGCCGGTGTATGTGTGTGTGTCCCAGGCAGCCCTTGCTGGTGCGTAAGGGAGTTTCATAGATGTGAGTGGTAGGCCCAGCTGGTACTTGTGTGTGGAAGGTGTTCCATGCTGGTGGCCTCAAGTGTACCACAGATCTGAGAGGCTCCCCTGCTGGTGCTTGCGTGTATGCCACAGGTAGTCCTTGCTGGTAATCGTGGGTGTGCCTCGGATCCGAGAGGCGCCCCCTGCTGGTGCTTATGTTTGCGTGCCATAGTACAGATGTGATAGGCCCTCCATGCCGGTAATCGTGGGTGTGCCACAGATCTGAGAGGCTCCCCCTGCTGGTGGTTGCGTGTGTGTGCCAGTAGGGAGTGGGCCGGGAGCAAGAGTGAAACTGCGTAGGAGCCGGGATCGGGGTGAGGCTGCCACCTCAAAGGGCGTTCCAGCCCGATCCTTGTCCGATTTCCACTTTGTTTCAGCCCTCTCCTCCAGTATTTCTCTCTCGCAGCCCCACCTGGTGGGGCTGCGAGGAGAGAAATACTGGAGGAGAGGGGTGAAACAAAGTGGAAATCGGACAAGGATCGGGCTGGAGGGAACAGTGATATTAGGAGGCACTCCGGGGGCAGGGGAGCTATCAGTAATAACCAGGCCGCAGGGTGCCCAGTGTCAAGACCTTAGCGCATGCTGGCCGAATTGAAGCTAAAAGGGCGAGTTCGTTGCACGCTCTCTACAGACCGTAGCGCATTAATGTCTTTAATGAAATATAAGGCGCATGGGTTACCTCACAGCCTCACGGCCTGACGCTCTGAAGGTGTAGCGGGAAAGGCCAAGTCGTTGTGTCTGCCTCAATGAAAGCGTCATTCAATCTGCTGAAGCTGCATCGTCATTAGTCGTGTCACTCGGGTGTGTTATACTTTGTCAGTGCTCGTCACATTAAACATGCCAATGATGATGCTGCGCTGAAAAGCCTGGCAACCCCTCTCAGCCAATACAGATGCTGCTCCAGCAGCGCCAGGATTGGCTTAGCAGGGATTCTCGCCGCCCATTAGGAGACCGAGGGCTGCGGCGTTGATCAACCCTCGCTCTCCTAATGCGCAGCCGCCAGCCAGAGCAAACACTAGTGCGTATGACTGGGCTGGTCGGAAAAATTCTCTGACCCAAACCCAACATGCGCATTTGTGAGTTGTGTGCTCCGCTCGACCACCCCCTGGCCTCCTGCAGTGCTGAGTCTGACAATGACATGTCAGTCAGCATGACGCCGGAGTCAACCTGCTGGCTGCCTTGCCCCACCCCCTGCCTGTCTGCTAAATGACTGCCTCCAGTGCCTCGGGAGTCGGACGCAGCCCGGGAGGTAATAATAGGCTAATATTACCTTCTTTAGGGGCCAGAAATTACTTGTGGGTCAACGCCCCAGTGCCCTAATGGACGCACCACCACTGGTTGAAAGACAGGAGGAGCATTAGGGCTCCAGAGAGATCAATCTTCAGATGGACATCATTTTAAGTCTTCATATGGTCTTGGAGATTAGGGACCAGATCTAACTAGATGGGCTCCTTCTTACTACGAAACGTATGAGGGACAAACCTATTATCTGGGTGTGAGGGAACAGTCAGGGATTGGGACTGTCTAACACTTTTAAAAGAAGAAGAGTAGACACTACCAGGAGACAGCATGCATCACAGAAAAACAGTTTTAGTTGAAAATAGAGAGCGGGAGTGGGTATGGCCCACCCTAGACGGTGCAGAAGAAATAACAATAGCCAACTTGAATTTTAAACCCTTGCTGAATTTGGAGCAGACTAAGGACTTTGTTCAGGTAAAAACAACAGATGGGCATTTTATATAGTTCAGGTTCAAGTTGAAGGAGAAATTGAGAGAACTAAATTATTTGAGGAGATGATTAGCATCCACAAATTATGATCAATGCTCCTCTCTGAAGGAAATTTTAGTGGGTTCGTTTTCTTCTCTATTACCCCATCAATTAAGGACCAGTACGCTGTGAACTGAGTTTTACAGATGGCTCCAATACTATAAAAAATAGAAAGGGTTGGGGAAGAAAAGCAGTTCTGCATGTAATTTCCCTCAAATGCAATATCCAATGAAACCTGAGTCCAGGCGGGTCCTTAAACAAATCCTTAGATGAATTGCAAGGTAATGGAATCATCACCTGATTCTCTTCAACCATGAACACCCCAATCAGGGTCGGCTTCAGTAGAAAAGGAAATAGAAATACCAGCATTTGTAAAGCGCACAGCTACCTCAGGAGAGGTGTCCCGGCGCTGGGAGCCATCGGGAAGATTAAGCGAGCTATTGCCCAGAGTCACATGGTGCTGGGCTAACCTGCCGCCGGCGATCGAACCCTGAACCCTGTGGTCCGGAGTCAGGCACCCTGGCCGCTGAGCCACACCTCTTCCACTACTAGTACTGGTAGTGTACAGTGCAACAATATTTGTTGGTGTCCCCCCACTAAAAAAATCATCTCTCCATAGCCCCTCTCTCACATGCATTTCATTTGTTTTATAGCGCTACTCAGACTAGTGTAGGGTGCCAGAGCACTTTAAATCACACACGCATTATACTGAACCAATGATTCATACATGTATAAATTAGTCTATAGGAAGGGTTACATAAAAAAATGAGGAATACAAGGTGTAGAGGTTAGGTATCATTGACAGTAGTAGGCACTATATTTTAAGAGTGTTTGGCCTGGAGACGCACAAACTCAGGATTCAACATAAACCACAATGGTTAGCTTTACTAATAAAAATGAATTTCTATCCAAATGAACCCTTTTTAGCAGCATTAGGACAATGAGAGACTGGTGAAAAACATAACATTCTAAACTAAACCATGCAGTTTGCCTGCAACTCTTTGCTGGCAGTTCATAGCTCACTGTGCTATAATAACTTATGAACTCCAAGTAACAAAAAGATCTGTGTGACAAAAAGCAGTAACCTACTGAGGAATCCATATAAAATACCATTCAGTGAGTTGCTTGGTACACGTTTTTTGCAGCAGGCACATTAACCCTATGCACTACAGTATCATGAGTGGAAACTGCCCTTAGACAACAGTTAGATCTCTCTCCAGCAGCAACATTAATCACCAGAGTTATCAAGCCATTTTTACGGTAGCCTGGAAACTGCTCGACACAGAATGAACTCTGCATGAGGTGCTTTTTAATCCTGTGTTACTTCTAAATATGGTGCCCCGAGGTCAGCGCCACCCCTGGCTTAATTGTTCCTGGCATTGGAGCCAGATAAATCTTGGAGATTTGAACTGGAATATTGCAGTTTGAACCATCATTGTAAAACGTATGCTGTTCAAAATGATGAAACTCACACACAAAAATACAAAACCACAACACCATAACAAATTAGGTTTTCATTACTAGCCTCATTCCATTCAAGGGTACTATGTATGGCTTTGCAAGATTACCTCTATGGTATAAAAAATAGACAAGATTTTTCTTAGCTTCATTAATCGAGTTATTATAATGTTTGTTGAGTGTAGTCTTCTATGTCACTGACATATACATTACATATAGTGACCTTCTGGTATTTCTAAATCAGGTTACAAGCTGATTTTCTGAAAATCCAAAATATGCTTTTAGAATGTAATCATTTTGTGGTATGTGTTGTGCAGAAAGGGGCATGCGCTGGGTTTCATAGAAAAATATGTATTATTAAAGCCTCCAAATATTATGCAAAAATACCTGTAAGCATTAATGGAATTTCTGAGATTTCGGGGAACATATCTCCCTCATTATGCAGAGAGTGTAAATCAGTGTGCTACCAGTTGATTACCCCGCCCCTATATTAACAGGGATAGAATGGAAAAAGAAGCACACTCGGAACTTTAAAAAACTCGGATAAGGATGTGGTAGCTATTGCATATTTGCAAGCACTAGAGCACAAGCAGTCAGGAACATTCATATATAATGTACAATGGAGGGCAGACTACACCAGTTGCGTGCAAAACAAATGTATACTCTACAGCAGAGCAGCTCCAATAGAGAACATTGCCACAGCAGTTCAGCAGCAACCATTCAGGACAACCTGCAGAGGGCACCAAACCGTGACTTGTGCAGCTGTACAATAATGTTCGAGGATTCAGAATTTAAAATAAAGCATATACATCTAAAACCCCTAATGTGATCCAGCTCCTCATTTTGTGATCAAGGGTACCATGTATGAATAAAATATTGGGAATCCAATGGCTACAAAGATTCACACATTTTCTGACATCTAATATTTTTCAAAGTATTGGCTCCAATTCTAATAGTAGGAGGAACTGCACTTGTCATGGTGGTACTGCTAAAGAAATACATACGCTCTGTAATGCAGAAGTTGCTTAAAGTAAGAATGGAGAAGAAAATGACTGCGTAAAAAATTAAATAACATTAGCAAATTAATAAGGCATATACACATAAAAAAGCTCAATTGAAAATGTTAGTAAAATTAATATACCCAGAATATGTGAAGGAATTTCAAAATGGAGGCTAAAAATTAAGGTGGTATACCGAACTTGGCTCATGGAAGCAGCTCAAGTACAGCAAACATTAGTATGGATGATTAGTGCCTCACTTGGAGCATTTATATGCACCAACAAAAAGAGAGGAAGTGTTAGGAGCAAAAAAGACAAAGGGCCTTATTACGAGTTTGGCGGTCTGTGAACTGCCTCACCCGTGGTCTGACAGTCTCAAGCTCAGCGGTCCAACTGACGTATTACAAGTTGGGTCGATTGCTATTGCAAAGACCGTGGCTGAACCGCTCACACCGCTAGCACATCATAGACCGCCGGGGTCACAGTTGGGGAAAAGCAGCTGCCATAGGGTGGTACAGAGGAGTTTAACCGCCGTCCATATTATGAGTTGGCTTTTCGAAAAACTGGCCGCAGCGGTGTGACCGCCAGCTTCAAATTGTAAGAAACTAAGGATTTGGGGTGTGTACTCACCCCCTTTCTGTTCTTCCAGGCAGAGTTCATCGTGGATCCCTTTCTCCAGGTCGCCCCTTCATAGCAGCATCTTCACCCCAAGGAATACAAACCTGTTTGAAGCGATCTACAGGTAAGGTCCTTTTTGTACCATATACCCATTGCCTGGACGGCCCACATATGGGCCAGAGTCCGGCAATGGGTAGGTGCATATGTGTGCATTCAACACATAAGCAGTCAAAATGCTCCCACAGGCACCAATTTTTATGGAAAAGTAATCACCACCACTGCAATATCTCTGCAGCCACACTCTGGGCAATGCAGTAAACTCATAATACAGTGGTTGGAAGTCCACTGGTGCTGTGGTCTTCTAGAGGCCACGGTGTTCGGGCGGTCGGACCATCAAACTCATAATAATGCCTAAAGTGAAATGTTGAACAGTAGTATACTGCTTTGCCTTTTAGAAATAAAAATAGTTTTGAAAAGCTCCTACCTTGGCTATAAAATTAGAATTGTGATTTTTGTATATTTGTTTGCTGGTGAATTAAAGAATATATTTGTATTTTTTTAAGGTTCAAATGTAGAAATTGCTCCAGCTGTGGCCCAAGGTTTCCAATAGTGATTTAATGGGGGTCTAGAGAAGTCAAAAAGTTAAGACCACCAGCACAACACTTTATTATTAAAAGGGACATCACGTTTGTCAATAGTTTTAATCTGCATACAAGATGGAGGCAAATGATTGTCAATCATGTATATTAGTACACGAGCTAGAGTTATCGTGTGGTAAGGATTTTGTTATGTTATGTTATGTCAATGTATATGATGCACTAATCCCCCTTGAGGATATCCAGGCGCTTGAGCAGGTGTGTAGGTGTGTGGTCTCCGTAGAGTTATTCGAAGAGCCAGGTGTTCTTGAAGGACTCCGGAAGTGAGGAGGAGGCTCAGATGTGTTCCTGGAGGTTGTTCCATGTTTTGGGTGAAATGTAGGAAAATGAGAGACCTTCTGTTCTTCTTTTGTGAATGTGGGTGTGTGAGTTAAAGTGAGCTTGAGCTTAGGTGTCTGGCAGGCTGGTGAAAGTGTATGCAGCTGTTTAGCTATGCTGGCCAGTGTTGTGCAAGGCTTTTTAAGTGTGTGTGAGGAATTTTAATTGCCTGTGCATGTGAATGGGGAGCCAGTGGAACTCTCTGAGGTGGGGTGAGATGTTGGTGTGGCATGGGAGGTCGAGTATGAGTTTTGCTGCAGCTTTCTGGGTGGTCTGTAGTCTGTGTAGGAGTGCTTGGAGATTCCGGCATACAGCACATTGTGGTAGTCGAGTCTACTTATGATGAGTGCTTGTGTGATGGTGCGTCTGGGGTTCTCTAACAGCCACATGAAGATCTTTCATAGAATGCGTAGGATGTGTAAGCACACAGAGCTCACTGCATTGACTTGTGTCGTTATGGTGAGCTTGTCGTCCAGGATGAGCCCCAGAATTCAGGCGTGGTCGGTGGGTGTTGGTCCTGCCTCTGTTGGTCACCAGGCGCTGTTCCGTGAAGAGGTCCTGTTTTCAAAGCCCAGTATTTCTGGCTTGTTGGAATAGAGCTTCAAGCAGTTGGTTCTCATCCATTCTGCTACCATGGTTATCCAATTGGTGAAGTTGGTTCAGGTAGTGATTCTCTTGTCTGGGAGAGGATGAGTTTGATGTTGGAGTAGGCGATGAGGGTGGTGTCTTGGGACCGAATGATGTTGGTGGGTGGAGTCATATAGGCATTTAACAGGGTAGAAGTGGGAGACCATCCTTGAGGGACTCTGTAGATCAGGCTCTTGGTCTACGATGTGAAGGGTGGCAGTCTGACTTTTTGGGTTCTACCTGTGAGGAAGTTGCAGATCCAGTTGAGTCCAGGAACTTGGGTGCCGGGCTTGTGGAGTCTTCTGATGAGTGTGTTGTGGGAGACCGTGTCAAATTCAACAGAAAGATCAAGAATGATGAGAGTCAGGGGTGTGGTCTGGCCATGAATGGAGATGGCCGCTTGAACAGAGAGCTATGCGAGCGAGGGGCCCTAGATGGTGGCAGTGGCATCTCCCAATGTACTGGGACACATCCATTCGGTCCTCTAGACCTCTGCAACAGGCAGGAACTTCCAAGGCAGCCCTGCAGTGGCTGTAAAATTGCCATAAGCAGAAAGCCCATCTCCCCCACACCTCTGACCCCACTGGGCCTCCATCAAGGGGGAGAGCCCTGGCCCACAGTAAAGAGGGCAGCCCGGCTGGGTCGGGCCCCCAATTGAGGAGCGGAGGCTAGTGGCATCGGCTCCCGCACCTTTCACCTCGCGGCCCATGCACTGCAGCAGAGCCTGTCATCCTCAAACCTGGAGATAGGGACGGCGGCTGACGCAGCCTGTGGAGGTCCCGCAGTGGCGCGGTGCAGCCTGGCCTTTCCAGCGTCCGATGATTCTCTGCCCCGGTGGTGGGGACCTGACATCTGGCTCCTGCACACCCGCTGCCCACTCCGGAGCATATCTGCTCCTGCACTGATGGCGAGGACCTAGCCTGGGCAAGTCCCCACCACCGCCCTTGAAACCCAGGAGCTGCAACCCGCCGCCTTGCCGCCTCCGTGCTGGGTCTACACTGCCTGCGGCCACTGGGAGGCCCTGGCTGAGTTTGCCAGCACACGCCTGCACTCCCAACAACAGGGGCACATTGCTGCATGATCTCCTTGCCCCCAAGGCCTATACCTCACAGGCTGGCCAGTGGAAACGGCCCCACAGTCTCCCCTCAGTGACAGCACCCACCCTCTGGATGACAATAATAGAAACCCAGCTCCTGCAGCATCAGGCCTCCCCTTTCCCCCTGACCCAACATACATAGTTGAACAAGGCCTGCATGGGCTGGGCGCCACTGGTTACTTGCTTTGCCACACCCAGCGGAGTGGTGGCCCTCATGGAGGGTTGCAATGGGAGCCTGCCACACTGATAAAAGCCCAAGAAACCGACGGCGGTGGCTGAATGTGAGACGCGAGGGCAGACCCTGCAGTGAGAGCTTCTCTGACCCACTGGCCCTTCAGGAGCGCGCAGACAGCGTGAGCAGTCCAAGGAAACGGATTCTGTATCTTGTTGGTGGTGCACCGCTAGACTGCCTACTCAAGTTGCTGCCCATCCACCAACCGCACCTCCCAGGTCTCCACCAGAACCCCACACGATGCCCCTGATTGCAGAGGGACTACCCCTAACCCACAGTTTACAGAGTGGGAAGACTACTGGGAGTTGTGACTGCACCCTCCTGGTGCATCCATCTACCTATTGGCTCTTGTGCCCCTCCTGAGAAGGCAGGGCCCCCCCATTCATGCCACAACGGGAGAAGACAGGGCTCGAAGCCTCCATCCTATACATTGAGGCGGCTGACCAGAGCTTTGTTGCGCACTTTAGCGATAGGGAGGGAGGCCCACCACTAGGGACTATCCCCCCACATACCCCCTTTCACTATCGACGGCCCGCCTATTGCGCCCCTGGGTGGCTTGAAGGAAGGAACCTTACTGCTGCCCGGGGATTCTTCATATTGATTGATACCGTCCCACTCTTCGGGGCCTCCCCAAAGCCTTTATTACCACCAACTCCTCCTCTGCTGACTCACCACAGAGAATCTGCCAGCAATGGAGCGTGGCCAGGGGATGTCACCTGGCAAGACCACAGGTAAGTCTGGCCGTCAGGTGCTCTTCTCGGAGGCCCTCAACCTGCCTTGCTCTACATCAGCCCCCCCCCCCGGGCACGGCCTCCTCAGCTCCGGACCTGCCCCAGCCCACAGCCACTGGAGCCACAGACCCCACCATGGAGCGTATCCTGCAGGAAATCACAGCTGTGGCCGACAACTGGAGGGCATGGATGCAAATATCTCCGCATTGACGTCAGAATCCAAGTCCATTCAATCGAACATCGCCGGTTTTCAGACCAAGGTGGACGGCCTGATGCACCGAGTTTCAGTGTTGAAGGACTGAGTCCAAGCATTGCCGGAACGAGACCAAGAATTCCTAATCCTCCATAGCAAAGAGATCGATTTGGAAGATCGGAGCCGGTGAGGTAATATACGCTTTCTTGGATTTCCAGAAATGGCGGAGGTGGCTGACGCAAGAAAGTTCCTCAGAGACACGCTACTGGAGCTTACCAACCTCATCTTTGACCCCCCCTTGGAAATACAGCATGCACATTGCATAGGTCTGCTGAAGAGGGGCACTATCTCACGTCCACGGCCCCTCATCAGTTGCTTTCTGTGCCATGAACAAGCGAGACAGCTAATCTCAGAGGCCTGAACACATGGTCCATACATCTACGAAGGGCATGAAGTTCGATTGGCGGCGGACTTTACCACCGAAACAAATAAATGACCAAAAGCATTTCTATCCCTCCCCCCCAGGCTCCGACCGCTGGAAATAATGTACGGTCTCTTCGAACCGGCTTGTTTCGAATCACCCTAGAGAAGGAATCAAGAGACTTTTTTGACCCAGAGGATCTATGTCGCTTCCTAACAGACCTCCCCAACCAGGACATGGACACCACTTCCCCGGCCACCCTCAGAGGCATGGCCCCATCGCAGCACCCCCACGCCGCCAACTCCAGTGACACCAGCGGGATACCGGGAGCTCTCGCCACCAGGGCACAGATCAAGACAGAGGGATAGAAACCAGGCTCCTCAGGCAGTGGCAGCCCTCACGAAAGAGCAGGACAGAGACAAGTCCCGATCCCCCAAGAAACCCGTCTTCACCGTGGAGTTCGAAACCTGAGACCCTTGCCCAGGCTGAGATGACTCCGCAGCTGCAGGCGGACCTCATCTGAAAAACTGGCGGTGGAAGACGGCAGATGGCTGAGTACCAACATACCATTCTGCACTCTCCATCTCTCTCTCAGTTCTATATGCTTACGATGATTATGTGCCTTTCTTTTTGCTCCTCTCCTACTTCCTTCATGCTACTGTTGGTTTGAAATGTGATTGGTTGTATTGTATTATTGCGACAGATCCACACATACAACCCGCTGTTCCTTACCACAACACCCCTCGCGGAGATACCACTCACACGCAATGAGTACTGTTCTTAAGGGCATTACATGCACACGCGTCCCTACTGGGGTCAGCCTCTTCTCTCCCTCCCGTTTTACTATCTCCCCATGCGATACTACCACCCCAGCACGATCCTCTGCACCCGGAGAGCTGACTGCCCCCTCCTCAGGAGTGAGCCCTGGGACCCCAAAACCATGAACTCCTGCCACTGCCCCCGCACGACTGATGCTACCTGCATAGAATAGTGTGCATACTCTTCACCCTGCCCTGGCCCCAGATAGGGCCCCCGCGCACTGCTCCTGCGAATTTAGACCCGCAGCACAAAGTCGAAAGCCCCAAGTGCTGTGCTACCCCCTCTACCGCTTGGCCTATCCACCTACTTTTTCTCAGTAATTCCCCCCTCACCCTCTGCACCCCCCCTTTTTAACACACCTCAGAACCGCAAGACTCCTCTTTCCCACCAGATCGACCTCCTGAAAGACACCCCTTTTAGCGTGCCTGGCACCCCCTATCTGCACACCCCGCCCTACTCTCAATCTTTGAACCTTCCCACCCCTCCTCCCCTTCATCATTCCTCCCCCCTCTTTCCACCCTTGTACCCAGCTCTCTACCTCCCTTCCTCTCTCTTTTTGACACCCCCATCTCACTACCCTCCCTGGACCGTTACTTGCTCCTTCCCCCCTAAATTACTGCTCTTACCCCCCAGAGACTTCACACCCCACATGCCTCCTCCCGCGCAATGTGCTCATCAACCCCTTTGCGTTCTTTGATGGAATGTCCATCGCCTCATGCATTACATTGAGAGAAAAAAAGTACTGACATATCTGCAGGCCAAGCGAACGCACCTTGATGGCCGGGAAGCTGACAAATTACATTGAGACTGGGTGGGCAGGGTTATTTACAGCAGCGCCGCGGCAACCTTCGCCGACGCCACCTGCCATCAGTGAGCATGCGGGGTAGCAATTCTAATCCACAAATCGTTACCTGCAACGGTGGTGAAGACATGGTCTAACCCGGACAGCAGATATACATTTGCAAAGCTAAGGGTGGGAGACAGGTCCATATGTGTGGGCTCCGTATAAGCCACTACAGGTAATAATCGTGCTTTCTTCCTTCAGCTCAATCGTCTACAAGTAGAGATTGATGCATCTAAATGTATCATTGGAGGAGATTGGAACCTCGCCCAGGACGCAATCCTTGATAGGACATGCCCCCTGGGTAAGAGAAATGATGCAGACAGAGCCCTGTTATAGGGCATCACGTCGGACCATGGCCTTGTTGACCACTGGAGCCTCTGCCACCCAGCGGAAAAAGAATACACCTTCCTATCACTGGTCCATGGCACGCAGTCCCGACTGGACTATTTCTGCGTCTCGCACCAGGTTGTGGCACTTGTAAGGGAATCCCAAATCCTGGTGATGGCACTGTCCTACCACTCACCGGTCTTGCTGTCTCTGGAGGTGGGCTTGTCCTCCCCGGGTCGCAAACCCTGTTGTTTGAATGTACAAAGGTACCGCTCCCACCAAGGTAAGGCTCAGCTCCGGACACGTTTCCACATACATGGTAAATAACAAACATTGTGTGGACTCCCATAGGGTCCTCTTGGCAGCTGCGAAGGCAACCATCCATGGGCAGTTGATGAGTATGCCGATCTGGCCAATAAACAGGCCTCCTTCCAGAGCGCTGAATTGTAAGCACAGATTGTCAATCTTAACCGCCTGTACTCTTCCCACCCCACCATTCCCAGTAGGAGACGTCTATAACAGGCCCGCGTGGCCCTCAACAGTCTGTACACCTCAAAAGCCGAATATGCCCTACAACGCATGAAAGAGAGGCATTACGAACAGGGAGAGAAGGCAGGATGCCTACTAGCAGCCCAACTCCGGCAACAAGAGGCAGCTATGGCCATTTCAGCAATTAGATCAGCATCAGGGGAACTACTTACACAACCTCAGGCCATCATTAAAAAATTCGCAAAATTCTACAGCACATTATATACGGCAGAAACACTGGCGAGTGAGGATCCGGTCACCATGTTCCTCGAAACGGTGGACCTCCCATGCTTAAAAAATGAAGGCCGTAAGCTGCTAGAGGGAGACATAAGCAAGGAGGAGATTGCATCAGCCATCTCTTAGCTACCTTATCACAAGGCCCCAGGAGAGTATGGATTTCTGGTGGAATTCTATCGCTGGGCAGGAGAGGAGGTGATTGATACCCTCCATGTGGCCTTCCAGGAGGCAGAACGGACGGCTTCATTGGGATCCCTCCTCAATAGGGAGGTGATCGCAGTCCTACCCAAGCCAGGAAGGGACTTGCTGCTGTGTGGCAACTACCGCATAATCTCCCTCTTGAACGGCAACATCAAGATCCTCGCGAGCATACTGGCGACGGGGCAAAAATCAGTCCTCCCATCTTTTATACACAGCACTCAGGTTGGCTTCGTACTGGGCTGCTCCCCAGGAACCATCTATGTACCCTGGCGCACACCGTTTGGGCCGCCAGGGACCTACCGGAGGAGGAGGTAGCTCTTTCCCTGAATGTCGAAAAGGCATTCAACCATATTGAGTGTGGGTACCTATTTGCTACCATGAAAAGATTTGGTCTGGGAGACCGGTTCATCTCCAAAGTACGGCTTCTGTATGACTGCCCCACAGCCCAAGTCAACTGTGGGGGGTTCCTCCCGACCCCTTCCAGAAACATCGAGGCACCCGTGAAGGCTGCCCACTCTCCCTACTTTTATTCCTGTTGGCAATGGAGCCTTTGGCTTCTGTCATCCGCCACTCCCCACTTATTTCTGGCATACCCATTGCGGGTGGCTTCTCCAAGATCTACCTTTATGCCGATGACATTCTCCTCACCCTACAAGACCTTGGCAGTTCTCTCCCAGGGTTGCTGGACATCATAGATGATTTTGCGTCATTTTTCAGCTATAAGGTTAACTGGGACAAGAGTGAAGCCCTCCCACTGTTGAGGTGTACTACCATAGCTGCGATTCACGGATTCCTGTTCCGCTGGAAAGCCTCTCAACTCAAATACTTGGGCATATTGGTCACCAGGTGCCTAACCGAGATGGTCACGGACAACTTGACCCCCCTTATTGCACAGATGAAACATGAACATGACTTTGTAAAGTTGTCCCTCCTGGGCCTCTCTATGTGGGGGCAGGACGCAGGCTGTGAGGATGGTCACACTGCCGCGCTTCACATATATGCTAGGCATGCTCACCATCACAGTACCACTGACCACGCTATGTCTCATTGATACCAGGATACGAGCCTTCATATGGGGTAACACCCGCCCTCACCTTGCCGCCTCCAAACTACTGGTACATCGCTCCCTTGGTGGACAGGGTTGCCCTAAGTAGAACACTACTCACTGGCCTTGCACCTCTCTCAACTCACCTACCTCCTGCCGAGCACCCCGAACCCCCCACAATGGGTGCACACTGAGCGCTCTCTTCTTGCTCGTGATGATGGTCTAGGCCTTCTTTACGGGACCCATACATCCCCACCATCACATCCCCACCCAGCATTGCAAGCCATGTTCAAGGCCTGGCTATGAGCCCATCACCTCTTTGGAGTGGACCGTGGACTACACAAAGGAGGCAATGACAGCCTCCAGGTAGGAAGCAGACCCATCCACTAGCCGAGCTGGAGGAAAGCGTGGATCCACACACTGGACCAGGTGCTATTGAACGGTGATTTGAAGTCCTTCAGCCACCTCAGGGAGGAATTTGGCTTCCGCCAGCAACACGCCTGCCAATACCTGCAACTGCAGCATTGCTTGAGGCGACGTCTGGGTCCTCGTCCGTGAACCCTGCTGTCCTCACCGGTGGCGGAATATCTTCACACGTGGGGCCACTGAGGGCGTGATGTCTGGCTTCTACAGCACACTCGTGAATAATCTCTTTTCACAACCCCTCTTCTGCAGTCTTCCCAACAAATGGCAGAACCATCTCCAGATAACCGTCGAGGAGGAGGATTGGCCTAAATTCCTAGAAGCTTTGGATAGGGGCGCTCATAAAGCCAGACTGAAATTCTGTCTCTTTAAAACACTCCACGAGTGGTTTCCGCACAAACTGAAAAAGGCTGGCCTCCTACCCCACTCGAAATGCTGGAGATGCATGGCCTACCAATGCGACCTTACCCACATTCTATGTGAATGCCCCTCAATCCAATCCTTCTGGACATACGTAGGGGATTCCCTAGGACTATCTATGCCCCTACGGCTACCCCTCACGCCCCCGCCATCATGCTACATGATCTTGGACACTCGCCTGAGCACACGGCGCTGTCCTCAGCTAAGCTTTGTATCCTTTGTCAAAGGCGTTTGCCATTACCTCCCTCCTACGTAGCCTGGATGGCAGCGATGATTCTGATGGCGTCTTATGAGCACGTCATATATGGCATCAAGACCAAACTGAGGTGTCTACCCAGACATGGGAGCCTTTCCTCCAGGGCACTCCATAAAGCCAACTGCACTGCTACTGACATTCCCTGATATCCCCTCTCTCCCGACGCCCCCACTAAGTAAAGTGGACCGCCTAATTTTTGGCACAGAGCTTCAGACTCCCCCCTCCTCTCCCTCTTCCCCCCTCCCTCATGGGCTGAACCTCCGGTCTCACCCCTTTCCTCAGGTCCTTTCTACAGACCCCTCCCCTTACCTTGCCCTTGCCCTCATTCCCTCCCCCCTCAGAGCCCCTCCCCATTTCTACCTTCCCTCTCCCTATATCTTTCCACCTTCCCTGCTTACCATTCCTCCCTTCCTTTCTTCCTTTCCCACCTCTCTCCTTCTCCCTACCGTCGGGCACACAGACTACTAGACTACCGGATCTCCCCCTCAGCAGTGGAGACCCCCAGGGCCGTGCACCTGCACACATACCACACCAGCATCTCGGGGTCATAGGACGACCCCTACCTCCCACACTCCCATCCCATACATGCATTCTGCCTCTCCCATCCCCCCCACCCACTAGAAGCAGCAATCCTCCTCATGGCCCAGGATTGGTGTCCTACCTCACATTGCACTCCGGATCTCGGCTTCCCAATCTCTCTTAGGCACACCCCCACACCCACATATAAATTACAGTCACACATCGGTCACAACCCCCCCCTACCTTTTCCCACCGCCCTGCTTTCTAAGATGCTATGGTAAGGGGGGTGACAGTTTTATCTTCACCCCTGCCTGACAAATGTTAGTGCCCACTGTACTGCGACCTAAGGTGGAGGCCCATCATGTGAAAAAGAGAAGAAGGATCGAACAATAGCTCTACACTATTGCCTCGCGCTCTCCCCTCCTACAAATTAGCCGCTCTTCCCCTCCTCTCCCCTTTCCCCTCCTCCTCCTCCTCCCCTACCCTTATCTCCATCCTCCATCCCTTCCCCTCGTTCCATATATTGTTCTCTACATTGTACTATTCACTGGTGTAACATGACTCAGTTGGACATTTCCATTGTATTTGAAACTTTAATGTAAGCCATTCCTGTGACCAATAATAAAAAAATTACAACACAAAAAAAGAATGATGAGGGCCACTGTTTCTACTCAGTCCAGGAAGGTCCGGGTGTTGTTGGTGGCTGCAATGAGTGCTGTATTTGTTCCTGAATCCTGATTGAGTGTTTTTCAGTAGGTGGTATTGTTCAAAGTGTATTGTGAGTTACTTGTTGATGGCACTCTCTATCACTTTGGCCTGGTAGCGAGAAGGGAGATAGGAAGGAAGTCACTTTCAGTCTCCCGGGAATGTGGCAGTTGTGATGGAGGTGTTGACGATGTGGATGAGGGCGGTGATAATGGGTAATTCTCCAAGGTTATAGATGTGGTGGGGGTATGGGTCTATTGGGGCTCCTGAGTGGAAGGCCTGCATGATAGTCACTATATCTTCTCTGGTAAAAGTTTTCAATTCAGTCAGTTGGCGGTCGTGGTTGGTGATGGTCAGGTTTGCGATGAGATCTCTGGGGTCTGATTGATGTGTGAAGTTGCTGTAGATGTTTGCGATTTTGTTGTGGAAGAAGTTTGATAGGTTGTCGCAGGTTTTTTGGGAGGGGTATTTGTTGTTGATGGAGGCCAAAAATGTGGTGAAGTCCTTGACGATCAAAAAAATCTCCTTGCAGCTGTTGGAGCGCCCCTCGATGCTTGTGCTCTTTTTTTGGTGTCTCTTAGTTGCTGGTGGTAGCGTATGAGTGCAGCCTTTTAGTTGGTTCTGTCAGTGGTCACATGTCTGACTCTCCATTTTCTGTCTAGCTGTTTGCAAGTTTGGAGAACCTCTGAGTACCAGCTGGCCTGCTTGTTGGTTCTTCTTTGCTTGTTGGGTTTTTGGGTGCAAGGGCATCTGCACAGTTTTTGATCCAGTTGAAGTTGGTGATGTCCTCGTTCAGGTTGTCTGTGTCGTTAAGTTAATCCGTGCTGAGGGCGTGGAGTCTGTCTGCTTCAGAGATTTTGCCTGTACTGCAGCTGAGTAAGCTGACGCTGGTGGGTGTGTTGACTTGCAGTGTGTTTATTTGAAAGTGGATGATGGATTGGTCGGCCCATGTGAGCAGTGAGGTGGAGTTTGTAGGAAGGTGGAATCTGACTATATGGTTGCCCCCACTTTTTTTCCTGGTGTTTTGCTGGTTTATGACTTAGTTGGACTGGGATCCTGTTATTCAGGGCCCCAGTCTATCTGCTTCCTCTCTAAAATGGTTTCCATGTACCTTAGGTACATCTCTGATTGGAATCTGGAGTGCCCTTATAAGTCCCTAGTATATGGTATACTATGTACCCAGGGCATAGGTACCCCAGAGGCCTGCCAGGGGCTGAAGCATGTATTATGCCACCCCTGGAAGGCCAGCCAAAATGACACCACAGGTCTGCTACTGCAGCCTGGGTAAGGTGGTGCATGCACCCCTTACTGTGATGTAGGCTACCTATATCACTACCATTGCACACACATATAAACCTATAAGTTGCTCCTATGGCAGGCCTTACCAATCCTGAAGGCAGAGTGCTTGGTTATTATGTGAGAGGGTGCCCCTGCATGAGCAGAGCCCCTCTGCAGCGTTCGGAGTCCCTCCTCTGATGCTGTTTGTGGTACAGCCTGACCATATACTCTTAAGTGCATTATATCCTCGCGGTACAATGCTAACTTTGGACTGGCTGCACCAAAACATGTCGTGTTTGGTGTCAAACATCTTGGAATACTACCCCCGCCAGTGCTGGCAGCGGGGGTAGCATTCCACCCTTCTAGAGGGAGAGACATGTACCCACCGGCCTACCCGGTAACTTCTTTACAGAGCCCTGGCATCACAAAATGGATGCCGCTGCCACAGACACGGGTCTGGCATCCTGCTGCTGACTGAAACTCTGGCAGGGGAGGCCTGGACAATAGGTTTCCTGTCGCAGGGAGGTGTAACCACCTCCCCAGACAGGACAATGTGTATGGGGGCTGGGCGGGAGCACTCTCTGGTGCTTTGAAGTCCTGCACTGGGGGCACACTTGGTGTCCCTGTGCATATGCCAGTTCAAACCGGTTGCAGGGGCTACCTGCCCCTGCTCTGGCATGAAACTGGACAAAGGGAATGGGTGTAACCACCCCTCTTCCCTGACCCTCCCATAGGTGGGTCCCCAGAGTATGTCCAAACCCCTAACTTAGTATAAGTATGGGACCCCAGTCCTTAGGACTTTAGATTACCCTGGACGAAACTCTGAAACCGAATCCTGGACCTTCGATGCTCTACTTCAAGATTAGAGGACTGAAGAATCTCCCTTGGGGTCAAGGAGTGACTCCCCTGCTTGGCAGGCACTAAAGAAGCAATTGTCCAGTCTGCATCGCTGAAGCTCCCGCCGGACGCCAAAGTCTTTGCATCACCAGAGGTAGATTTCCAGAGTTCCCCGGGGCTGCCCTGAGTCCCCAGCGAAGCTGAGGCCCGTAGCTGTCGTGGGTAACGTGGAACCGTGACCCCTGGGCACCAAGAACATTTGCAAGTGCATACTCTTCCTGGTCTTCCACGAAATTGTGCTTTGGGCTCCGAGTATCCCCTGCCTCCAGCACCAAGTGCACTGAAGATCACTGGCCTCCACTCCACGAGTGTCCTGTGAGCCAGCTCCAAGTGCGTCCACTTGAGGCTCCTTCGCGGTTGCTAGTCCGTTAGCTAGTGGGCCCTCCCGAAGGCAACTCTTCTTCTGTTTGGGTTTTCCTGGTTGCTCCAGACGTGCCCTGACTTACCCTTGCTGGGTGAGTCCCCCAGACCTTGCTGGTCTGCATCAACATCCTTTCTTTATTTCTATAAGACTTGCCATTGCCAAGGCTTGTTGGGTCCAATCTGGTGGCCGACACCGCAGCAATCGACATACATCATGGGTCAGCTCGAATCCAGCTCCTGGTTGTCATCGACACCTCCTGGACCTCGTGGCTGAAGAGTCAAGACAACTGTCAACCTACCTGAAGCACCCGACATCGGTGGGCATCTGCTCATCGCCTTCCTGGTCACTGGCTAGTGACCCAGACTCTGTCCCCTCTGCTTTCAGGTTCTTCAGATCTTCAATCCACCCTTGGATCCACCCGAACACTTTCGACTTGGCCGCCAGCAGCACTTTGCAGCAGATCGCCATTGAAAACGACGACGAAACCCGACCCCGAAAGACACCTATGCACCCGGCTTCCCTGGGTGAGGTAACTCGAGTACTCCGGTGCTCCCATAGGTATTGACTCTAGAACAGCCTAGTTCTAAAGGGGTTTGCTCCAAGTCCTCCTCTAAGTGTCCTTTTTCCTTAAAACTCTAACTGCGACATTCCCCATAGAAGTCAACGGCGGCTTGTGGCTGTGTTCTCACACTGCACGCGTCCCCCGTGGGTCCCCTGTGTCACTACCTTGGGTGGTTCCTTGAGGGCCAAGCACTTCTACAGGCTCTAGGCCTTGTGTCTAGTTCAGTCGTGGTTCTTATACCACTTTATTGGTATATGGTTTGGTACGCCCCTAGGGCTCAAACGTGTATTTGTGCTATTACTGTTGATATTTGACTTGTAACTTATGTACTTCGAACTCTAGCCTCATAAAGAGACTAGAGGGGTGTGTTTAAGACTAAATACATATATTTTAAATATATACCTGGTGTGGTCCTCCTTCATTTGGTCACTCAAGAGATTATAGACTGGTAAAACAAGCTGCTTTACATTCCTTCAAGACTTAGCCTGAAGGCTGCTCTCCATAGCTACCACTAGGATAGCTTTCAATAAAGGTTGTCTTTAACCTATCTCCAATAAGGGGTTGTTTGGACTGGTACAAGGTGCCCACTATAATTAGTGGACAGCATATACCAGGCCAACTTCTCACATTGGTATGCAGCGTGTGGGATTCCAGCTTGCTATTGTTTTACCAGATAATCTCAATTGAATTGATCAACTGAAAACCACTAAGGGTACCTTAGGTACATATAATAACAAGCTTAGTATACAGTAAGTTCTACTGAACTTAGAGTTGTGTGTTAAGGGCTAGCAAACCCTTTCTACAACTCAAGAGAGTTTAGTAGGCCACACTAGTGTAGGTAGTGCATACACCACACCACACTAGTAATGTCTTCACTGCCAGGAACCAGTTGGCTCCTGCCATCCAGCTATGACAACCTCTCATTCTTGGAATTAAGAGAGTTGTGCAAGATTAGGAAGTTGAAGACAGGCAAAAGTGCCAACACCCAACGTCTCCTGGAGATGCTTCTGCTAGATGATCTTAGAAGACCCCTAGGGTCTGCAAGGGTAGGCAGAGAGGGTGGGGCAGCAGATGAGGAAGGGACCAGGGATGAAAATACTCAGGACCTGACCTCTGAAACTGGCCAGGGGGATGACAATGATCCTGACCTGGACAATGCAGCTACTCCTGAGGATGAGGAGGAGGCTCAGTATGACCTTCCCTTTGTCCCCCCAGGAAGAGTTGGGAGTGTGCTCAGAACGTCTAGATCTCCTTCTCAGGAGTCTAACCACTCTGACACCTCAGTAGGGACCTCTGTTTCTTCTCATAGGAGGGAATCCTCTCATGAGAGGAAAAAGAGACTGCTCCAGTATGAAGAAGCTCAGTTGGCAATCAGAAGAGAGCAGTTGGCTATAGACAGGGAGTCCCTAGAGCTTCACAGGCAAAGAAAAAAGTTGGAACTAGAGTCCCATGGTGGCAGCAATTTCCCTAGTGGTAGGGAAAGGTCTTATGACCATAGAAACCTGAGCAAGATTGTCCCTCCCTACCACAGTGGGGATGACATCCACAAATGGATAACTGCTCTAGAGAGGGCCTGTAAAGTACAGAGGGTCCCTCAGGAGCAGTGGGCAGCAATCTTGTGGCTCTCCTTTGCAGACAAAGGTAGAGACAAGCTCCTCTCTGTTAGAGAAGAGGATGCTGACAATTACAAAGTCTTGAAGAGTGCATTGATTGATGGGTTTGGCCTAACAACTGAACAATACAGGTTAAAGTTCAGAGATACCCAAAAAGCACAGACTCAAGACTGGGTGGACTTTGTTGATTGTTCTGCTAAGGCTCTTGAAGGTTGGTTAGTGGGCAGTAAGGTATGTGACTTCAAAGGATTGTACAATCTTATCATGAGGGAGCAGATTCTTAATAACTGTCAAAATCAGCAGTTACACCAGTACCTGGTGGACTCTGATCTGACCTCTCCCCAAGAATTGGGAAAGAAGGCAGACAAATGGGTCAGAACCAGGGTAAGGCCTAAGAATCAGGGTGGTGACCAGAAGAAAGATTCTACCAAGTCCCAAGAGAAAGGTGGGGATAAATCTAAGGATAAATCCACTACAGGGCCCCAAACGTCCTCTTCTGGGGGTGGGCCCCAAACTCCTTCCTTTCCTGAAAAGAAACCATATTGCCATGTTTGTAAAAAGCCTGGCCACTGGAAAACTGATCCCAGTTTCCCCAGGATTGGCCATAAAGAAAATGTTCCTCCAGCAAATACTACCACCCCTCCTGGTACTACCAGTAGTAATCCTCCAGTTGGGAGTAGTGCACCCAAAAAGTTAGGTGCTTTTGCAAGGGGAACAGAGGTGGGCCCTAGTTTAGACAGGACCCCCTCAACAGACTCCTCTGACTCTAATGGTGGTATAGGATTTGCCACCTTTACCATGGGTCCCAATGCATTGGGCAGGTACAGACTGGAGCCAATGATTAATGGTCAGAAAGCTGTGGCATTCAGGGACACAGGGGCTAGTGTCACCATGGTGGCAGGGAAACTAGTCCCCCCTCACCAGCTTTTACCTGAGTTTAAATACCAGGTAACCAACATTGATGGTGTCAGAACAGATCACCCCATGGCCATAGTCAATCTCAGCTGGGAGGGGGTCACAGGCCCAAAAAGAGTGGCAGTGTCCCCAACCTTGACGGTAGATTGCCTGATGGGCAATGATCTAGAAATTTCAGCCTGGGCTGAAGTTGAACACCAAACCCATCTGAAGATGCTGGGCCTCCCTGAGAAAGTTAGGGGGGCTGTGATGGCCACAGCCCCACCCCAGGAAAATGTTGGAGTGATGGAGCCTGAAAGAATGGCCCACTCTCCTCCACAAGAGAGCACAAGGGTTGAAGAAAAGTCTTCTTCCCTCCAGACTATAGGTAAGGGTCAGCCTCCTCAGGGAACTGATCCTACCCCTAGTGAAGGAACTGCCCCAGAGGTTGTCAGGCCTGGCCTGGCCACCCCTCTGATGGCAGGGGACCCTTCCAAGGTGGTACCCAGTCTGGAGCTGGTAACCTGCCCCTCTCTACCCTGCCTCAGTCAGCCCAGGGCTGCAGAGGTCAGGGAGGTCAGTGGACCCCACAGGGCCCCCTGTCCAGAGGAACCCCCATCAGCAGATTAGGGGCACCCAGTCTAGTAGCCCTAGCCAGGTGATAATTCCTCAACACACTGAGGGATCCCCCATACCTTTGTGTAGGGACCTCCCCCAGCAGGACTCTGTTGGGCAAGGGCAAACCTGGGACCAAAAGGTACCAAACCTGCCCTGTCCCTCCAGTGTTCCAAACAAAGGGACCCAACCCCCAGCTGTAGGCAGCCAGAGGTTGACCCTTAGAGCAAAGTACAACTCAGTCATGGAAAGAAAGGCCTACATGGTGACCAGTGATCTGAGGAAGCTGAGGCCAACTTTATTAGGGCCTCACTTCTCTACTCAGACCCCTCACCAGCCTTTTACTTTGCCAAAACACCCCACAGGTAGTAATTCCCCATGGTGGAGGCCCTCTCATACCCTTAGGGTGAGGGATAGCTTAGTGGACCATAAAACAGGGGGCAACCATGCTAGTGCAGGTGCTTCCTTATATGGCCACTTAGTCAATAAAGGCTCAACTGGCCAAGGTTAGCCTTATCTCCTTTCGTTTGGGGGGAGGGGGTTATGTAGGAAGGTGGAATCTAACTATATGGTTGCCCCCACTTTTTTTCCTGGTGTTTTGCTGGTTTAAGACT
The DNA here is from genome assembly GCA_963921515.1 of Calotriton arnoldi. Lineage (NCBI taxonomy): Eukaryota > Metazoa > Chordata > Amphibia > Caudata > Salamandridae > Calotriton > Calotriton arnoldi. The sequence continues at coordinate 988,832 of CAWUFW010006548.1, read as the reverse complement.
TAGTTGGACTGGGATCCTGTTATTCAGGGCCCCAGTCTATCTGCTTCCTCTCTAAAATGGTTTCCATGTACCTTAGGTACATCTCTGATTGGAATCTGGAGTGCCCTTATAAGTCCCTAGTATATGGTATACTATGTACCCAGGGCATAGGTACCCCGAGGCCTGCCAGGGGCTGAAGCATGTATTATGCCACCCCTGGAAGGCTAGCCAAAATGACACCACAGGTCTGCTACTGCAGCCTGGGTAAGGTGGTGCAGGCACCCCTTACTGTGATGTAGGCTACCTATATCACTACCATTGCACACACATATAAACCTATAACTCGCTCCTATGGCAGGCCTTACCAATCCTGAAGGCAGAGTGCTTGGTTTTTATGTGAGAGCATGAGCAGAGCCCCTCTGCAGCGTTCGGAGTCCCTCCTCTGATGCTGTTTGTGGTACAGCCTGACCATATACTCTTAAGTGCATTATATCCTCGCGGTACAATGCTAACTTTGGACTGGCTGCACCAAAACATGTTGTGTTTGGTGTCAAACATCTTGGAATACTACCCCCCCCACCAGTGCTGGCGGCGGGGGTAGCATTCCACCCTTCTAGAGGGAGAGACATGTACCCACTGGCCTACTCGGTAACTTCTTTACAGAGCCCTGGCATCACAAAATGGATGCCGCTGCCACAGACACGGGTCTGGCCTCCTGCTGCTGACTGAAACTCTGGCAGGGGAGGCCTGGACAATAGGTTTCCTGTCGCAGGGAGGTGTAACCACCTCCCCAGACAGGACAATGTGTATTGGGGCTGGGCGGGAGCACTCTCTGGTGCTTTGAAGTCCTGCACTGGGGGCACACTTGGTGTCCCTGTGCATATGCCAGTTCAAACCGGTTGCAGGGGCTACCTGCCCCTGCTCTGGCGCAAAACTGGACAAAGGGAATGGGTGTAACCACCCCTCTTCCCTGACCCTCCCATAGGTGGGTCCCCAGAGTATGTCCAACCCCCTAACTTAGTATAAGTATGGGACCCCAGTCCTTAGGACTTTAGATTACCCTGGACAAAACTCTGAAACCGAATCCTGGACCTTCGATGCTCTACTTCAAGATTAGAGGACTGAAGAATCTCCCTTGGGGTCAAGGAGTGACTCCCCTGCTTGGCAGGCACTAAAGAAGCAATTTTCCCGTCTGCATCGCTGAAGCTCCCGCCGGACGCCAAAGTCTTTGCATCACCAGAAGTAGATTTCCAGACTTCCCTGAGGCTGCCCTGAGTCCCCAGTGAAGCTGAGGCCCGTAGCTGTCGTGGGTAACGTGGAACCTTGACCCCTGGGCACCAAGAACATTTGCAAGTGCATCCTCTTCCTGGTCTCCCACAAAGTTGTGCTTTGGGCTCTGAGTAGCCCCTCCCTCCAGCACCGACTGCACTGAAGATCACTGGCCTCCAGTCCGCGAGTGTCCTGTGAGCCAGCTCCAAGTGCGTCCACTTGAGGCTCCTTCGCGGTCGCTAGTCCGTTGGCTAGTGGGCCCTCCCGAAGGCAACTCTTCTTCTGCTTGGGCTTTCCTGGTTGCTCCAACGTCCTTTCTTTATTTCTACAAGACTTCCCGTTGCCAAGGCTTGTTGGGTACAATCTGGTCGCCGACACCGCAGCAATCGACAGACGTTGTGGGACAGCTCGAATCCAGCTCCTGGTTGTCGTCGACGCCTCCTGGACCTCGTGGCTGAAGAGTCAAGATGACCGTCAACCTACCTGAAGCACCCGACATCGGTGGGCATCTGCTCATCGCCTTCCTGGTCACTGGCTAGTGACCCAGACTCTGTCCCCTCTGCTTTCAGGTTCTTCAGATCTTCTATCCACCCTTGGATCCACCCGAACACTTTCGACTTTGCCGCCAGCAGCACTTTGCAGCAGATCGCCATTGAAAACGACGACGAAACCCGACCCCGAAAGACACCTATGCACCCGGCTTCCCTGGGTGAGGTAACTCGAGTACTCCGGTGCTCCCGTGGGTATTGACTCTAGAACAGCCTAGTTCTAAAGGGGTTTGCTCCAAGTTCTCCTCTAAGTGTCCTTTTTCCTTAAAACTCTAACCGCGACATTCCCCATAGAAGTCAACGGCGGCTCGCGGCTGTGTTCTCACACTGCACGGGTCCCCCGTGGGTCCCCTGTGTCACTACCGTGGGTGGTTCCTTGAGGGCCAAGCACTTCTACAGGCTCTAGGCCTTGTGTCTAGTTCAGTCGTGGTTCTTATACCACTTTATTGGTATATGGTTTGGTACGCCCCTAGGGCTCAAACGTGTATTTGTGCTATTACTGTTGATATTTGACTTGTAACTTATGTACTTCGAACTCTAGCCTCATAAAGAGACTAGAGGGGTGTGTTTAAGACTAAATACATATATTTTAAATATATACCTGGTGAGGTCCTCCTTCATTTGGTCACTCAAGAGATTATAGACTGGTAAAACAAGCTGCTTTACATTCCTTCAAGACTTAGCCTGAAGGCTGCTCTCCATAGCTACCACTAGGATAGCTTTCAATAAAGGTTGTCTTTAACCTATCTCCAATAAGAGGTTGTTTGGACTGGTACAAGGTGCCCACTATAATTAGTGGACAGCATATACCAGGCCAACTTCTCACAGAGTTGTACTTGACGCTGTCGCTGGTGGTGAAGATGGGGTCCAGTGTGTTTTCTGTGATATGTGTTGGTTCTGAGATGAGCTGGGTGAGTCCAATATTGTTTAGGTTTTTGAGTAGTGCTGTTGGGCAGGAGTCGGTCCTGTCGTCTAAGGGGAAGTTGAGGTCGCCGAGGAGTATGTAAGGCTTTGGAGATGATAGTGAGTGGGGCGATTAAGTCTGTGATGAGGCTGATAAAGATAGCTCGCGGTCCAGGTGGTCGGTAGGTAAGGGTGAAGTTTTCAAAGATTTGCAGCTTGAAGTGAAGATGTTCCATGAATGGGGTATGAATGGGGTGGTGCTCTCTGTGGATGTAGAGCACCTGACAGAGCCTTCGTATATGACTGTGAGAACTCCTTCTGGCTTGTGTAAGCAGTCCTACAATCTTGAAGATCACTGTGATTGCCGCTGCGATGCCGGGTGCTGATGAGGGATTGAGACAGGTTCTGTCAAGAAGAGGAGGTCCGGTGCATTGCTGCTCAGTGGGTTCCAGATTTCAGGTGTTTGCTGAGAGATTGTGTGTTGAGAAGCATGTATGCGAGTGAGCGTTGGGGAGCAGGTTTGTTGTAGCGTGTAATGTTAGGCGGGTGTGTTGATGGTATTGCAGTTGCTTGTCCGTTACGTCCTCCGGTCACTTCTGAATGCCTCAGTGGTGCAGTCCGTCTTTTTTGTCTGTTCGACTTTCTAAAAGTGGCATTTTCTGGATTATGACTCAAAATCTGACTTTACCATTACAGAGGGTTTAAAATTACAAATCTTTAGACACCAAACTATATATTCACACCTGCTCTCAATTTATGTTAACACTTGTTAAATATGAGGAATCCCAATGTTATCGAATGAGTGAGGTAGGCCTTGCAGTAGTGAAAAATTAATTTGAGTTTTTCACTACCAGGATATGTGAAAGGTAAAAGTGCATGCCCAAGTTTTTATATACTTTACTCTGCTCTTTGGGTTGTTTAGGTCCTACCTTAATGGTGACTTATTGTTTTAAAAACAATGTTTATGTCAGGCAAAAGGTTTATTTTGCTAGTTTGAAATGACAGTTTAAATGCCACACACAAGCTACAATGACAGGCCTAAGGCATGTTTAAAAAGCTACTTAAGTGGGTGACATAATCAGTGCTACAGTAGAACTAGTAAAATTTAATTTACGGACCCTGGGCACATGTAGTACCACTTTACTTGGGACATACAAGTAAAATAAATGTGCCAAATGGGTGTATGCCAATTTCACAATGTTTAAAGGAGAGAGCACAAGCACTTTTGCATTGATTAGCAGTGATAAAGTGCACAGAGTTTTAAAAGCCAACAAAAGGGGTTTAGAAAACAGGAAGGTGAAGGCAAAAGGTGTGGGGATGATTCTGGAGAAAGGGCTGAGTCCAACATTAAAAATGTGCTGCTACTAGAAAAATGAATGCTTGTTAAAGCATGTTATGAGCCTCTGGTATTGATATTATGTGATATTTAGCTGAATAATGCCTCATTCCAAATTATCTTCACCTTTACAGTTTTATATTCCAGCATACTCTGTGGATTTTACAAGATTGTAAATATTCTTCCAGTTTATTTCAATTTTATTTCTTGAATAATGTGCTCTTTTTCAGCCAAAGCTATTTTTTTCTGCCATTATAGGTATTGAGAAATGGTTTTAAGTCTGCAACCCATTGTATGTCTCATGGCTCTATGTTGGAATGAAGAATACTTTTAGGTAGGACATAAGATATAAAGAATATGTTACAAATAATCCTGAAAAGCAAAATTCATCATTGAATTTAGATATAATTCAACAATAAATGTTCTATAATAAATTCCTTTGTGAAGGGAATGTATGTCAACATCCTTTTCTTTACTAACCTGTTGTGTAGTTCCTATATAACCTATACAGGATATGCGCGTTTTGGATAACATAAACTGTGGGATTGGTGGCAGACTGATTCCGTGCACCCCCACCGGATACGTTAGCCTATCTGTATTAGCTAGCTCACAGTGCCACTATAATCTCCTCTTACCAAGGAGAGAATAGATTCTGGCAACCTCAGAACATGACAACCCTGATCCCTCAGAATCGTGGAAACAATATACTACCTTTCGCTCAGTCACTCGTGCTCACTTAGTTTGTCTCAGAGAGTTACACAGAATAAACAGGCTGGGCGTTTTCAATAAGTATTTATTGAACAGTTGTTATTCTAGTGTAGAATAGATGAGCTGCAACAACCGTTAGACAGTAGCAGAAATATATAATTAGCAGTACTACGAAAGTAGAGGGATGGTAAAGTTCTACCATCTTGCAGAAATCATGAATATATACAAGTACATAAAACACATGATAAAAAGTGCGTACTCCTACGATGCCTCCCTAACTAGATGTACCTAAATGTACCTAGCATCTGTGTAGGTGTTATGCCAAGAATCCCTCTAGGATCTAGTCAACCCCATTACCTGAGAATTAGAGAATATGGGACCCCGTCCTGGTCTCGAGTTGGACACCCTGCGTGGGATGTTAGACCACTGCGAGCTGGAGTGTCTGCATGCAGGAACCTCAGCGTCTCTGGTCAGTGTGTCAGCCGGGAAGTCTCGATCTCCTCTCCCCTTCTAAGCAAGATGTGATATATATATATACCCATAGGTCTCCCCAGGGGTCCTACCTTGCTGTGTTACTGTGTCGGCCTAAAGGATGTCGTCGGGACTGAACTTTATACAGAGATATTATACAGGAGATGTTCATCCTGCTGTTAGTCCTGCTGTGCTTCCAAGAAGCCTCATGCATAATGTATGAGATTCGAACTAGGGGGAAACCCGCGTTCTGAATGCAGTGTCGTATCTAGGTAAAATGTCAGTCCCTAAGAACCGTTATGTATGTAATGTAGGGAAGAATATAGGTGAAAGTTTACAATGTTACCTGCGCCTATATAGGGTACCTATATGGAATATAACAAACCCTAACCCTAAAACTGTCCCTCACAATATTCATAATGCACATTGTTAATCTAACCCTTAAGCTCCCTTTCTTTATAGAGTTTTTTAAAATTATATGATATCTTCATAAATGTCTTTTCTTAGTGAAAGGATCCCAGCTTCAACTGTTTTGTTCGGCATATATTTCACGATTATTCCTGAGAAATTAGAACATTTACATTGTTCTAGAGATCAAGATGAATATTAATAAAACAAATGGCAGTATTTTTTGATCTGTTCTCTTTTAGAAATGCATTAATTCTAAAACAAAATTAGTAATACGTACCTGCATGCCAGCGTTTTCATTTAGCATCCAATGCTGTATTTGAATAAGCAATACTTTATCATAATGAAATATGTGACCACAGTACAATCATAAAGCTGAATGTTGACTTTAAAATAAAGGATAAATTTAGCCGAATTATCCTCTAAAAATGTATCTAAGGCAATGCATATTGAACTAGTTGGAAGAATACGTATTATCAAGAGGAAATGAAGTAGACTGACATAGGACACACTGCAAACCCACAGTTCCCATCTCCATAAAAAAATGACATATGCACCTGCAACACACATTGCAAAGTGACATCTACAGACACAAAACCCATACACAATTTGGTGTAGATAGAAAGACAAGGCAAGCTAACACATACCACATCAGAGCTGTTCACATACCTACATAACACTCTTGCCAATAAACATATTGGGGTCGAATCCGATCTCGGCCGGAAGCGCACCGAATACGATTCGTCCAGAAAAAATACGAGCCGAACGCGGTTTTCCCGACCGAATCGAACAGTCGTCGGAGTGAGCAAGTACGATGCGCATTACTCCTAAAATTCCGACCGAGCCGTACGCTCCCATTCCAGCTCTAGTTCCCCGACCGAGCCGGATCCGTAAACGCCGATTCGAGTCGCACGGAAGTAAATACACAGCACCTTCCGGCCGGACTAGTACGATGCGCACTCCGTACGCGCCGAACTGGTCGCTGCGTCCGGCACGTCAGAGCATCCGGGAGAGCTGCACATAAGTTCCGATTCGCGCCACAAGACAATCCACGGCTACGAGATGAACAAGCCAGCAACGAGTATGAGTCGAAGCCACGATAAACCCGAACGAGGCGAACCAACCATGAATCCCATCGCGCAGGTCCTACCAGTACTGTACATCTATTACCGGAACCGGTACGGACGCGTACGGCGCAGACGGTAAGTCAGACACCCACTACACAAACAAACGACACGTACCCGACATATGTCACACACACATAGGGATGCAGAAATGACGTACACTAGCAACAGCCAAACCATAGGGGCGGGATGGCTATCACCAATGCCATACACACCCATAGGGGCCTGATGGCTACCACTACCACCACCCCTACTCATGGGGGCTGGATGCCTAGCACTACCACCACCCCTACTCATGGGGGCCTGGATGCCTGTCACTACTACCATCCCCACTCATAGATGGATGGATGCCTAGCACTACCACTACCCCTACTCATGGGGGGCTCGATGCCTGTCACTACTACCATCCCCACTCATAGGGGGATGGATGCCTAGCACTACCACTACCCCTACTCATGGGGGCTTGGATGCCTGTCACTACTACCATCCCCACTCATAGGGGGATGGATGCCTGGTACTACCACTACCCCTACTCATGGGGGCCTGGATGCCTGTCACTACTACCATCCCCACTCATAGAGGAATGGATGCCTAGCACTACCACTACCCCTACTCATGGGGGGCTGGATGCCTGTCACTACTACCATCCCCACACATAGAGAGGTGGATGCCTAGCACTACCACTACCACTACCCCTACTCATAGGGGGATGGATGCCTACCACTACCACTACCACTACCCCTACTCATGGGGGGCTGGATGCCTGTCACTCCTACCATCCCCACTCATAGAGGAATGGATGCCTAGCACTACCACTACCCCTACTCATAGGGGGATAGATGCCTACCACTACCACTACCCCTATTCATGGGGGCTGGATGCCTAGCACTAGCACCATCCCCACTCATAGGACGGGTAATGCATGACACAACCAGCATACTCCAACATAAGGAATGTCAGCAAAAGACATCCCCCCAACATCATGACAAGAGTGTGTAGTCTGTGTCAAATGCCTACAACACTGAATATGACATTGAACATACAATGTGACCCCCTATCACATGTGTCACACAAAAATGAGTGTGGCCTTCACAATGCAAGCAGACCATGACCACTGTGGTAATGGGGTCTAAACCCCCATCATCACAGTGACCAAAAGGTAAGTGTGGGGTCCATAGCTGAAGCACAGTTTTGAACATTGTGGCAATGGGGTCTAAACCCCCATCATCACAGTGACCAAAAGGTAAGTGTTGTCATGGAAAAAGCTGCAACTTCCAAACAGCATGGATTATTCCTGGTCACAGAACAACAAACACATCAGTGGCAAAGTAGTGGTTGTGTCCCATAGCAACATAGATTGGGTGAGGCAAACACTGCAGTGCAAATAAAACATACCTTTGGCCATGTGCAGACAAACATCACCCATGGGGGCTGACATTGTCTCCATTTATCAATTACACAATGTCAGAAGTGACCATCATAATGCAGACACACATATCTGCACTAATGGACACACAAATGTAGAGATCCTGTGGAGACTGTAGATGTGAGGTGAACAAATACCATACCATGGCAGCAATGGGACACACAAACCATGATTATTGTGCTGACTGATGACCTAGGAGTCCCAGGGACAGCAGGGGAAATCCTCCAAACAACATACAGGCAATGGCACACTAAAGATATGCCAATGCAGTGGTGCAGATGCACAAACACAAACAGGCAGCCTCACACTACATATCAAACACAACAGGTGATGGGGGTGTGTGCCAGTTTCCCCAGGCAACCACACAACACATGAGGAGGCCTGAATTCCAATTACACAGATGTGTATACAGTGCCATACAAAAGTAACTCATGGATCGGATTCCCCAATGTGGGCAATCAGGCATTGTTAGATGAGAGGGAGCCCAAATTACACATGTCACACAAGCTTGTAGGAACAGCAACTAACACAGCAAGAGACAGACCCACCACAGCACTACCCCCAGGGACCCCACATTGTGGTGACACTATCCTGCATGATAATCCCACTGTGATGACAAAGGTAGATGTCGTTCACAAGTGAACCACAGCCATGTGTCCTGAGCAACAAACTACCATCACACCTACACAAGCACAAATCAATCAGCACAGCCTGTCATCCAAGGCCAATATGGAGGTAGGGGTCTAGCCGTGCAACAACTCACATTTGCACACACTCAACACCACACACCTTGATCTCCACCAATGTGCAGCAGTGAAGCTCACATGGACTGGTGACATTGCACATGCACCCATGACAATCCCAGGGGTGGTGGGGGGAACTAAGGTGCAGAAACCCATCACACATGGCCAGTCAACAAGCCTTGTGAATGTCTGACACACTGCACAGTACGCGGTACATGGGCATGACGTGAAATCCACCCCAATGAATGGGATCCCGGCCACAGTCACACACCAATGAAGAAGCCAAGGTGACCCACAAAGAACACACGTTGACAACTTCCAACATTGCAGCTCTGACCCTGAGGAGTGGCAGCAGTCACACACACAACGTGTCACAATCACTGAAAGCTACCACAAACTGTAAATTACATGACTTGAGTAACCAAGGGGAATCCTGACTGTGTCCCATCTGCATTTGCCCACATCCCCAGCCCTGACAACAAAGACAACTAGGGATGACAATCTGATGAACATTATTTTGCCATGCACCCACATCCCGGAGAAACCAGGTCCAAGATGCTGGATGAACACAGGACAACTCAGCAAGCATCACAAACAGGAACATCTGTAGGGACACAGCCTGTGTAGGAAAAGGGAAGGGAACACACACAGACATGCTTACACAACACACAACACGGGCCCAGGCAATGTCACGGGATTACACACTGCCATGAGGGCACTCCACTCCTGTGGAAGGTCCGCTGTGCCAAACCTTGTCTGTGCATGACTCAAACATGTCAGCAGAACACTCGGTCAGTGAGTCAACAATTACAACACACTGAAGGCTCTGCTCACATCAGTCTGGGTACGGGAGTGTCACTTCAGATGGGTGCATGGACAGGTAGGTTATGAGTGGCATGAATGACTGTCGGGCAGACAATGGGCTTCTTCAAATCAGTGTCAGCACTTATTGCAATGTCTAGCAAATGATGGCAGGGCTTGCTCTGTGATGTGCTGTACTGACTGTGGTGTGTGTAGTCAGTACAGGTGACTAATGTTGCTCTGTTTATCCTGATTGTTTGCAGATACATCCACGGCCACAGGAGGAAACAGCTCCACGGACCAAGAGGAGCGGCAGAGCCAGACTGGGTCCACTGCAGAGGAGACCGAGGGACCCAGTGGCACGGAGGGTGAGGGGAGCCACACTGAGGAGTCCTCAGCTATGACCACCTTGGCTGAGGAACACTGCGCTTCCAGTGAGGACTCCCTTGTGGAGGCGGGTGTCAGCAGACCACAGACAAAATCGAGCAAGTCTGTCCCCGCCACCACCACCATCTCCACCCTCCCATCTGCTCCCATCCCACATGTCCGTGGAGGCTCCCGTGTAGGGGAGCGTGTCTCCTTCGTGCCAGGCACCGCACCCCCAGCCTCTGTCTCCCCTGCTGCCCTGAGTGTGGAGTCTGTGGACTTGCTGAAACAGATCCATGTAGGGCAGACATCAATGCTGAGTGTCCTCCATGCACACATGGGTCTGTTGACACAACTGGTGTCATTCATGGAGGGCATCTCATCTGGCATGTCTGCCCTACAGCGGACCAATCAGTCCATTGCCTCCTCACTGACGGCAGCAGTGTCCCTCCTGCAACAGTCCCTCACCCCTCCTACCTCTGCCCCATCCACAATCCCCAGCACCCTACCTGTCCCAAGCACACACACACCGGCACAGGCACGCACCAGCACAGACCCAAGCAGCACACAGACACACAAGTCAAAATCCAGACGCACACGCACGCACAGTCAGGGGACTGATACCTCACTCACAGGGGATGGGGCCCAGACACACACACACGCATCCACGAGCACTCCGCAGTCCTGAGATACCTCTCCCTCCAAAACCCCTTCCCTTGCCTCACCTCCAACCCCCCCCTCCCAGAAGCTCTTCCTCTGTGAGCTTGGCCTCTTCCCCACAGATCCATCTGACCCAACGTACAGGCGGAAGAGGCCACCACCACACACAGAGGGTAGTGCCCCTCACACCCGGACACCCTCCCCCAGGCACAGGCAGACTGAGGACCCCATTATGAAGTCCCCCCGGACCAGGAAGGGCAAGACCCCACCACCACTACCACGCAGCTCCACCACACAGTCTCTCTCCTCCATCCCCCAGGCCACCACTCCACAGGTTCCCCCGCCACACCCTGCCCCAGGTTCCCCCACACACCAATACCGCATCCCCAAACTGCTTAGACCCTCCCCCCACCACTTGCTCTTCCACCCCCAACCCAGACGCTCAGCCTGTTTGTGCCACTGGTGTGGAGACCGGGTCCCCCTCTGTCCTGCCCACCTCATCTGCCCCCCTTCCACTCCCTTGGAGTTATGCACTGCAGTGGAGTCCACAACCACCCCGTCTGACTTGGGCACTGCAGTGGGGACCCAGTCCACTCCATTTGACTGGCCCACTGCAGTGGTGCCGGCACCCACACCATCTGACTTGTGCCCTACAGTGGTGCTGGCCCCAACTGAGTCAGACACCTCCACTGCAGTTGCCGGTGACACTCCTGCACCCACCACCCCTTCACTGCCTCCTTCTGGCATCCCCTGATCCTGTCCCTGCGGTGCCTGGCCTGCCCCTTGTATGCCCCTCCGAGGGGGATGTCCCCTGTCCGTACCAGTGCAGGCAAGCAATGGGTGACAAGTTGTCACATGTCACCCTGTTCGGACTGTGAATATGGACTGGCCATTGACCTTAGTTTCTTTTGGATTTCCAATTTTTCATTCACATTTGCTGAATAAAGCCTCTTTTGTTTACTAGTGGTTTTTCTTTTGATGTACATGATGTAGATGAGTATCATCATGCATTTGCTGTTGTAATAGTGTTCAGATCAGGAAAATGAAGTGTTGCTGTGATGGACTCCATGTGGTCCATGGGATATGTGTCCTAATCTAGTCTGGATCCATAGCATCCTTTGCTGCAGTCTGAGGGTGTAATGTTCAGCATTTGACACAGGGATGTACGTTTTGCATTTGTAAATTCACATCTATGGCTTACACTCATTCACATCTGTTGGGCTTACCACTGTTCAATGTTTCTATTTCCCTGACTGTGGGCCCATCTCCACTGGACATGCAGTTTAGCACATCAATGTTGAAGGACTCATCTGTGTATACAGTGCAACTTGCTTGACACGTGTTTTGGGTATATGCAGATGACTGAAGTGACACTCCCGTACCCAGACTGATGTGAGCAGAGCCTTCAGTGTGTTGTAATTGTTGACTCACTGACCGAGTGTTCTGCTGACATGTTTGGTGCCTGTTGGATGCCACTAATCATATGTGCACACATGCACCACATACACAGTTGTTGGACATCCAAGAGAACATATGGAAATGTGTCACTCCAAACACATGCCATCTCCTGCCACTGACTCAGTACATGTGTCAGGAAAAGTGATGGGCAGAGTCTCTGTCGATATGCGGGTTTTGCTTCCATCACCAGACACAATGATGTCCTCATGTCCTGATAGTCAATGCGACAATGGTGTGCATGCAGGACATATCACACTACTGCCGGATCACCCTTTGCAAGTTGAATGTCATGGCACAGGCCTGTCTGGCAAATCAGTCATAACTGTCTCCTGTCACAGGGGCAGTGCATCCACACAACACCAGTCTGCACTGTGTCACAATCATGGAAGTTTTGGGAATGCAATCCCTGTAGCTGACAGGTGCACATGTGCACCCCTGGCCACCCACATCATGAGGACTAAGATGATCCCACGTCATTCAAATGAGACATTTGAGTGACTGCAAACACAAATCCATACACATGAGCACTTCACCGTCTGATGAGAATGAACCAAAGCTGCCTGCACCTCAATGTTGCCTACACCATTGTGCACAGTCAAGGGATTAGAGACCTATGCATTAACCAATGTGCAGATCCTATAATCACAACTCAGATGGCTGGCCACCCCAAACTGTTAAACACTCCAGGAGTCCAAAAGCAAGGCCACACCACAGTGACACAGAGGCAGACACCTGAGTGCACTCTTCACAATGCCCAATATGTATGCTGACACACGGGAGTGGGAGAACAGAGTGCCTTCGATGTCCGGAGTAGGCATTACAGTCCTGGTCCATGTGCAACATGGTATTACCCTGAACACTAGGCAGGTGGCTATGCATGTGTCACACACATGATGTACATACTTCTGAGGCTCCTACATTGGTCTCAGCTGCAGCATGGGTGTGTGGCACCCCAGACATGTGGTGAGTCAGAGCAGCAATTGGAACACATATTAAAGCCATACCCAGAGTACATGTCAGATCACATGCATTGTGTGAGCAATTGTACCACCCATGCAGCCCACAACAAAGTTCCTGTAACTGATGCTGTCCCCAACTTGAACCACAGGTAACTGCAAGTACACAGTACCCAAGTGACCTAAGTCACAGACTGTAAGGGCCACACCTGTGTATCAGATGAGGAGGGGCATGACACAAGTGAGGGACATGAGTCCAGGACGACAAGACAGTCGTACTGTGGAAGTGTAACCAGGCTAAAGGAGTGCATAGAGCATGTTAGTCATAGTACCCAGAAAAGGCTAGCACTTACCCCCTCCTTGCTGCTGTCTGGCCTTCAGCTGCCCATCCAGGTCAGGGAAGACCACCGCCAAAATCTGGAGCATGTGGGGGTCATGGTCCGGTGTCTGCCCCTCCTGCGAGGAGGCGACAGCTTCAGCTGGACCCTTGCGATCCTCCAGGTCCAGCCACGAAGGTCCTGTCACCTCTTCTGGCAGTTATGGATCCGGCGCTTGTAGACCCCCACAGATCGTACTGCCCGGGCGATGGTCAGCCAGATCTCCTGCTTCTGGTGGGCATCAACCTGTGAGGATGACAAAGTGAAAAGGCCATTACTACACATGCAATATATCCGTGCATCACACAGTTGGATATACATGTCTCAATCACAGGGGCATATGATGTACACAGGTAGTGCAACTATGGCTATGAACAGTTGTCCAGCAGTTACTAAATGGTATCATTGCCTGGGAAGTAAAACCTTGTTGGAATGCACTGTTACTGCACTATACCTGTTCAGTGCATGTAACTACACACTTTGGGGGTGACAACTACTCAGTGAGCATGCTAGCCACTGGTGTACACACTGTAAGTACTGCTAGTCAGACAACATGCACAATTAGTAATGCAGTGGACAGCACACTCACCTGCTCCCCTGGTTTCCCATACAGCTTGCTGTACTGTGGAAGGAGGCTGTCCAGCAGGGCCTGGTTCTCCTCAGTGCTGAAGGCTGGGGCTCTATCCACAGTACGTGCCATTGCAGTACCCAGAGGATGCAGAGACAGCAGCAGTGGTAGTGGCAGATGTCGTCCTGGAACATGTAGTGCAGGCAAGTGAGCTCTCAGGGGAACAGGCAGCCTTATATGTGTGCTGCAGAGGCAGATTCTGTCCCATGTGTCCAAAGTGATGGTCCAAGTCGTTTGCATCTTCTGAATCTGGCCAATCCATGGAATTGCACGACTTATACACGCCTACAGCATCCTTCAAAATTTCAACTTGATGACACCCATGAATTTGTAACATTGTTGTGGGTGGCCAAGTGAATTCACTGCATCCGACTCGTACAAGCTTCGAATACGCGTCCGTTACCATGTCAGTCCATAGCCAATGCGTGCGCACGGATCTGTTCATTGCTGTACGACGCGTATTTCGAAAAACAACACGCATCCGTCAACATCAGATGTAATGGCCAATGCGTGCGCTCGGATCGGTCCATTGCTGTACGACGTGTATTTCGAAAAACAACACGCATCCGTCAACATCAGATGCAATGGCCAATGCGTGCGCACGGATCGGTCCATTGCTGTACGATGCGTATTTCGAAAAACAACACGCATCCGTCAACATCAGATGCAATGGCCAATGCGTGCGCACGGATCGGTCCATTGCTGTACGACGCGTCCCTGTACAAGTCACTCGCATATGTCACCATGGTTGTCACTGGTGAACGTATGCCAGCCACAATTACTTGACAGGGACTCAGGGGCACACCTACAACACCACAGCCTGTCCACACTGTATCCTAAGGCATGTAAGGCTGCATTACCTGTGGGTGTATGTGGGTCAACATGTGGTTTGTTGGGTGGCACTTGGGGTCAGCCACTCCCAGGCTGTGCACGTGTTCATGGGGACAGAATTCTTTGTGTGTTGTGCACATGACCACTGTGATGTGCAACTGTTCAGTTCAGAGCATGTGGCATGGTCACATTTCCAGGTTGTATATGTGTATGTTATGTCACATACACCCTGAGTCCCATGTGGGTCACAGGGTGAGCCATTGCCACAATTGTGATGGCCCTCCACAGTCTGTGTGCATGTTGTGTTTCAGATGTCTCTGATTCCATGTGCACAATGGGAGACAGTCTCCACATCCACGTTGTTTGTGCATCGACATTGATGTTGTGCGTGTGTGTGTCACAGACGTCCACCTATGCCCTGCAGAGGCAACAGGGGCCACTACCTGTGGGAGTCATGGTTGTTTTGCTGGTGTGTACATGATACGCCATGTCATGCCAGTGTCCATGTGGCAATACAGGGTCCCTGGGAATCTACCTGTCAAAGAGCTGTGATGCCTGGGGCACATCTGTCCTCACTTGTCACTGTGGTGTGTGTTTGGAACGTGACAGCAGTACATGGGTACTGTGACACAGCCTAATGATTTCCCATAGCACAACCTGGAACTTGTTGTCAACACATGTTGAACTGAGATGTTAGATGACGGCCATGTAGGTGCCATATATGTCCATACAGAACGGCACACACATCAAGTACTTGTATCTCGTAATGATGTAGCATGTGATATTGAGTATGGTCAATGCCACATATGCGGGGTGACTGACAATCTTTCTTTGTTCACCTATGTACTGCAGGGCACCAGCTGTCCATAGACCATTCCCTGACCTTGCAACCATGGTGGAAGGTGACTGCATCCGACGGTACCGCTTCAACAGGCCGCTGATTGAGGAATTGGCGGGGCGGTTGGCCCCACATTTGCTAGCTGGCCGGCCATACCCTACAGTGCTGACCCCCAAGGTGAAGGTGATGGCAGCCCTACACTTCTTTGCCACCGGTACCTTTCAACACACTGTGGCGTCTGCTGGTGGGATGTCACAGACCATGTTCAGCCGTGTGCTACGCGATGTTTTGGAGGCAATGTTAACATACTTGAACCAGTACATCTATTTCCCTAAACGTCAACAACTCACTGACGTCAAGAGTGACTTCTATGCCCTGGGGAGGATGCCACATGTCATTGGCTCCATTGATGGGACACATGTGGCTTTGGTACCACCACAGGCACATGAGCAGACATACAGGAACAGGAAACATTTCCATTCTATCAATGCTCTGGTGGTATGTCTTGCAGATATGAGCATCTCACATCTGTGTGCACGTTTCCCCGGTTCTGCACACGATGCCTACATAATGAGGAGTAGTCGCATCCCAAGGATGATGTCACAGATGCAGAACCTGCGTGCCTGGCTTGTCGGTGTGTACTGACTTTTTACCATTGTTTGTGTTCTGCAATGTTGTATTCCACCTTCTTTTCCAACTCAGCTAATGTGCAATTGTCTGTATGTAGGTGACTCCGGATACCCCAACATGCCGTGGTTGCTGACACCCCTCAGGAACCCTGTGACACCAGCCCAGATGCGCTACAATGAGGCACATAGTCGGACCAGGAGAGTGATCGAGCGGACATTTGGTCTCCTGAAGAGCCGCTTTCGCTGCCTGGACAAGACAGGAGGGGCCCTCCCATATGCCCCTGCAAAGGTGTGCAAGATTTTCATCGTCTGCTGCATGCTACACAACCTGGCAGTGCGAAAGGAGTTGCCTCTCATCCTGGATGACAATGACCAACATCTGCCACCTGTGGAGGATCCTGGCCTGGGCCACGATGCCAGTGATGATGATGATGATGAGGGTGATGTCCGCACACAGCTCATCAACAACTTCTTCAGCTGAATGTGAGTATACAGAGATGTTATGTCAATGATTTGAGTTTGCATGATATGTGTTGGTGGTGCTCTGTTGCTGTTTGAGTGTGGCTATGTGCTACTTGACTGGATGCGTGCAGCGATGTGTCCTTACAGGTAGTCTGTACTCCCCAACATTGTTGACATGCTAACTTGGTTTTGTGTAGGTATCTTGTGACATGTATTGGGCATGAGTATTGCAGTTCTGTCCTGTTCTTCAGTGCTTTTGACTGTGTGTCATGTATGTCCTTCACAGGGTACTTTCAGAGTTGTTTGGTCAACTGTGATCCCTCGACACCATGATTCAACTTCCAGGGTGGAAGCAGTCGTTTCCCTACAGGTGATGTCCCACACACCCCTGGACTTTATTTCTTCAACACTTGGTGACTGTGTGGCCACTGCCACGTGGGATTACCTTGCATCTGTAGTGGAAACAACATGTTGCAAATGTGTAATAAACCTGTGCTTCACTTTGGGATGTGCGTTGTCTGTGGTCACACATCTGACTGACATTTGCTTACTGCACCTGTGGGCTAGTTAACACAGACTCTGAACAGGTGTGGTGTCTCTGCATTCCACTGTATTTCCTGGCAACATCAGTTTAGGCGATGAGTCAGATGGCCCTGGTGTGTATGTGTTGTGTTGCCCTAGTGGTGTGTCTCCCTCATATGTGTCACATCACCATGACTCACATAACGGTGTTGAAATTGCTGTAGCAGTTAGCATGCACAGTGTCATTTAGCAGATCATCATCTCCATGACACAAACCACGTTGGAATCACAACAGAGGCAAGTATGGTGTATTAGTGAGTTTATTTACATACATGTGTGAGGATAGTGCACAGGATGGTGGGTGCTGTACATTGGGATTGGAATCCAAAGTTCCCAGATGAGTTGGAAGTGTTGGTAGCAGAAATGTCCAGAGTAAAGTCCACAGTCATCTGATACATTAGTCCAACTTAAACTCCCCATGTCATGTGGGAGAGTTGGGTTGCATTCGACAGGGTGAACAGTTTGCACACAAAGGAGAATTTCCAGAACAGGTGTTGGGTTCCTGGGGGATGTGCATGGCCATCTGCCTCTCAGTTGTCCTTCCTAGGACGACCCCTCTTCTTCTTTCTGGGGGGACCCTCACGTGCAGGCCGCTGCGGTGCAGAGGACTCTGCACCAGAGTCATCCTCCCTCCCTGTGGCAGTTGCAGATGTTGCGGCACCAGATGTTGTGGGCACACAGGGAGGTGTGGACATGTTGGTGCTAATCTGGCGGAGGCATGTCAATATGTCCCTCTGCACCGCTGTCAGTTCTTCCAATGTGTCCCACTTGGACTCCATGCGAGACATGTGTGTCTCCACACGGGACATGTGGGAGTCCAAGCGGGTATGATGGACAGCCTGCTGCTGTTGAATGTCCTTGAGGATCCCACCTACCTGGCTGACCTCTCCGGTGCTATTCTGGAACGCATCTGTGATGCGTACCAGTTGTGGGTCATCATGCAGTCCAGACCCCTCTGCAAACAGCGACCTCTGCCTACTACCCCTCCCACCACCCCTGGCCACACGGGCGGGACCTGCGGTGGCACGCACAGGTGACCCTAGGCCCCCTTGGGGGTTGGTACTGGGGTTGTTGTCCATTGCTTCCCGGGGGGCCTGGGTCCCTGTTCTGTTGTCATTCAGTGTCCTTGGTCTGTCCGTGTTGGCGGGGGTGGTCTGTGTGTTGGCAGATGTTGGAGGAGTGGGTGCAGGGGGTGCAGATGGTGGTCCTGCTGGTGCTGCATGATGACTCACACCGGAGGGGCCAGGTAGGTCTTCACCATCCGAGGAGGGCAGAGGCTGTTCCACACCAGAGAGCTCAGGGGCCACCGGAGCCTGGGACAGGGACTCATCATCATCTGCTGCTGTGTCCCCATCATCACCTGTGTTTGGAAGAGACACACAATGTATGTTATGTTTCTACAGGCATCAATGGTTCAAACACATGACAGTTGTGACTGTACATCTGGATGCGTGCCTGTACATTGCATTGTCCTAAGTTGTCACAGCCAGAGGTTGATATTGGTGTAGCACATTGTCCTGCCAACCTGAAGCATTTCAATGTGAATGTTGAGGTGTGTGCATGACCAGCTCATGTATTGATTGGCTGTACATGGCCATTGCTACTCAAGGGCCATCACGTGCCTGACACAGGTGTGTCATCCTTGTCCACATTTGTCCTTTAACAGGGACATACGTGCAATTACACTTAGGATATCTTTCAAGATTGGGCCATGTGTGGTGGCAGTTTTTGCCAGTCTTTGTGCGTCACATTGGTGTGTCTGGACAACATGGTCACAGTCCGGTATGCCTGGGATCTCTTGGGAGTATCTGTGTTGTTGTCTGGGTTCCTAGTTCATGTCTCATTTCATACAAGTGATGTTGTTAACGTAGCTAATGATGTTGTTGCTGAGTTTTGTACGTGCAAACGTGATTAATCTTGTCAATGTCCTCCATGGTGATAAGGATTGGGCACGGCAGCTCTCTGGCTTTTCCATTCTCATGACAGTGATGGCCAGTGGTGTGTGTTGCAGTTCTGCTGCTGTGAGTAGCATGTCTCCTCAAATGCAGTCCAGGTTGGTGCTTGTGTCTACAGTGTCTATGACAGTGAGTGGTGTGTTGTGTGAAGGATGCATATGTTGCCGAACAATGTGGGAGTGGAATGCAGCTCACAACCGCAACTTGTGTGACTGACACCATGCTACAGTGTCAGGTATATTGGTGTGTCCATTCCATTCACTGTCAGGTGTCCCCTGTCAATGATGTCTCTGTGACTTCCTGTGTGTTTTGTGCTATGTAGTATGTCTGATTCTCCACAGTTGTCATCTGAAAGACACACCTTCACAGCCAGGCCAGGGGCACCCCTGGACACTGCATCCCCTGACAGTGTGTGTAAACATAGAGTTGCAATGGCTGTGAGTGTGTACGTGTTTGGGTTGGCCAGTGCATGGGTGTGAATTGCAGGCACATCATTTCTCATGCCCATGTGTCAGCCATCTTGCCAGGGCTTTTACTTTGGGAGTGACTGGTCCCACGTGTGCAATGTGTTGTTGCAGAGTAGGTGTGTGTATGGCCAGCATTGGTGGTATTTGGTTGACATCCGGACCTCCTTCTCCCCCCAGCCCAGTTATCCCACCATGAAGCATGCCACCCTTGCAGTGGGTGCAGGTTAACTCTCAGCATGTCAGTCAGTGGTGTCCTGCTGTTGGTTGGTGCACAGTTCCCAGCAGGGCCTTGTGCTCCCCACAACAGAGCACTATTGTCAGACATCTTTGAAGTGGCTTTTCACTCCCTGTGAGGTGTGCATGCTTCAGTGGGAGCTTGCTGGGCCATGTGGGTGGGGGATGTTGAGCTGTGACTACCACTCCCATCATGCTATGCCTACACCCCCCTTCCCAGCATGCCAATACTTCCTTCCTTTTGAGTCGACTTCACTGTGTGTGAGTGTGACAGCAATGGCAAGATGGCTGACAGTGCGGTCCTGTTGTTTGTTGGTGCACAGTTCCCAGCAGGGCCTTGTGCTCCCCACAGCTGAGGCCAGTGTCAGACATCTTGGAAGTGGCTTTTCACTCACTCTCTTGTAGAGCACGGTCCCAGGTGTGTTGTTTGGAGTTAGTGGAAGTGGTGTGTGTGTAAGGGCCTGCTGGTAGATGTAGTCGGAGCTGGCACTCCTCCTCCCCCAGGCCAGACATCCCACCATGAAACGTGCTTCCATTGCAGGGAGTGCAAGTTGGTTGTCAGGATGTCAGTCAGTGGTGTCCTGCTGTTGGTTGGTGCACAGTTCCCAGCAGGGCCTTGTGCTCCCCACAACAGAGCACCATTGTCAGACATCTTTGAAGTGGCTTTTCACTCCCTGTGAGGTATGCATGCTTCAGTGGGAGCTTGCTGGGCCATGTGGGTGGGGGATGTTGAGCTGTGACTACCACTCCCATCATGCTATTGCCTACACCCCCCTTCCCAGCATGCCCATACTTCCTTCCTTTTGACTCTGCTTCCCTGTGGGGTAGTGTGCCTGTGCTGACAGGATGGCTGACAGTGTTGTCCTGGCGTTTGTTTGGCTACAAGTCCCAAAAGTGTCCCTGTGCTTCACACAGCATAACCCAGTGTGGTAGATCTTCGTGGGATATTTAATTAGAGTGTGAGGCAATGCATTCTCCCAGGTGAGTTGTGTGGAGTTTGTGTTAAGGGGTGTGTGAGAAAAGCTGCTGGTAACTATGGTCAGAGCTGTCAGTCCTCCTTCCCACCCAGCCAGATATCCCACCATGGAACATGCTTCCATTGCAGGGAGTGCAAGTTGGCTTTCAGGATGTCAGGCAGTGGTGTCCTGCTGTTGTTTTGAGCACAACCCCAGCAGGGGCTTGTTCTCCCCACAGCAGTACCCAGTGTCAGCCATCTTGTCAGTTCTTTTCCACTCCCTGTGATGTGAGCATGGTTCAGAGTGGTGGTGATGGGCCAATTGTGAGGGTGACCAATATCTGTGACTACAACTCCCATCATGCTATTGGCTACACTCACTTCACCAGCATACACACAATTCCTTCCTTTCAGTCAGCTTCCCTGTGAGGTGGTGTTCTAGAGGTGGCAAAATGTCTGACAGTGTTTGTTGGTTAGATTTGTGCCACTGCCTTGCTCTATTTGTTGGTAGGTTTGTACATGTCATGACACAGTTACATATCACTATGAGATGGCAGGTATTGTGTTTGTGTGACTAGCATACACACTTGGGATGATTATCTTTTGGTTACTGTGGCTTTGCTAACGGTGCATGGTTTCACTATCCCCTTGACAGTGATGTGTGTGTATTGTCACACAATATTGGGTATATTGGTTGTGTACTCACCAGGCTCTGGGATGTCTGATAGTCCATGTATGCTCTCTGGTGGTAGGATGGCCCGCACCTTCTCCTCCCAGGACCTGAGGTATACTGGTTTGGCAGGAGGGCCACCGCCGGTGCGCTGACTCAAGGCGTGTTCCTTCTTGAGTAGGTCCTTGACCCTCCTGCGCACATCATACCACCTGTTCTGGATGTCTTCCTTTGTGCGCAAACATGGTGATTGTGCGTTCACCCTGTCGACGATCCTCTCCCACATCTTGGTTTTCTGCGACATGGGGGTCTGTTGGACCAATGTACCAAACAACTGTGGCTCTACTCTGAGGATTTCATCTACCAGGACTTCCAATTCACTGTCTAGGAACTTTGGATTCTTCTTTGGGGGCATGGTGATGGGTGGTGGTGGGGATTGATGCGTGTGTGAGTGTGCAAGTGAGGGTGGGAGAGTGTCAGTTTTGCTGGGTGTATGTGAGAGTGCTATTAAGGAGGTGCTACTGGTCTGTGGCTTGTGTGATGGATGAGTTGTGAGTGTGTCTGTGGTTGCTGTATGATGGTGTTCTGTTGAATTTGCAAAGGATCATGGTAGGGATTTGTGGCCTTTATATGGGTGGAGTTGTGGGTGTGTCTTTGTTCCATGATTTTTTTTCCCCAGTATTTATTGACTTTGTCATTGCTTGTTTGGTCCTTTTTTTTGTATTTTTTCCTTTGTATTTTTTGGGCATGTAGGAGACGTTTTTCTGACCGAGAAGGATGCTGCAGTTGGCTCGTGCAAGCTTCTCCGAGTCTTTCACGCTGTCTTTCTGCTGGGTTTCATGTGCGGCGTACGTGTCGGTCGCGGAGTATTCGGTTGCTTCGGCTCCCTGTTTTCTATGCGTGTCGGTCGTACGGCTTGAGCTCCGTGCGAGTCGGTCTGGTTTTACACGCATTGCATCGTACTGCGCGGGTCGGAGTTCGCGGGTACGTATCTGTCGGGTTCATTCCTGGTGTGTGTCGGTCGGTTTGATTCGCGTACATTTTCCGGCCGAATAGCTGGTTTCCGTGCGGTTTGGTCGTTCAGCTTGTGTTCCGTACTAGTCGGTCGTAATTCACATGCATAGCATCGTACTACGCGGATCGGACAGCGCCGGTACGTGTCGGTCGGACTACATTCCCGTATCGAGTCGGTCGGTACGTTTTCCGGCCTGAATCGGAATCGGCCCCATTGTATTAAAAGCTACAAATACACTGCACAAACAACGCTGAGATGCAATTACTTGTGCTTAAGCTAATGACACGATAAGTAACATTCAATGTACCAGAGAAAAAACTATGCATGACAGCAATACCCTGGATGACATGGTTAGTTTGTTTCCTCAACAGAAATTATCTGACCCTCAATCAATTTAGGAAGATACTGAAGGTATATTTCTTCAAAAAGGCTTGCCTCCGTCGTGATTGGGACAAGGGGCCAGATGTACTAACATTAGAATAGCGATGTGCAAATTTAAATTTTCTCCAAATTGTAATAAGGAAATCACTATTCCTAATGTATGAAACTTTTATTTTTAAATTATCGATTCCTAGTGGGTTGCAATATTAATGAGGTAGGTCGCACTTTGCCACCCCTTAGAAATGATAGCCATTGCAGGAATGGAAGCTAGCTGGGGTCAGCAGACCCCCATGATTGTGATACCTTTTTTATCCAGCACATTTCCCCTAAAGGAAAACGGTATGCGTTTATGGGACCACTGCCTGCTCCTAAAAAACATAAGTATTTTGTTTTACATTTTCAAAGAAGACCCCTTCCCATTGTGAATGGATTGCCACCAGTCTTGAATTGGTGGTAAAATATTAATGCTTTGTGACTGGAATTTAGTCGCGAATCATAAATATATACCATTGAGATTCAGTATTTGGAAGGGACACCCTAAACAAGCCCCTTTCAAATACCGAATCGCAAATGCCAATTGCGATTCTGTAAAATCACAGTTTGGTGTTTGCACATGAAAAAACGCCTTTTTGTGATCAAAAATGGCCTGATTCATAGATTTGGACTTTAGTTTTTACCAGCTTCTCATAAACAATCCCAAGTCATATTCCTGACGTTTCCCCACTGCTCAGCACTCTGCTATTTCTCAGCTGAATTTGTGCTATACACATACTGTTACAAACATACATGCACAGTCACAAAGAGTCTACACAAGCCTTCTCATAGTGTGTTAATGCATTTCTTATACAGGCAGTAATGATGACCAGCAATGCGAGAGGCCGATGTGGCACTTTACAAATAACACAACACAACATAACATACCTTAATGTAACATAACGTGTGTTAGAAATTGGGTTTTTTGGTTGCCAGAGTATACATCCTGTCCAAGCAGGGAAAACAATCCTATTCAGAGTAAGTCAGATACACAGCAAAAATTAACCTGTGCTCACCCTCTGGTAGCAGGGCATAGAGAAGGCAGGCATAACTTAAGAGACAATGTGTAAAGTATTTGTGTATAGATCAAAGGAGGGACTGAAGAGCTCAATATTTACTGAGGTCCTACACCTATGCTCCTCCCAAAGCGAAACTCAATAATTATCAAGGACGGAGTAGTTCCTCATTGGCCAGGTGGTCACAAGGAGTTGAACCACGCGGCTGATACTATGTTGCAGGGAGACCTGAAGGTCAGATCGTGATGCCCTCACACACCTGTTAGAGTGTCATGCTTCATCATTGGGTGCTCCTCGTCTGGCCGGCGCTGCAAAGCCTGACGGGCCTGGGGGCTCTTTGTTGGAGATCTTTTGATCTGAAGACGCCGTTATGGTGAATGCATGTGAGAGGGCTTAACGAGAGTTTATACAGTGAAAAAAGTGAGTGGTGTCTAAAATAGGCTCTGGTATCCTCAAAAAAACTATTTATAGGAGGAGGGTACCAGGACTGAGTAAAAACAGTGGTGCTATTGTGTGGGCTCAAAGTGCCAGGATAGCTATTAACAAAGCGAGGTCAACATGTTTCGTGCCTGGTAAGCCCAAAGGTCGAGCGGCACTTCATCAGGACCAGAAAATAGTGAAAAGGGGGCCCTGTCAGGGGCTTGAGAACTCCTTTCTAATAAAGGATGGTCATTCAAAGGTCAAGAACCTGCACCTGGATGGTTGCAGGCCAACAGTTCCACCTACAGGAGAGGGAGACAAAAAAAGGTGGAAAAAGCACATGCGACTAGTAGTTAAAATTATCGATCAGTATCCACTGTATTAGTACAATGGTACATTCACGAATACATTCAAAAAGTGC
Organism: Calotriton arnoldi; assembly: GCA_963921515.1. NCBI lineage: Eukaryota > Metazoa > Chordata > Amphibia > Caudata > Salamandridae > Calotriton > Calotriton arnoldi. The sequence goes on along the minus strand of CAWUFW010006548.1, from coordinate 963,762 downwards.
TGTGAGCCTGTTTAGCTAGATGGTGAAGTGAAAGTTTTATAGAACGAAAGCTCAGCAGGCACTCATTAAAAATACAGTAGCATGTAGAGGCACCATATAGGTAATGTTGAAAACTCATGCATCAGTAAAACTCAAGTAGCACAGGCGCCAACAGGCATGTACATGTGATATAACATGAAGTTCTGTCAGGCACAATAGCAACATACCCCAAGATGAGCAGAGAAATTCTCCTTAGGCAAGAAGGAGGGACTCGGGCAAGCTGCGGGACACCTTGGTTAGGGAGAAAAGTAGAGACCAAGGTCATTGTTTAGAACAAGGATATACGCAGGACTCACACACACATATGGAATCATTTGACAGGACCCATCATGTGGGTTAGCCTGACAGTGCAGTGAGTATCACGGTATAGGTTTGTCTCCGCAAAGCTCCAGTTTCCATCTCATCCACTAGGTATGTATAATTGCAGATGAGTGCATCTAGACGATGCTTGTAGCCACTCTAGTAAGTGGCAAGGCGACGTTGGTATCAGATTTGTGTGCCAGCTGCCATTTTTTAGTTTTTCAATTGAAAATAGTATGCACAGTGCCAAGTTCACGGATCAATGTGCATCCCCTGTTGTTAAACATAGCAGAAAACGTGTGCCAAATTCAAGGATCGATGTGCAACCCATGCTGCTAACCATAGAAAACTATGCGTACCCCATATCGCCACAACAGATGGACATATTTGGAATTGCCCGGTATTTGAAGTGAAAGCACAACGAGTGCTAGTGCATTCTTTCTGACCTGCCCACATCTGTCAAAACTCACAGTTAAGATTCACTGCTGTGAAGCATGTTCAAATTGTGAAATTAATGCTGCCATACGTTGACATTAGGTGCTGTAATTCAGTGACTGGTAAATGGACTGTGGGTGGGGCCGTGTGAGTGAGGAATTACTCTGTAGTTGTCAGAGCCCTTTGGAGTTCAAAACCCTTGGTTTCTGAGAAAGTAATGGCTCCGTAAACGTCAAAACCCTTTAAAAATGAAAGCCCTTAATTAAAGAAAGTTAAAAACCTCCCACTCCCTTGCACTTACTTGGTGTGCGCTCGGAACACTGCCGTGCGACCTACCCGCCTCCGTTCGGGCTGGAACGCCGAAACAGTGAGGCGTGTCTGTCTAATAGCGCCGGTCACATGATCATGTCTCTGATGAGGAGTGCGCGATGCAACGTAACTGTGTGGCAGACATGGCAGCCATGTTGGAGGATGTCAGTTCATTCAGAATGTAGTGAATTGGAGTGAGTCAAAGGAGATCTGCTGGCGGGGGAGGGGAGGAGAGCACAACTGACAAGGGAATGTGAGGGATGCCCTTAGTCATCAACTGAATTAGTGGATATCAAGTGAGAACTTGGATATGTAACCATCAACTAACAATCGTGGCCATATTGGAAGGGCTAAATCCAAGAATATATGATGTTACAACGCAAACCATTACTACGCATACGTTTACATCGCAGTTTGTACAACGCAAATACCATTACAACGTATGTTTTTACAACGCAAGCCATTACGGCGCATGTTCATTGAGATATAGTAAAACTACTATTACAATGCATTACATTACAATGCATACTAATACAACGCATACCATTACAACGCATAATATTTTTTCAATGTTAATTACTAAAATTTCAGAAAGTGTATATTTTTGCATCCATCCCCTGGGACGGGATGCAAGGGAAATAGGGGTTTTGGAAGAGGGCGTGTTTTAATACCCAGGAATTAATTTTAATACTCGGGTATTTTTATACTACCTAACCATAATATACCTGGGTATTAATAACAAAAATTTATAAATATGTTTGAAAAAACGATGAAAATAAGACATATATTTACAGCAGTTTTTATAAAAGACACACTACTGTCTGAGGCAAAAAAGAGCTTATACATACAATAAACAAGAGGCACAAAAATGGCAGTCCTTCAACTATTTTTATTACAGCCCCTATTCTACCATCTACTCAAAATGGCTGACATTCCGAGAAGGAACATATAAATGAACATTTTTACACAAGGCAAAATAAATATACATTCTGTCAGGGTATGAATCACGCGAAAAAAACTGTTTCCAAAATATATTTTCATTTAAATTCTCGTTTACCCCCAAAAAACGTATAAAAGAAACCATCCACCATTTTGTGCTCAATGGTACACTGACTTCCATGGTGACCACAAGCAGCGGGAGTAGCTGAATAATTGTTCCAACTTTCCAGTTGAACACTGCCATCTACAGACAGAAGTACGTGTACGTTTAAAAGTCAACAGCTTCCAAATGATTACACCTAATTCTCAAGTACTTAAAAATTATTTTTTACTTATTTACAGTATTCACTGCATTTGAAAATCAGCCCCTAGTCTACTGCAGACATTACTGCAATTATTTTTCCTTTAAAAAGTAAGTGAGTAAATCTATAAAATGTATTTAAAAGTTAAAAGACCAAAAGCCAAATAATAAATGATTTAAATTTTACTTTAGATATTAACAGAGGTTGGACATACAGCAACGCCAATTACCGACCTTGAACAAACAAACCTTTACAGAAACAACTGTAAGTAGACTTTAAAAAATGATCTGAACCCCCCCCCCAAAAAAAAATATATAAATTTCACAAACAATAAATTAACAGGCCCTGGTCTGTGATATGTTTTAAAATTACTATTTTATCACATCCATGTGTTTGCCTCAGGGAAGATGCTCAGAGAAAGTGCAGGATGGTGGTGGAGGCAAATGTACTATTCCTACTCCGACCGGTGCTTGCCTCAGGGAAAGTGTTGGATGGTGGTGTGGGCAAATTTACTATTCCTACTCTGACCGGTGCTTGCCTCAGGGAAAGTGTTGGATGGTGGTAGGGGCAAATTTACTATTACTACTCCGACCGGTGCTTGCCTCAGGGAAAGTGTTGGATGGTGGTGGTGTTGTATTCTGCTTTAGGTGTCCGTATATAGGTTTTCCTGAAACATGTCCTTATATAGGCACAATTCGCATTGCCCTTATATAGGCATAAGATCCCAGTCCTTATTTAGGCATTAGCCATGCACTCCTAATACAGGCATGGTCACCGACATCCGTCCACCCTAACGTCACAACGAGTTATTAGAAACCAAACCCTAAGCCCAGCACAGGATTATTGATTTCTCCAAGAACTCATCTATTATGCATGAACCACTATTCCTTAAGGGTTCATTCCTGACGTCTTCCTCTGTCCGACTTCACGTCAATGCTAACATTCCAAGGCACCTACCAGGTATAAATATACCTTCCCTTGCCCAAGCAAGTTAGAGGAGACCTCGACTTCAGAGGAGCCCATATCCCGGCCTGACGCACTGAGAAGACGCTGTCATCCCTGCTCGCAGAGAATCCAGCTTCCAGTGTTCTGACTCCCTTCGCGGGGTGTTAGAGTTTGAGATCCGGCAGGAGATTCCCACCTCTCTCATTCTCAAGGTATGGAGCTGACTAGAACCTAGAGGGACTCTGGGCATACTAGACTTAACATACTCTTAGTATACCATACTACAGAATACTTCACCTACTTCTTAGCTTGCCCTACACCTAGACTAGGTTAGGTACACCGGGGTAGAACTAGCTTAGAAAAGCATCGTATGAGTACTCGCATTTTTAGCTCATGTTATTTATGTATGTAAATATATGCTAAAAGATAATGCTAGCGCAGTATTATTTCTTTCTACTGCTTACGCTGTACATTATATATCTTGCATACTGTCTTGTGATCATAACAGCTCATATCTCTTACACGAGAAACAAGACTGTTCAATAAAACCTTTTATTGAAACGCCCGTCTATTCTTTCTGTGTAACTCTGAGGAAGCTAAGCATGCACGATTAGCTGAGTGAAACTGTTATCTATTGTTTCCACGATTCTGAGAAGTGTTCCGATTCTAAAGGGAAACAAATTTGTCATGTTTCAGCGGTTGCCAGAAACTACTCCCTTCTTGTTTACAAGGAGTTTCTAGTGGCCTCTGAGTTAGCTGGCATAAAAGTAATTAAGTTTAATATACTCGATAGGGACATACCGACCTCAGTCCTATGTCAAACCTAGAGGGTATATTATTCCAATGCGCAGAGCCTATTAGGGAAATAGGAACTACACTACATGGCGCCCAACGGTTTGGTAAGGCACTAAACTAACGCTAGATACTGAGTAACTCAGTCGTGCTTTTCTCTCAGAGACCCCTACTCACATACTCCATAAGACGGCTGGAGTGGGTAGGGTTAAATATCCGCCAAAGCTAAATAGGACAAAAAACCCTATAGATTAGCTATTTTGGTTAAATCAACGTTGAAGGATACAGTGTTCCAAAACATTGTGCACCTTATCTTTTGTTTCCTTGAAACTTGTACTACATTTTTCAAAAAACAAATGTCCATACACGGGGACAATGGCACCGAGAACGGTGTAAATACGGCTGACCCAGTCGTAACAGCTTTTAACTTTACCGGTTTCAATGAAGCCGATGAGGGTGTTATAAACATCCCTCCAAACTTAAGGAGAGCCATCACTCTAAAACTTATAAAACACGGCCTATCACCAAGAGCTGGTAGATCAGTTTTCGTGATAGAGGCACACGAATCCTTTCAGACAGAGGTATTCTATTCATGGATAGTATTCCCAGAATCAAATCCAGTAACAAAAGTGTTTGACTTCTTTAAAGAAGATGAACCACCAGAGGAATATATTCCATTCGAGGATATTGAAATTCCACTCACATACCAGGAGCATCATCTCTGGTTTAAAGGTGCCCTAAAACATCACAAAAACATTACCAGGCTCGGTCCACTAGGTAGACCAGGAGCAACATGGCCGATTCTAGCCGGCTACACACCTCATCCTGATATCGATGTAATGTCCGACGAGGAATTACTTACTCAACTACAAGAGTTAATAAAAATTTACAGACAATTAGTCCATTATGTCATGCAGACTTTCACAGTCCAACCACCAATGACCATTCCAATTCAAACCCCTCATCAGGGGAATACACTAAAAATTACTCCACAGACTTTATACGCAGTCATGGGAAAAATGCCCACAAAACGTGAGCAAATTCCATTCTGGATAGCTCAAAAAATGACTCAAATCGAAGCAGTATTTCCTAATACTAACCCTTATGAGAAACACTGAATCCTAACAATCTGTTAACCAATGGGGATCACACCACAACTGGAAGATTGCACCACTTGGGGCTCAGTCTTTGCTGCCATCTATACTAAAACACATGGTGTTCCGTCAATTGCAGTAATACCAGATGTCCTGAAACAAATTCAAAACGAATACGGGGCAGAGCCTGCTCTGAATTTAGGTATGAAATTACTGAAAAACTTCGACCAGGTCTCAACAATAATATTATCTAATATTAAAGGGGAGGCAGCATCAGTGGCGATCCGCCAACGCTTAAGGGAATTTGATGTTACAGAACATCAAAATGAACTACGCAGAATAATAGAACAATCTTATGCAGAATTAGACAGAGATAGTTTGGGTGGAAAACCTTTGAAGCCAAAACTATCTGAAAGTCCTGAGAAGGACTCTATTAAACAAACTCCTACATCTTCTAAAAAGAAGTGGGAAACTAATAAACAAAATTCAAACGAGAAACGTTCTCAATCCCGAGGTAGGTCTCCTCAATAGGAGCCCTCTGAAAGGAGGTATAACCTCAGGAATAGGGATAATTTAAGAAAACCTGACAGGTATCAAGATACTGATACATGTTCCTCTCATACCTTTCAGATATCGTCACAGACATCGGAAAGAAGAGGACGGTCAGAACATAGAGAAAAACGCGTGAAATCCAAAGACGACAAACACGTTCAGAAAAATAAATCAAAACCTCAATTCACAAAAAAGAAGGTAGCAAGTCTGAAGATCAGACATGCCGAGAATACTGAGAACACAGCTCAAGAACGGAGAGTGGGCTCAGACAATGCTGGACAGTGCAGCAGAAGTCACAATAGCTTGCCAGAACCTGAAGGAACTTCTGGAGACAGTGGACTTGAATGAGTATATCACAGTAGAGACTGTAGACACCAGGGTTAGTACTCCACAAACGTTATATGAAATAACACTCCGAATGGAGGGAGACATACCAAGAAAAGTGAAAATACTCTTTTGGGAGAAACTTTCAAGGGGTTATGATATACTTCTAGCAGAAAAAGACTGGCCACCACAATTTGTCAGGGAGTGCCCAGATGGTGAGGACATCATTATGCCTGCCTTCTCCAACCATTATTCCAATTCACCTAAAATATACTTATGCCAGGAAATGGGCAGTTGCCCAGGCCCCAGCATTATACAAAAATCATGTAGGATGGGATGAGGACTCACCTCACCACAAAATACATCTAAAACATGAACCTACTGCACAAAGGCAGTACCCAATAAAGCAAGAAGCTAAAAAATAGGTCAGGGAGATCTTAGATCAACTTGAATACCAAGGGGTGATTGAAACATGCACCTCCTCAATGAACAATCCTTTGTTTCCTGTATCCAAACCAGACAATACATATCATCTAGTTTTGGATTACAGACACTTGAACACTTGTTCAAAAACATTTGCAGTGCAAAATGCACATAGTACAGCATTAATGAATAACATTGTGCGTAACAAATATAAAACCACATTAGACATTTCAAATGGTTTCTTTTGTCAAAACATAGCACCTGAAAGCAGGTACTTAAGAGCTTTCTCAATAATGGGGAACCAGCGTCAATTTTGTAGATTCCCACAAGGGTTCAAAAACAGCCCGGGGTTATTCTCAGCCAGAGTAACAGAGGGGCATATTATCAACGAGGCGATAAACAATTATCGCCGCTTTGCGTCCGTTCTCGGACGAAAAGCGGCAATAATTTTATCGCCTAATCAGCAAGTCACGCTATCGCGTGAATCCTTGCATTATCGCCTCTTTCCCCAACGCCCATCTTTGCATCTCTAATGAGATGCAAAGTGGGCGTACTCCGGATGGACTACGTTGCAAATATCGCTGATGTTCACATCGCGATATTTACAAGGCAGCCCACATGATTTTAGCAGAGGTTAGATTTCGGCGAAAACTGCAGTTTTCGCCAAAATCTAACGTCTGCTAAAATCCTGACTTAGCCATCCCTAACATAGGGGGTGGATTCTGCTGATACGACCACAGGGTCGTATCAGCAAGAGTTATCGCTGCTTTGCAGGGAACATCGCTGTAAAACCCGCGATGTTCCCTGCAAAACGGCGATAACCTCGCTATCTCTGGAATTTTTATCGCCCTGGAGAAGCGTGTTGTTAATAATGCGCTACCAGGGCGATAAATTCCAGAGATAGCCTGCGATAGGGAATCTGTCGCTAAGCACGGCCAGCGATAATTATCGCTGGCCATTGATAATATGCCCCAGAGTTACTACAAATTTATGATAATGAGGCATTGTCATATGTCGATGACATCTATCTGACAGACGATGACCTAGATAGGCACTTGAACAGGGTGAGTACCATTATATTGGGCTTCTCCTCTGAAGGCTATAAGTTCAACTTAAAAAAATCCAGAATTGCCCATCTCAGTGTCCTTTTCCTACGATATGAGCTTTCAAGTGAAGGCAAGAGCCTGGCAGCCAACTTTTTAGAAAAGTGCGCGTTGCTCCAACCTCCAAAAACACTGAAAAATTTACAATCAATCTTGGATTTCCTAAATTTTGGAAGAACTTACATTCTAAATTATGCAGAAAGGGTTAAACCTCTCTACGAATTAATCAAACCTGATTTTTCAATCAAACATTGGACACAGGAACACACAGAAATCTTGCGTTCACTCCAAGCTAACATGTTAGCAACAAATCACTTACAAACACGCGTAAGTCAATGCAATTTAGTGATCCGAATAATTTCGGCTCAATGCGGATTCACCTATTTAACATTTAATGAGGGTGAAAAAGTACCAATAGCATACAAATCACATTTGTATACACAAGCAGAAATGCGCTTCACTTCAACAGAAAAAATACTGACAGCAGTTCAAACCGCTGTAGCAAAAGAAAGAGCTCTAGCCCAAGGGAAACGCATTATTGTCGTAACTCCAGTACCGGCCTTAGAGGCGGTCACAAAAGCGAGCATTCCAAATGCAAAAGCTTTACATCCTAGATGGATACAATGGGTTAATTCTCTTGCTGCAACAGATGTTGAATATGTTTTTGATCCAGATTTAAAAACACAAGCGTTCCTGCAATATGAACATGAATATCCTCTGCCCACTGAAATTCTGCCTCTCGATCAGTATGAATTTATAATTTACACTGATGAATCCGCACAACCCACTACAGGGAGTAAGCAAGCTTACAGTGCAGCGTGTGCAATCGTTAAAGGTCGCATGCGCGATGGTAACTTCAGACCAATGGTCACTAAAACTCAATCTCTAGGAGATTGCACAGCTCACTGAGCTGAACTACAAGCATTCAAACTGGCACTTAAAAGTACAGATCGCAAATTCCCCACACTAATAGTGTGCGATTCTTTCTACTGTGTTCAGTCGTGTAATGAATATATACAGAATTGGCTTGAAATTGGGTTCAAAGATGCAAAAGGTGGCACAATAAAGCATAAAACGCTTTGGGAACAAGTAGTTCAGTTGAGAAACGAACTACCAAAGGCTCACGTAATACACACGCTGAATCATCAACGTGATGGCATTCACGTTGCAGGGAATTCATTGGCTGACGAAGCCGCAAAGGGGGCTGTTCAGACGGCTTCCGTAGCTGCGATCACTCGTTCAAAAACGAGAATAGACAGTGAGATATTGTTGGCTGTCAATGCTTCAAGCAAAGGCAGTGGTGCAGCGTTACCAAAAGAATTTCCACTCAAGTATTCTTATGTAATTGATGCAAACAACGTTCCTTTTGCTCGAATCCCTGGAGTGGGGGATAGGGTAATTCCAAACATGGAACGAAGATTAGGACTAATCCTAGCAGCACATGAAGGGATAGCCTCTGCCCATGCAGGTGTTTCTGCAACAGTATCTTTACTTAAACAAAGATATTGGTGGCCTGGCATTAGGAAACAGACCAAGAACTATGTTTTGGAATGTGAAATATGCCAACAGATGAATGTCTCCACAGTGAAACGTCCTGCGCAGACACCCCTGTTGATTTCAGACAAACCATTAGCTTGTGTTTACCTGGACCACTGCGGTCCCTTGTAAAGGGACAGTAACTATAAATATATAAGGGAAACATCCTTTACATCGCGGTGATTACACCGCGATGCATTTAGAACGCTGCCATTACAACGCAAGCGTTACATCGACTTGCACTGGAGGGCGCTATAACCTAAGGAATAGTAAGATGTACTATTCCAACACCTTCCCTATTGTACGTAGACCGGTGTTGGAATAGTAAATCTTACTACTCCTAAGTCCAGCGCCCTCCAGCGCAAGTCGTTGTAACGACTTGCGTTGTAAAAACTGCGATGTTACATACCGTGATCATTTTGATCGCGTTGTAACATCACATATTCCTATATAATGGTCGCAGTGGATTCGTGCTCAAGGTTCCTATGGATATGGCCTCAGCGCTCGGCTGACGCTCGAACTGTTATAAAAGATTTGCGAGTCTTTATCTGCACATATGCAATTGGCACGCTACATTCTGACCAGGGCCCTGCGTTTAGCTCTCGGGCTTACAAAGAAGCCATGGCCAGTTTGGGCGTAGCATTGCGGTACTCCTCTCCGTTTCATCCTGAGGGAAATTCTGTTGTGGAAAGGAAAAACCAGGACATAAAGCAGTCTATAACAGCTAGAATATTAGGTTCGGGTGATGGGTGGGTCAAACATCTTAATGGGGTCCAACGCTCATTAAATAATTTGCCACGGAGTTCTCTAGGGGGGTCACTCCATATGAGGTCCTATTTGGGACAAGAATGTGGGTTCCTGATCTCGAATGTAAAGGCACAGTGGTGGAAGATAAACCCTTTGATATCAAAGATCGTTTGGCTGTTTTACAGGATCTAAATGAACTAACATCGAAACAAAGCAACGTGTTCCTGAAGCCAACCCCCACTGGGGAAACACCGGCAGTCTCAGCAAGGCCTGTCTGGATCCCAAAAGTTGGGGATCTAGTCAGAGAGAAGATTGCGGACAAGAAGGAATTTGGACCTTCTTACAGACAACCAGTACCTGTGCTAGCCGTACACGAAACAAGAACAGTACTTCTGCCGCCACTTGCTGGAAAAAAGGAGAAAAGATTTGTGTCAATCGACCTCATCAAACCACAGTATGTGGCCAATACTAAATAGTAGGCCTCGTGGACTCCGACCTAGTAGCAGACGCACTCCTCTCGCTACTATCCAAGAGGTTCAGACTGAAAGACTCATAACCATCGAGAATTCAGCAGTAACAGATGAAGGACTAAGCAACAATGCTATGGAACTCGTCCCTCTTGAAACTCAAGTAACAGTTCGTCCAGATACACCTGTCTACACCAACGTAACAAGTGATCAACTGGTTCCAGCGATTTCAACAAATCCTGATGCAATTCCAACAATTGACAGAACTGCTTCTGGCTATTTCATTAACTTTGATACGTTTTCTGAGGATCCGAGTGAACCTGAAACGACGCCAGCATCAAAAACTTTCAAACAGCAAGTACAAGACCTTTTTCATTTCCTGAAAGAGACTTATCTGGTTTCACCATGGATTGAAATGTGGATTATTTCTGGAATATTTTTCTTTCTGTTTTAGGTAGCTTTGGTTATGACTATCAGCGTGCTTATAAATGGCAGATACATCCATATGGACACTGAAAGTAAAAATGTGAACTTACTTTTGAAACCACACAAATCATCCCATTGTGAAGCTAGAGACTTGTCAGCAGTGAACATCACAGCCGTTCCTATACAGGATGGTATAGTGTGGGGCAAAACCGATTTCGATAACTTCGGCCCTACGGAACTTTTGAACATTCCACATTTATTTAAAATTTCATTAAGTGATTTTATTTCCTCCAGTACCTATTCTGATGATTGGGACTTTGAGACTGTAAATGACATGATGTCTGATCTAGAAAGGTCTGCTGCATTCTCTAACAATGAATACTTAGAGGGTTCATCAGACTATGAACAGCTATATTGTTACAACCACTATGGTCATCATTTCTTGAATAAATCTGCAACACCTAGAAATGTGTTTATGTTTAACCAATGGGAACATTGTCCTACACCACCAAAAGGTAGTTCAAAAACGTTTGCCAAAAAGTTTCCATATTTTTCAGGATACAATACATCTGATCCAGAAACATTTTACTATAAAAATGTAAACAAAACAGGACAGAAAATTATGTTAACTAATACCAAACAGATTTACTCTGCAGCATTTATTACCCAACTGTCTAGACATGGATTTGACTTGTCGAAAAACACAATAGACACAAAATCTGTCTGGGGTTCTAAAGATTGGCAAGTACAGGGGATAGAAGCTTTGTTTAGAGCATGTATCATCCCTCAGCAAATAATGTTTTTGAATGACACTGTGCAACAAACGTCTTGCCTTGGTTTAGCTAAGATCAAAGACATGAAAACACCTTCTGTACCAACACCTGCAAGTAATAGCACTACACAGGGAGAGGTTACAGTTGACACAATACTACAAACCAACAGAACAGATCCTGATTGGAAAAAATGGTTACTCTGGCCTACCGACACAAACATCTGTCAAGAAAGATTCCTGAATAGAAGACAGGGCTTTACTATCCATAGGCCAGACCCACGATACGTTCAAAGACAACATCCGGGGGTAGTAACAACAAAATTGTGCCTCGACTGGCTACAAAAATCTACACTTGAGGATGTGAAACAACACTTATCTTTACTTAAAGAAGACGCAGACCATAGGGAATTCTTGCTAGGACCAAGAAAACCGCGTCAAAAACGTTTCATATATGCCGGCATTTATGCTGCTTATAATGAAGTATAGAAGGTTTCACAGGCAGAGGCCGCAGAACGAATACGTGAACTTGATCGTATTAACTTAGAGAAAACTCTCACTGTGGTCGACAATGGGATAACAACTTTGTCATCCAGAATTTATTCATTGGACAACATTGTATCCTCTGCTATTGACATACTGGAACAAGATTTAGCCATGTTACAACAAGGCCAATCTCAGTTACGTTCTATTATGTTACTAGGCTGGACGCTGCAATCTTTGCGTGCGGGCTATGTGCCTTGGCGTTTTATGAACACGTCGGCTCTGTTTGCAGAATACAATCTAACTGATAAACAGATTGAATTGGCACAAAGGGGAGCAAATTATACAGTGCTGAGCATTAAAAAACTGGAAAAATTACCATTTACAGTAGCAGAAAAACCAGCTACAGAATGGCTTATCCATGGCAAAATCACTCTGCCTGTCACTACTTTTCAGTTTCAGTATTGCCTCAAACAAATGCAAGCAGGCAAATATGAAAGGTTGGGTAAAGAATACATTAAGACATCCTGGGATTTACCTTACGAATACAGATGTTGGAGTGGGGATCGTGAAGGGTTTCTAAGCGGTACAAACTGTGAAAAGGCATTAAGCGGTTCACTCATATGTCAGGACATTTCTTTACACAGGGCTTGTAATGGTTCTGTAGCAAATTTATCCTGCCACCAGCAGGGTACACCGGCTACTGTGATTAATCCAGCGTTTGGCCAACTTTCTAACGGGAGTTACCTCATGTTGAATGATCAGGGTTGCTGTGGCATGTTGCCAGGCATCCCATATCTGGTAACGGTCAACTCCAGGGTTACTTGCTGTATGCAAGTATTGTTCCCCCCAATAGACACAGTCAGGGAGTCGCCTCTATGGCCTTCATTGAATGTTTCTTTTATACGTTTTGATACTTTAAGCAGAATGAAAGCCATGCTTTTGCAACAGACCGTGCCTCTGACCGCGGCCAAAGAAATCTATGATTTACAAATTGCAAGGACTTCGGCTGAGATACAGGCTTTAATTCGTACAAACTGCCCTATACATTTCGCAGAAATGATGGGACGTATTTTTAACATGTCTGATACGAGTGGTATTGTACATGTATTTAAGACCATCTGTTCATGACTATTAGCACCCTTCCAGGCAGTCCTCGGAATCATCCCAAACTTCGCACATTCGGTGTTTGGTGGTGTGCCATTAATTCTAGCACTTGTTGCAGGAATCCTGTTCCTATTCCTACTATTACGCTATGGCAAGCCTACCCACCAACATCACTCTGAGCAATGTGGAGAAAGCTCTCCTAGAACGGAAGTGCCGTGAGCGCATAGTGCAGGTTTTGGGCATGCCTCGTCTACGGGAACTTAATGCAACATGGTTCCTGTCATTCAGACCAATCTGGCAAGATTGCATCTTACCTGTTCTACGCTGCCTGCTTTGCGGTGAAGAATGCGTGCTAGACACCTGTCTAACACTCCCATCAGTCATGCCAACGGATATCGATACTCTGCTGGACCCGGTAATGGCCCATGCTCTGTGTTGTCCCCAGAGGCTACCAATCCTGATGACTGCATTCATTGAGATCTCACAGACGGTTCCTGCTGCTGCTGAGGTATGAGATGGATCAACAGGCACACAGGTAACAACGGATGCGAACATTGCTGTGGCATCTTCTGCTGAAGGCGATGTTTCTCATCTCTGTGCAATTAACCTTCTGAATGAGGTGTTCCAAGTGTCACCAACATCGGTAGACGATATTTTGTCTACAGAAATAGATGATTTCATGTTTACACCAGACCCATACACTGACTTCGATTCGGCTCACAGTGTACCAGGGAAGCAATGAATTTGGCCTTCATATTTTTTCAAAACTTGGAACACTTCCTAATAATTGAACTTTTTCTTTTTCTTTATTTTTTGAAAATACATGGCAAAACAATCTGCTTACAGTAGAACTATTCTTATAAAACAGACTTCTTTGAATACTTCCAGTGACACAATGTCACCTTATTTTGTCTAAAATTTCATTTAATACCATGATATGCAATGGCTTTGATTTTTGAAAACTTGTCAACCATTTCATCATATGTATATATTTCTGTTTATTCATTCATGTTGCATTTATTTCCAATATATGCTTAGAATGAAAAAATGCTTTAAAATGTACAGTACCTACTGCATTACATGTTTTAGCAACAGTTCTTTTAAAAACTTCTTTTATTATGCTTTTAGAAATGTTTTTAGCAATATGTGGTACTCAAGTTTAAATGTTCAGCATTTAGTATTATCGTTAATTCGAAAGTGGAGTGGGTGTTGTATTCCGCTTTAGGTGTCCGTATATAGGTTTTCCTGAAACATGTCCTTATATAGGCACAATTCGCATTGCCCTTATATAGGCATAAGATCCCAGTCCTTATTTAGGCATTAGCCATGCACTCCTAATACAGGCATGGTCACCGACATCCGTCCACCCTAACGTCACAACGAGTTATTAGAAACCAAACCCTAAGCCCAGCACAGGATTATTGATTTCTCCAAGAACTCATCTATTATGCATGAACCACTATTCCTTAAGGGTTCATTCCTGACGTCTTCCTCTGTCCGACTTCACGTCAATGCTAACATTCCAAGGCACCTACCAGGTATAAATATACCTTCCCTTGCCCAAGCAAGTTAGAGGAGACCTCGACTTCAGAGGAGCCCATATCCCGGCCTGACGCTGTCATCCCTGCTCGCAGAGAATCCAGCTTCCAGTGTTCTGACTCCCTTCGCGGGGTGTTAGAGTTTGAGATCCGGCAGGAGATTCCCACCTCTCTCATTCTCAAGGTATGGAGCTGACTAGAACCTAGAGGGACTCTTGGCATACTAGACTTAACATACTCTTAGTATACCATACTACAGAATAGGTCGCCTACTTCTTACCTTGCCCTACACCTAGACTAGGTTAGGTACACCGGGGTAGAACTAGCTTAGAAAAGCATTGTATGAGTACTCGCATTTTTAGCTCATGTTATTTATGTATGTGAATATATGCTAAAAGATAATGCTAGCGCAGTATTATTTCTTTCTACTGCTTACGCTGTACATTATATATCTTGCATACTGTCTTGTGATCATAACAGCTCACATCTCTTACACGAGAAACAAGACTGTTCAATAAAACCTTTTTATTGAAACGCCCGTCTATTCTTTCTGTGTAACTCTGAGGAAACTAAGCATGCACGATTAGCTGAGTGAAACTGTTATCTATTGTTTTCACGATTCTGAGAAGTGTTTCGATTCTAAAGGAAAACAAAGTTGTCATGTTTCAGCGGTTGCCAGAAACTACTCCCTTCTTGTTTACAAGGAGTTTCTAGTGGCCTCTGAGTTAGCTGGCACAAAAGTAATTAAGTTTAATATACTCAATAGGGACATACCGACCTCAGTCCTATGTCAAACCTATAGGGTATATTATTACAATGCGCAGAGCCTATTAGGGAAATAGGAACTACACTACAGTGGGGGCAAATTTACTATTCATTCTCCGACTGGTGCTTGCCTCAGGGAATGTGTTGGATGGTGGTGGGGCAAATTTACTATTCCTACTCCGACAAGTGTGTGCCTCAGGGAAAGTGCTGGATGGTGGTGGTGGAAAATTTACTATTCCTACACCAACAAGTGTTTGCATCAGGGAAAGTGCTGGATGGTGGTGGGGGCAAATTTACTATTCCTACACCGACAAGTGTTTGCCTCAGGGAAAGTGCTGGATGGTGGTGGGGGCAAATTTACTATTCCTGCTCCGACCGGTGCTTGCCTCAGGGAAAGTGCAGGATGGTGGTGGAGGCAAATTTACTATTCCTACTCCGACTGGTGCTTGCCTCAGGGAAAGTGTTGGATGGTGGTGGGGCAAATTTACTATTCCTACTCTGACTGGTGCTTGCCTCAAGGAAAGTGTTGGATGGTGGTAGGGGCAAATTTACTATTACTACTCTGACCGGTGCTTGCCTCAGGGAAAGTGTTGGATGGTGGTGGGGGCAAATTTACTATTCATTCTCCGACTGGTGCTTGCCTCAGGGAATGTGTTGGATGGTGGTGGGGCAAATTTACTGTTCCTACTCCGACAAGTGTGTGCCTCAGGGAAAGTGCTGGATGGTGGTGGGGGCAAATTTACTATTCCTACTCCGACAAGTGTTTGCCTCAGGGAAAGTGCTGGATGGTGGTGGGGGCAAATGTACTATTCCTGCTCCGACCATTGCTTGCCTCAGGGATATTTACTATTTCTACTCTGACCGGTGCTTGCCTCAGGGAAAGTGCTGGATAGTGGCGAGGGCAAATTTACTATTCCTACTCCGACCGGTGCCTGCCACAGGGAAAGTGTTGGATGGTGGTAGGGCAAATTTACTATTCCTACTCCGACCGGTGCTTGACTCAGGGAAAGTGTTGAATGGAGGTGGAGGCAAATTGAATGTATTTAAATTAAAAATTAAAATTTAAACTGTAAATTTCACATTTTCAATTATGTTCTTTGTCAAACATGCAATAAAACATTTTATTTTTTATAATGCTCAACAGAAAAAATCATATTACCCCACCAGTGTGGAAGAACACGTCCTTAATCAGAAAAAACAAATCAAACCCATCAACTTAGAAGAAACCAAACTATACAAGGTAAACATAATAAAAAAAAACAAATAATAACTTTTTTTTGCAGGTTTCAAGTAAAGAAACATTTGTTTCAAAAATAACATTGCATTAAAAATTAGATCCGAACAAACAAAAACAAAATGACTCTTTTTCTAGTAAATAAGGACTAAACTTTTTCTTTGCAGGCTATTTTCAAAACTAAAATTTTGAAATAAATAAACTAAGAACATTACTTCATTTTTTTCAGAACAAAAGAAGCTAAAGCACAAAACACAACAGAAGAAACAACTGAAAGAAAAATAAAAAAAAAAACAGCATCTACTCCAGGACTTTCCAGCCACACAACAGAAAAACCTAATAAAGGTAACCTGTTTCATTCTGTCAAGTCTCTCCAAAAATAACCATTTTCCATCAAAGGTATCAAGGCAGCAATCAATTCCAAACCAACATTGCCAAGTCAATGCAATTAAATCCTGGTACAATTTTGTTAAAAAAAGCTATAAAATAATTAATGTACACTAACTTTTCCATTGCAGACAAAAAAATGTAAAGCAACCATAAAAAAATCACTAAAACAATGTATTTTCTTTTTCTTCTTTCTACAGAGAATGGCATCAAGAAACCAAGCCAAATATATTAAATCAAACAGGGGAAATAGACTGTTAAGTTACTGTGGCTACGTTTACTGTAAGGAGAGATTAACTGAGCCCAGGTGTCATTGGAGGTGTGTGCATTATTACTCATCCCATTGCACAGGCAGAGCGGTTACTCTTGGTGACACTATTGAAAGGACCACCGAGCATAACCACTCTGCCTCTCCAATGGAGATAGAGGTAAGAGAAAATATAAATGAAATGAAAAACCTAGCATCCACCTCCAATGAACCCTGTGGCTCAGTTTTGAGGGAGGTATCACAAAACATTCCTACCCATGTAGCAGGTTCTATGCCCACAATCCCCAACCTATGCAGAATTATACAGCATACAAAACAGGCAAGTAATCCCCTACGTGTAACACCCCAAACCTTCTCTGACATTAAAATTCCTCCTGAACTTACAGCAACTGTTACTAATAAAACCTTTCTTTTGCATGACAACAAAAACCCTCTGAAAAGAATTCTAATCTTTAGCACACCCCATAATCTTGTTAAGTTAGAGACTAGTGAAATTTGAATGATGGATGGGACGTTTTAATCCACACCCCACCCATTCACCCAAATATACACTATTCACACCTACATTAATCATACAGTAGTGCCCGTAGTGTACAGTTTACTCCCTGATAAACAAACCTCAACATACACTGAATTTTTGTCAGTGATAAAAGCTAAAACCATGAATAAAAGTGCTAGAAAAGTATTCATTGACTTTGAATTACCTATGATTAACACAATAACCAAAATGTACACGGATACCCAAATTCACTTTTGACAGGCTTATTGGGGAAACATTAAAAAAACATCCTTAGTTGAGGATTACATATCAGACAGTAAACTGCAATTTGAATTGAAGAGACTAACAGCACTTTGCTTTGTTCCTCCTGACAGTGTAGATGAATACTACACTTCTATTACTGAATCTGACTATTTTACTGCAAACGAGGACAAATTGGCACCCCTTCTAAATTACTTTGAAGACACATCTAAGCAGGTCAGGTCGCAGGAGGAAGCCACATTTCCTTGTGAAGTGGTGGAACTGCTACTCGACCTGCTTAGAGGGAGGAGCAAAAACATATAATGCCATAGAGGGATGGCAAAACTCCTTCAACAATTCAATAGGTAAACCCCATCGTAACTTCTATCACTTTTGGAAATTTTGAAGAAGGAGCAAAGTTTCCAAGAAATTAAAACTGCACAATCATTGACTGATAGTCTGAACCCACGAATTTCAAAAAGAACAAAAGAAATGTCCGAGCGACTATTGGGTGCAATTCAACAATTTTCGTTGA
Organism: Calotriton arnoldi; assembly: GCA_963921515.1. Taxonomy (NCBI): domain Eukaryota; kingdom Metazoa; phylum Chordata; class Amphibia; order Caudata; family Salamandridae; genus Calotriton; species Calotriton arnoldi. The sequence continues at coordinate 945,204 of CAWUFW010006548.1, read as the reverse complement.
TGGTGGCTTCAGACTACCTAGACAATATTGCACACATCCTACATTTCTAAGCTACACTAACCCGTTAATCATTTTACTTGCCTGTTTTGAAAATGAATTTCCCTAATTAAATTTGCATTTTTCTAAAACATTTTAAATTATAAATTAAAAGTTGGGTTTCTTACCTTCAGTTGTTTTTTTTTTCCAACTCTTGGACTTGCGTACAATCCCACATTTCACCAAGAGTCTTGTGCAGTCCATTAATCCATAGTAATTAATCCATAATCCGTGATGCAAACCATGTCCCGAGTCAAACTAACCAAAATGGACACAGTTTGGCAAAGCCATTTTTTACAGCTAAAATTATGCTGAAAACTGTACTGTTCTCACCTACAAAAAACGCATCCCAAAAAAAAAATCACGAAAAAGAAAACTTGTTTGCCAAAAATTACAACAAGAAATCCATCGTTGCAATCCTCTCTCGACCGAAATCCAGCCAAAAAAGACCCAAAAAAGAAAAAATGTTGTTAAAAATTCGCTACAAAAAAATCCATCCTTGCAATCCTCTCCCAACCAAAATCCAGCATAAGTTAAAAAAACATTAATACAAAGTTATAAATTGTCTCAAAACGTGTTTCGTCGATCGATGAAATCTGTGTCCATGTTCGTTTTATCTATATGAAAAACCGAGACGACGCAAAACCATAATTTCAAAACCTGTCGCATCAAAATATTTTTAAAAGTTTGCTTTCATAACACTATGGTTTAATAGAAAATTTGATCAATCATTTAAAATAATTCTATTAAACCAAAACTGTTTCGAAGTCAAACAACCCGACATGGGCCTACAACTTCTATCTGCGTAGGATTCTTTTGGGGGGTTAAAAAATACAAAACGATCAAAATACAACTACCCTAGTTCTTACTACCTCTCTCCTCTCTCCTTACAATAAAATATGCCACCCTTAATCTATTTTTAATAAATTAAATTTGCCTTACCTGTAAGCAGCTCTTTCTTGCTTCTGATCCCGACCGCGACTTTCCTCACACTGACGAAACTTGCATACAAGCGGCAACGTCATCTCTTGTTGTAAAAAGGAAAAAAGGACAATTTCTCTCTTTCCTTCCAATGGGAAGCCGTGGGAAAACCTACAAAAAAATAAAGAGTATGTTACAATACTGTCAAAAATCCAAAAGTATTTAAAAAAAATACCTTTAATAAACTTTTCTAAAACATTTTTTGATTATTTTTTAATAATGTATTATATATTTTTTAAGTGTATTAAAGTTTACTACAATACTATTAATGTGTCCATTTTTTGATGTTTAAAATATTACATTGTTAATTATGTATATTAATGTTATTAAACTTTTTCAATGTCTATTTATGCAAACTTATGTTCGACATATATGCTTTTTTTATATTTTAAACTATTTTATTATTATTTTTAAGGATTATTAATTTTATTAAATTAAATTTAAAATTAATATTAATTTTTTATAGACTGCTAATAATTACTTCTGGATATTACATCTTTCCACCACCATAAAACCCAGTGTATGGCTGCTTATCTCTTTTATTAATTTTAGTGATATATATTAATTAAAAAAAATTTCATTAAAGTAATTTTTATTTTAAGTAATTAATAATACTCAAGTATTAAAAGCAATACCTGAGTATTAATACACTCCCCCACCCCAAACCCCTGTTTCCTATGCATCCCATCCCAGTGGATAGATGCCAAGCACTTTTAATTAAAAAAAAATGTGCAAATTATTTTTAAAATTCACTAACAATAAAAGTTAATATTAATTAATACTAAAGTATTATAATTAATACCTCAGTATTAATACACCCCCCACCCAAAACCCCTGTTTCTCATGCATCCCGTCCCAGTGGATAGATGGCAAGCCCTTTTAATAAATTATTTACAAACATTTATTTTTTTAAATGTACTAACAATAAAACTAAATATTAATTAATACTCAAGTATTAAAATTAATCCCTGAGTATTAATACATCCCCCTCCCAAAACCCCTGTTTCCCATTAATCCCATCCCAGGGGATTACTGCAAATCACATTTAAATGTTTTTTAATTTCAATTATATTTTTAATATATATTATTTAAAAAAACAACAACTAAATTATAAATAATACTCAGGTATTAAATGTAATACTCGAGTATAAATTCACTACCCAACCCAGAACCCCAGTGTTCGAAGCATTCCCTCCCAGGGGATGGGTGCCAAGCACTTTAAAAAATTTTTTTTTAATATAAATTATATTTTTGATATATATTATTTTTGGGGGAAAAAATAACAACTAAATTAAATTACATGAATACTCAAGTATTTAAAATAATACCTGAGTATTAACACACTACCCCACCCAAAACACCAGAGGATGGGTGCCAAGCCGGGCAAAATTTTTTTTTTTATATATATATATTTTTTTTTTAAATACAAACAACTAAACTAAATATTAATTAATTCACAAATATTAAAATTAATAACGGAGTATTAATACACTTCCCCACCCAAAACCCCAGTTTCCCAAGCATCCCGTCCCAGGGAATAGATGCCATGCCCACTTAATTATTTTTTATATAAACCATATTAGTTAATATTTATTCATTTATATAATTTGGAAAATTGTATAATACCCAAAAATAAAAAAACTTATCTCCATAACTCACCTTACAATGCGTTGTAATAGCATGCGTTCTAATGGCATGCATTGTAATGGCACATGCGTTGTAATAGCAGGCGTTGTAATAACACCTGCATTGTAAAGGATGCGTTGTAAAGGCATTACGATGTAATGCCTGCATTGTAATGGACGTTTCCCAAATCCAATGGAGCTGTGTGGAATAATAGACATTGGGGTCACTAGATGAAGTAGAGGGAAATGAATTGCAGTAACCCATATTTCATTTTAACACATATCTCAAGGTGAGAATAGAGATTGGCACCCCGGGGAATTTATTGACTAGGAAAATAGTGTTTCAGATGAAATCTTAAGTGGGTGCGCGCAAGGCTAGATATGAAAACTTGTGTATTAGAGTGTCACGCAAAAGCAGAGTGAGCATACTTCAGAGGGGAAGGTTACAGGTTCAGTTTGTGCCATGGGAGCTCATCATTCAAGCAGTCTCTTTGTGTAGAAAGGTAGAAAATCCACTGTTGCTCCATTTCAAAGAGCTTTTTCTTGTGCCAAAATGTGTTCGTTTCCAGCACCATCCAAACCAGATCTGGACCCAAAGCACACACACAAATTGCAATACCGAAAATTGCATATACCTTATTGAATGTCCATACTCCCTGAGATATATTGGCATAACCACACGAGCAGTTAAGACCCGCATAATTGAACACCAGAGCAATATCCAATGCCAAAGAGGCACTACGAAAATGAGTGCGCATTTCATCAACCACCTCCACACTCTGGATGACATACATTGGACGGTGCTGGAAACGAACGCATCTTGGCACCAGAATAAGCTCTTTGAAATGGAGCAACAGTGGATTTTCTGCCTTCCTACACAAAGAGACGGCTTTAATGATGAGATCCCATGGCACGAACTGAACCTGTAACCTTCCCCTCTGAAGTATGCTCACTCTGCTTTTGCGTAACACTTTAATACACAAGTTTTCATATCTAGCATTGCGCGCACCCACATTAATATTTCATCTGAGACACTATTTTCCTAGTCAATACATTCCCCGGGGTGCCAATCTCTATTCTCACCTTGAGATATGTGATAAGTATTAAATATGGGTTACTGCAATTCATTCCACTCTACTTAATCTAGTGACCCCAATGTCTATTATTCCACACAGCTCCATTGGATTTAGCCCTTCCAATATGGCCGCGATTTTTAGTTGACACTTACATATCCAAGTTAACCAGTCTTCCTCACTTGTTAACCGCTGATTTAGTTGATGACTGTGAGAAGTTGGCCTGGTATATGCTGTCCACTAATTATAGTGGGCACCTTGCACCAGTCCAAACAACCCCTTATTGGAGATAGGTTAAAGACAACCTTATTGAAAGCTATCCTAGTGGTAGCTATGGAGAGCAGCCTTCAGGCTAAGTCTTGAAGGAATGTAAAGCAGCTTGTTTTACCAGTCTATAATCTCTTGAGTGACCAAATGAAAGAGCACCACACCAGGTATATATTCAAAATATATGTATTTATTGCTAAACACACCCCTCTAGTCTCTTTATGAGGCTAGAGTTCGAAGTACATAAGTTAGAAGTTATTTAAACACAGTAATAGCACAAATACACGTTTGGGCCCTAGGGGCGTACCAAACCATATACCAATAAAGTGGTATAAGAACCACGACTGAACTAGACACTAGGCCTAGAGCCTCTAGAAGTGCTTGGACCACAAGGAACCACCCAAGGTAGTGACACAGGGGACCCACGGGGGACGCGTGCAGTGTAAATACACAACCGCGATACGCCGTTGACTTCTATGGAGAAAGTCGTGTTCGGGAAATTAAAGAAAAGGGACACTTAAAGGAGGACTTGGAGCAAACTGTTATATCCTGGCTTTGTTGTCATGCATGCAATCTCTTGCTCTGCCAGTGGAATGTTCATCCAATGATGCGTTACAGAATGTTGGGAGCCAGAGATGTCAGTTGAGAAGGGCTGAGCACCATCCTGGCTGCTCCTGGTGGGGTCTTGTATTGAACTTAACTGGATGACTTGTGACTTACTACTAATAAACATCCTAAGATCCTCTACGCGTCTGGACTCAGTTACTACAAGTTTTTGGCGACGATCTTCTAAAGAACCTGCTACTTCCACCTCTTCCAATCTCAAATCAACTTCTACTAGAGACTTAACAGTAACTGAAGCTGTTTCTACCTTCAACTGGCACCCCTGACCCCACCAGTGACCTCCCATCGGTCGCCCTCAATGCAAAGTGCCAGTTCCACTCTACGCAACACAGTCTGTTCAACTTAAAGAGCTGTTCATCTTCTAAGGCTGTCTACTCTCCTGAGTGCATCTCTAAGCTTCAGACCATGCCTACTTTTTGTGGTGCTGAGCCTTCTGTGAGGGTAAGCCTATGTCTGCACACTGTCTGGTGAAGAAGTGTGTGTGCTCAGGTATGTGCCAGTCCCTACTGTTTCTGCCGTGAGAGTGGAGATTGTGTACCATTGTACCGTGCACCAGCCATTGATCTGAATGACTCTTTCACTTCGCCCTCATTTGGATGCCTGCACACCGTTCTGTTCTTCTGCCGAGTTTCGCCTTGGGAGTTCTGCCACTGAATTATTTCTGCCAAAGACTTTGCTTGCTGTCTGCCTTTGTTTTGCCTGCCTGCCTGCTACCTTGTTGTCTGCTTATCTTGCTGACAAGTACCCAGAGCCTGCGGTCCTGCTCGCTACCTGCTTTTGATTTCCCATATTGAGTGAAGTCCCACTGCTCCTGCTTCTGGCCATACCCATTGCCAGTTTAAAAAGTGCCTGTCCTCCTGCCCTGAAGAGGTGTCCGTGTCCTTCTGCTTACAAGATGTGTCCCTTCCATTCTCCTTACAAGATGTGTCCCTGTCGTCTTGCCCATACCACTACACTTGCAGAGTGTTTACCTGCCCCCCGTGGCAAGAGCCTCTGTTTACATCGGACAGCATTACTCCGTGGAATTGGCCCATGTCCGTTTGTGCAACTTGGGAGTTGGTGTGGCTTTGCCTTTTTGACTGGTGGAGGCCAGGACGAGTTTGGCCATTTTTCCGTGTTTTTTTTTGTGTTGAACAGTTTGGTCACTGCCTGTCCATGCTACTTGGCAGTTCAACCGTTTTTCCTCCATTTAAAAAAAAAAACATACAGCGCGTGTGTCCCTTCATGCGCGAGCCTTACCTTTTGAAAGTGGACTCAAGCGCGTTTCCTCCTGCTCTTCTCCGAGTCTCCGTGACGCTTCCCTCGCGTCAACACTGCTGCCTGTCATCTTTCACTGCATGGTGATGCCGGGAGCCATCCGGCGTGGCGTCACCGTGCGTGCCGCCATCTTGGTATTGGCGTCTTTGATCATGGACTTTGCCCGCTTTGCCAAGCACGTTGTCTAGTTTCAATAAAGTTTTGTTTCTATCAGCGGCAGCATCGCAGCTTGAGGATCGGTGAAATCGGCTTTTCAGCTTTCATGATTAGTCTCCTGAGCACCAGTTTATCCAGGTACTTTACATTGCTTTCACTTTGCCCACGTCTTAATCCTTCTGCTCAGTTGGTGTATGGCTATGCTCGTGAAGCATCGATGACTCTTTTGAAGGTGCTCCTGGTCACAGTTCTTGACGCTGGTGCGGCAGTGTCCATGTTGTTCTGCAATTGCGTGCCCATGCGCAGATATGGTCAACTGTTTCCTTTATTTGTCAAAGTGCGAAATTCTACAGAGGATTTTTGTTCATTTTGCACCTTTGAAAGGTTGCTTTCGCCTCCTTTCCTTACATGTGTGAGACTTTCTTTGTCATGGTGGCAAGTCAGTCCAAGGAGCAATTCGGGTGAGGGGTTCGCTCACCGGCGTGTCTCTTTGTTTCACACATTTCTATTGTTTATGGAGTGGTTTACACAACGTTCTCCCTTACATGAGGGATGGCCAGGGGTTTAGGTACATGTCCTTTTTCAAAAAAACGTTACACGTTCTACACAGGGGTGGACCCTTGCACAGGGTATGTTTTACAAGTTAATGTTGCAGGGGTGTCCCTGTGTGCTTAAGACGCCTTGCGCCGCACAAGTTTTTGTACCTCAACCTGAGGTGTCTCGCAGGGGTTTTAATCCCGTCATTACGGTGCACAACATTTTTTTTTGTCTCTCAAGAGATGTCTCACATGGGTTACAGTCCCATCTTCTACGGTGCACAACATGTTTGCCTCCACACGGGGTGTCACATGGGTTACAGTCCCATCTGTTCTGTGCACAGGAAATGACCTCCTGGTATTTCCTTCATTACAGTGCACAACTATTTTATGTTTTACCCTTCTTAGGGTGTGTCCTTTGGGTTTTTTTAGTCCCTTCACAACAGTGCACAATATTTTGACGTGGTGTGTTTAATGGGTTTGGTCTCATTCAGTTCAGTGCACAGTGTGCACCCGTTCACCACATGTTTTTTTTCAATATTACCTTCATACAAGGTATTTGGTCTGAATACCAATTATTGATTTTCTCATGTTTAATGTGTTTTGTTTACAGCTTTCAATTGGTGTTCAACGTCATCATTTATTATATTGAGATTTTTATTTATGGGAAGTATGAGTGATTTATATTATTGGCTCACTATTTCCTGTTACTGTCCAGTTTTACTTTTGATATCTCTTATTGGTGTCATCTGTGGATTCTGGTTTCTTTTCTTCTCTGTTTTTCTCTTACTGTTGTGTTCTTTCGTTCATTGGAGGTTTTCTTCTCCCACTATTTTATAGTGTCTGGTATGACTGGTCTCTTTTTATACATGCCTGGCCAGCTAGTGTATCTTGAGGTAGTTATTGGTGTTTTCTCTTTTCGTTTCTGTCGTTGTGGTAGAAGGGAGGATGGCTTTCTCACCTTTTGTCTTTCTTATGGCATTCTCACCTTTTGTCTTTCTTCTCTGTTTTCCTCACTTATATTTTCGCATCTTCTTTTGGTTGTTCTGTTTTCTCGTTGGTTTGCGGTGTTTCTGATTTACTCTTTGTCTTTCCGCTATCTTTCTTTTTGTTCCCTTTTCTTTCTTCAATGTTTAATATGGAAGGAAAGGGGATATGTTATATCCTGGCATTGTTGTCATGCATGCAATCTCTTGCTCTGCCAGTGGAATGTTCATCTAATGATGCGTTACAGAATGTTGGGAGCCAGAGTTGTCAGTTGAGAAGGGCTGAGCACCATCCTGGCTGCTCCTGGTGGGGTCTTGTATTGAACTTAACTGGATGACTTGTGACTTACTACTAATAAACATCCTAAGATCCTCTACGCGTCTGGACTCAGTTACTACAAGTTTTTGGCGACGAGGAAAAAAAAACACGGAAAAATGGCCAAACTCGTCCTGGCCTCCACCAGTCAAAAAGGCAAAGCCACACCAACTCCCAAGATGCACAAACGGACATTGGCCAATTCCACGGAGTAATGCTGTCCGATGTAAACAGAGGCTCTTCCATTCTCCCTACAAGATGTGTCCCTTCCATTCTCCTTACAAGATGTGTCCCTGTCGTCCTGCCCATACCACTACACTTGCAGAGTGTTTACCTGCCCCCCGTGGCAAGAGCCTCTGTTTACATTGGACAGCATTACTCCGTGGAATTGGCCCATGTCCGTTTGTGCAACTTGGGAGTTGGTGTGGCTTTGCCTTTTTGACTGGTGGAGTCCAGGACGAGTTTGGCCATTTTTCCGTGTTTTTTTTTGTGTTGAACAGTTTGGTCACTGCCTGTCCATGCTACTTGGCAGTTCAACCGTTTTTCCTCCATTTAAAAAAAAAAAACATACAGCGCGTGTGTCCCTTCATGCGCGAGCCTTACCTTTTGAAAGTGGCCTCACGCGCGTTTCCTCCTGCTCTTCTCCGAGTCTCCGTGACGCTTCCCTCGCGTCAACACTGCTGCCTGTCATCTTTCACTGCATGGTGATGCCGGGAGCCATCCGGTGTGGCGTCACCGTGCGTGCAGCCATCTTGGTATTGGCGTCTTTGATCATGGACTTTGCCCGCTTTGCCAAGCACGTTGTCTAGTTTCAATAAAGTTTTGTTTCTATCAGCGGCAGCATCGCAGCGTGAGGATCGGTGAAATCGGCTTTTTAGCTTTCATGATTAGTCTCCTGAGCACCAGTTTATCCAGGTACTTTACATTGCTTTCACTTTGCCCACGTCTTAATCCTTCTGCTCAGTTGGTGTATGGCTATGCTCGTGAAGCATCGATGACTCTTTTGAAGGTGCTCCTGGTCACAGTTCTTGACGCTGGTGCGGCAGTGTCCATGTTGTTCTGCAATTGCGTGCCCATGCGCAGATATGGTCAACTGTTTCCTTTATTTGTCAAAGTGCGAAATTCTACAGAGGATTTTTGTTCATTTTGCACCTTTGAAAGGTTGCTTTCGCCTCCTTTCCTTACATGTGTGAGACTTTCTTTGTCATGGTGGCAAGTCAGTCCAAGGAGCAATTCGGGTGAGGGGTTCGCTCACCGGCGTGTCTCTTTGTTTCACACATTTCTATTGTTTATGGAGTGGTTTACACAACGTTCTCCCTTACATGAGGGATGGCCAGGGGTTTAGGTACATGTCCTTTTTAAAAAAAAACGTTACACGTTCTACACAGGGGTGGACCCTTGCACGGGGTATGTTTTACAAGTTAATGTTGCAGGGGTGTCCCTGTGTGCTTAAGACGCCTTGCGCCGCACAAGTTTTTGTACCTCAACCTGAGGTGTCTCGCAGGGGTTTTAATCCCGTCATTACGGTGCACAACATTTTTTTTTGTCTCTCAAGAGATGTCTCACATGGGTTACAGTCCCATCTTCTACGGTGCACAACATGTTTGCCTCCACACGGGGTGTCACATGGGTTACAGTCCCATCTGTTCTGTGCACAGGAAATGACCTCCTGGTATTTCCTTCATTACAGTGCACAACTATTTTATGTTTTACCCTTCTTAGGGTGTGTCGTTTGTTTTTTTTTAGTCCCTTCACAACAGTGCACAATATTTTGACGTGGTGTGTTTAATGGGTTTGGTCTCATTCAGTTCAGTGCACAGTGTGCACCCGTTCACCACATGTTTTTTTTCAATATTACCTTCATACAAGGTATTTGGTCTGAATACCAATTATTGATTTTCTCATGTTTAATGTGTTTTGTTTACAGCTTTCAATTGGTGTTCAACGTCATCATTTATTATATTGAGATTTTTATTTATGGGAAGTATGAGTGATTTATATTATTGGCTCACTATTTCCTGTTACTGTCCAGTTTTACTTTTGATATCTCTTATTGGTGTCATCTGTGGATTCTGGTTTCTTTTCTTCTCTGTTTTTCTCTTACTGTTGTGTTCTTTCGTTCATTGGAGGTTTTCTTCTCCCACTATTTTATAGTGTCTGGTATGACTGGTCTCTTTTTATACATGCCTGGCCAGCTAGTGTATCTTGAGGTAGTTATTGGTGTTTTCTCTTTTCGTTTCTGTCGTTGTGGTAGAAGGGAGGATGGCTTTCTCACCTTTTGTCTTTCTTATGGCATTCTCACCTTTTGTCTTTCTTCTCTGTTTTCCTCACTTATATTTTCGCATCTTCTTTTGGTTGTTCTGTTTTCTCGTTGGTTTGCGGTGTTTCTGATTTACTCTTTGTCTTTCCGCTATCTTTCTTTTTGTTCCCTTTTCTTTCTTCAATGTTTAATATGGAAGGAAAGGGGATATGTTATATCCTGGCATTGTTGTCATGCATGCAATCTCTTGCTCTGCCAGTGGAATGTTCATCTAATGATGCGTTACAGAATGTTGGGAGCCAGAGATGTCAGTTGAGAAGGGCTGAGCACCATCCTGGCTGCTCCTGGTGGGGTCTTGTATTGAACTTAACTGGATGACTTGTGACTTACTACTAATAAACATCCTAAGATCCTCTACGCGTCTGGACTCAGTTACTACACAAACCCTTTGAGATCTAGGACTTTGAAGAGTCTCTACCCACGGGAGCACCGGAGTACTCGTGTTACCTCACCCAGGGAAGCCGGGTGCATAGGTGCCTTTCGGGGTCGGGTTTCGTCGTCGATTTGAATGGCGATCTGCTGCAAAGTGCTGCTGGCGACCAAGTGAAAAGTGTCCGGGTGGATCCAAGAGGGGATCAGAGTTCTGAAGAACCTGAAAGCAGAGGGGACAGAGTCTGGGTCACTAGCCAGTGACCAGGAAGGCGATGGACAGATGCCCACCGATGTCGAGTGCTTCAGGTGCATTGACGGTCGTCTTGACTCTTCAGCCACGAGGTCCAGGAGGTGTTGTCGGTAACCAGGAGCAGGATTCGGGCTGGTACACGATGTCTGTCGAGTGCTGAGGTGTCGGCGACCGGATTGGACCCAACAAGCCTTGGCAACGGCAATTCTCGATGCAGAGGAAGATCGTCAATGGTGCAGACCAGCAAGGTCTGGGGAACTCACCCAGCGAGGGTAAGTGAGGGCAGGCCTAGAGCAACCAGGATGCCAAGTAAGAAAAGGATTGGCCTTCGTTAAGGGCTAGTAGCTAACGGGCTAGCGACTGCGAAGGAGCCTCAAGATGTCGCACGTGGATCTGGCTCACAGGACACTCGTGGAGTGGAGGCCAGTGATCTTCGGTGCAGTTGGTGCTGAAGGCTAGGGCTACTGGGAGCCCAAAGCACGACTTCGGGGAAGACCCAGAAGAGGATGCACTTGCAAATGTGCTCGGTGTCCAGGGGTCACGGTCTCAAGTCACCCACAATAGCCACGGGCCTCAGCTTTGCTGGGGATTCACGGTAGCCTCGGGGAAGTCTGAGAATCCACCTCTGGTGATGCGATGACTTGGGCGTCCAACGGGAGCTTCAGAAATGCGAACCGGACAGATGCTTCTTTGGTGCCTGCCAAGCAGGGGAGTCACTCCTTGACCCCAAGGGAGATTCTTCTGTCCTCTAATCGTGAGTAGAGCATCGAAGGTCCAGGATTCAGTTTCAGAGTTTCGTCCAGGGATAATCTAAAGTCCTAGGGACTGGGTTCCTATATTTATACCAAGTTTAGGGGTTGGACTACTCTGTGGCCCCACCTATGGGTGGGTCAGGGCAGAGGGGTGGCTACACCCTTTCCCTTTGTCCAGTTCGCGCCAAAGCAGGGGCTGCAAGCCCTGATCCTGTTTGAACTGGGGTATGCACAGGGACACCAAATGTGCCCACAGTGCAGGACTTCAAAGCACCCGAAAGTGCTCCCGCCCAGCCCCAATACACATTATCCTGTCTGGGGAGGTGGTCACACCTCCCTGGGACAGGAAACCTATTGTCCAGGCCTCCCCTGCCGGAGTTTCGTCCAGCAGCAGGAGGCCAGACTCGTGTCTGTGGCAGCAGCATCTATTTTGTGATGCCAGGGCTTTGGAAAGAAGTTACCGGCCAGGCCAGGGTTAACATGTCTCTCCCTCTAGAAGGGTGGAATGCTACCCCCGCTGCCAGAATTGGCGGGGGGGTAGTATTCCAAGATGTTTGACACCAAACACGACATGTTTAGGTGCAGCCATTCCAAAGTTAGCATTTAACGCAAGGTTATAATGCGCTTAAGAGTATATGGTCAGGCTGCACTACAAACAGCATCAGAGAAGGGTCTCCGAACGCTACAGAGGGGCCCTGCTCATGCAGGGGCACCCTCTCACATAGGAACCATGCACTCTGCCTTCAGGATTGATAAGGCCTGCCTTAGGAGTGACTTATAGGTTATATGTGTGTATGTATTTAGTGATATAGGTAACCTATATCACAGTAAGGGGTGCATGCACCACCTTACCCAGGCTGCAGTAGCAGACCTGTGGTGTCAGTTTGGATGGCCTTCCAGGGGTGGCATAATACATGCTGCAGCCCCTGGCAGGCCTCTGAGGTACCTATGCCCTTGGTACATAGTATACCATATACTAGGGACTTATAAGAGCACTCCAGATTCCAATCAGTGATGTGCCTAAGGCACATGGAAACCATTTTAGAGAGGAAGCAGCTAGGCTGGGGTTCTGATTAGCAGGGCCCCAGCCAGACTAATGTGGAAAAACAGTGAAGCATCAGCAAAAAGTGGGGGTACCCATGTGAAGCAGATCCTACTCTCCTACACAACCCCCCCAAACGTAGGGACATTAAACTAACCTTGTCCAGTTAAGTCTTCATGTTCTAAGTGGAAGTACCTAGAGAGTCCATCTGCATTCGCATGGTTACTCCCAGGTCTATGTTCCACTGTAAAGTCCATCCCCTGTAGGGAAATGGACCACCTAAGCAGTTTGGGGTTTTCACCCTTCATTTGTTTTAGCCATAAGAGGGGCTTATGGTCTGTCTGAACCAGGAAGTGTGTACCAAACAAGTATGGCCTCAACTTCTTCAGAGCCCAGACCACAGCAAAGGCCTCCCTCTCTATGGCTGACCAACGTTTCTCTCTAGGGGTCAGCCTTCTGCTAATGAAAGCTACTGGCTGATCCTGACCTTCTTCATTCAATTGTGACAGTACAGCCCCTACCCCCAATTCAGATGCATCAGTTTGAACAATGAACTTCTTGGAGTAATCAGGACTCTGTAGAATGGGAGCAGTGCACATGGCCTGCTTCAGGTCATCAAATGCCTTTTGACAGCTAACTGTCCACTGAACCTTTTTGGGCATTTTCTTAGAAGTTAAGTCATTCAGGGGTGTCACTATTGATCCATACCCCTTGACAAATCTCCTATAGTACCCAGTCAGGCCTAAGAAGGCTCTCACCTGAGTCTGGGTAGTGGGAGCAGTCCAGTCCATGATAGTCTGGATCTTGCTCTGCAAAGGTTGAACCTGGCCTCCACCCACAAGGTGGCCCAGGTACACAACCTGACTCTGCCCTATCTGGCACTTAGTGGCCTTGATAGTCAGGCCTGCCTTTTGCAGGGCCTGTAAAACATTCCTGAGGTGGACCAGGTGATCCTCCCAGGTGGAGCTAAAGACAGCAATATCATCTAGATATGCTGCACTATAGGCTTCCAGACCTGTGAGAACTGTATTCACCAACCTCTGGAAAGTGGCAGGTGCATTCTTCAGACCAAAGGGCATTACCACAAATTGATAATGCCCACTAGGGGTTGAGAATGCTGTTTTGGGCTTTGCAGTATCAGCTAGTCTGATCTGCCAGTAGCCAGCTGTCAAGTCAAATGTGCTGAGATATTTGGCTGAGGCCAAAGTATCTATGAGCTCATCTGCCCTTGGTATTGGATGGGCATCAGTCCTAGTGACTGCATTGAGACCCCTGTAGTCCACACAAAACCTCATCTCTCTTTTTCCACCACTGGTGTGAGGTTTTGGCACAAGGACCACTGGACTAGCCCAAGGGCTATCTGAGGGTTCAATAACTCCCAATTCCAACATTTTCTGGACTTCAGTCCTGATACAGTCCCTGACATGGTCAGGTTGCCTATAAATCTTATTTTTAATAGGCAGACTGTCCCCAGTGTCCACTTCATGAGTGCACCAGGTGGTCTGACTGGGTGTCAGTGAAAACATATGTCTAAACTGATTGAGAACTTGCCTACAATCAGTTTGTTGCTGGGTAGTGAGGCTGCCTGCCAAGGCTACACCATCTACTGGCCCATCGTCAGGGTTCTGTGAGAGCAGGTCAGGGAGTGGGTCACTCTCTTCCTCCTGCCCTTCATCAGTAGCCATGAGCAAGCCCATGTCTGCCCTGTCCACATATGGTTTTAACCTGTTGACATGGAGAACCCTGTGGGGACTCCTGGGTGTTCCTAGGTCTACTAAGTAGGTAACCTCACCCTTCTGCTCAACAATAGTGTGGGGTCTACTCCATTTGTCTTGGAGAGCTGCTGGGGCCACTGGCTCCAACACCCACACCTTCTGTCCTGGCTGGTAAACAGTCAGAACAGCCTTTTGGTCATGCCAGGCCTTTTGAAGTTCCTGGCTAGCCTCAAGGTTTTTGGTTGCCTTTTTCATATACTCAGCCATCCTGGAGCGGAGACCAAGTACATAGTCCACTATATCTTGCTTTGGGGGCTTGAGAGGTAACTCCCATCCTTCCTTCACCAAGCACAGTGGACCCCTCACAGGGTGGCCAAACAGAAGTTCAAAAGGGCTGTAACCAACCCCCTTCTGAGGCACCTCCCTATATGCGAATAAAAGGCAGGGCAAGAGTATGTCCCATCTTCGCCTAAGCTTTTCTGGGAGCCCTTTAATCATGCCCTTCAAGGTTTTGTTGAATCTCTCAACTAAACCATTGCATTGTGGGTGATAGGGTGTGGTGAACTTATAAGTCACTCCACACTCCTTCCACATTGCTTTAAAGTACCCAGACATGAAGTTAGCACCCCTGTCTGATACTACCTCCTCAGGAAAGCCCACTCTTGAGAAAATTCCCAGGAGGGCCCTTGCCACCACAGGTGCTGTAGTGGTCCTGAGGGGAATAGCTTCTGGGTACCTGGTGGCATGATCCACTACCACCAGGATAAACCTGTGCCCAGATGCTGTTTGGGGATCCATGGGACCAACAATGTCAATCCCTACCCTTTCAAAGGGCACCCCCACCACAGGTAGTGGTATCAGGGGGCCTTTGTAGTGCCACCTGCCTTGCCACTGGCTTGGCAGGTTACACAGGAGCGACAAAACTCCTTGCTGTCTTCAGACATGTGGGGCCAGTGAAAGTGAGGGACAATTCTGTCCCAAGTCTTGTTCTGGCCCAGGTGACCTGCTAAGGGAATATCATGGGCTAGGGTCAATAGGAAGCCCCTGAACTTCAGAGGTATAACCAACCTCCTGGTAGCACCAGGCTTGGGGTCCCTACTCTCTGAGTACAGGAGTCCATCATCCCAATACACTGTATGGGGACCACTAGCTTTCCCAGCAGCCTCAGCAGCAGCTTGCTGTCTGAGGGGTTCAAGGGAGGGGCAGCTCTGCTGCTCCTGGCTCAGATCTGCCCTGGAAGGTCCCCCTGTCCCCAAGAACTCAACCTGGTCAGGTTCAAGTTCCTCTGGGACAGTTCCTTCTTCAGGGCTGAGATCATCCCCCTCAAGGGACTGATCTTCCTCCTGAGCCAAGGGGAAGGCACTGCCTTAACCCTACTACTCCTCCTCTTGGAAGGCACTTGGTCCATTCTTCCAGAATCCAAGGCCTGTTCAGTGCTAGACATTTTGGCTTGTGACCTGGTCACAGCAAACACATCTGCAGGGATCCCCAGCATTTCTGCATGGGTCCTGAGCTCCACTTCTGCCCAAGCAGAAGTCTCTAAGTCATTGCCAAGCAAGCATTCGACTGGTAGGTTTGCACTTACCACAACCTTCTTAAGGCCAGTTACCCCCCCCCAGGAGAAGTTAACAACTGCCAGAGTATGGTCTGTTCTGACATTGCTAGCATTGGTCACTTGGTACATTTCACCAAGTATAACTTGCCCAGGATTCACAAGGTCTTGTGTCACCATTGTGACACTTGCCCCTGTGTCCCTAAATGCCAAAGCCTCACGTCCATTGATTAAAGGCTGTTGTCTGTACTTGCCCAGATTACTAAGACTCACAGTGGAGGTCACATCCATGCCTCCATCACAGACTAACACAGCCTGAGTCAGTTCTCTGACTAGGTCAGAGCCCAACTCAGTACCCAGGGTGAACCCTACTAAACCCTTGGCTGGAGCACTCCCACCAACTGTACTAGGGGGAACAGGTGCCTTAGGGGCATTGGTGGGTGCTGGACTTGAGTCTTTGGACTTGGTGCAATCACTGGTCCAGTGGGTCTTTTGCTTACAGACCTTGCACCATGGTTTTCTTTGGCCTTTCCCTTTGGTAGACTGTGAATCCCCACCAGAAGAAGATTTTTGGGGGCCTGATGAAGACTTTTGATCTTTACCCTTCTCCCCACCCTTTTCAGAGTTCTTAGCATCTTGCTTCTTGGTTTCCCCACCTTGGTTCTGTACCTTCTGCTTCACCCTGGTTCTGACCCATTTGTCTGCCTTCTTTCCCAATTCTTGGGGAGAGGTCAGATCAGAGTCTACCAGGTATTGATGCAACAGCTGATTTTGACAGTTATTAAGAATCTGCTCCCTCATTATCAGATTGTACAATCCTGAGAAGTCACACACCTTACTGCCCATCAACCAGCCTTCCAGAGCCTTGGCAGAACAATCCACATAGTCTACCCAGTCTTGAGTCTGTGCTTTTTGGGTATCTCTGAACTTCAACCTGTACTGCTCAGTGGTTAGGCCAAACCCATCAATAAGAGCACTCTTCAAGACCTTGTAATTATCAGCATCCTCTTCTCTAACAGTGAGGAGCTTATCTCTACCTTTGTCTGCAAAGGAGAGCCACAAGATTGCTGCCCACTGCTCCTGAGGGACCTTCTGTACCTTACAGGCCCTCTCTAGAGCAGTTATCCACTTGTGGATGTCATCCCCATTCTGATAGGTAGGGACAATCTTGCTCAGGTTCCTATGATCATAGGACCTTTCCCTATCTCTAGGGATCTGGCTGCCACCATGGGACTCTAGTCCCAACTTTCTTTTCTCTCTAAAGAGATCTAGGGACTCCCTGTCTAAGGCTACTTGCTTCCTTCTGAGTTCAAGCTGAGCTTCCTCATATTGAATCAGCCTCTTTCTTCTCTCATGAGAGGATTCCCTCCTATGAGATGAGACAGAGCTCCCTATTGAGGTGCCAGAGTGGTTAGACTCCTGAGAAGGAGATATAGACTTTCTGGGCACACTCATAATCCTTCCTGGGGGGACAAAGAGGGCATCATTCTGATCATCCTCTTCATCTTCCTCAGGAGGGATTGGATTATCCAGGTCAGGGCCATTGTCGCCCTCCTGGCCAGTTTCAGAGGGGGGGTTGGGGGTATTGGTACCCCTGGTCCCATCCTCATCTTCTGCCCCACCCTCAGCTCCTACCCCTTCAGTCCCCAAGGGCTTACTAAGGTCATAAGCCACCAACAACTCCTTAAGGTGTTGGGTGGTGGGGCTTTGGCCTGTCCTTATTTTTCTCAAGTTGCATAAAGCTCTCAATTCCAAGAATGGGAGTGTATCATACTTGGAGGGTGGAAGCTCAGTGGCTTCCTGCAAGGATTCTTTAGATCCTACCCTTAAAGACATTACTGGTGTGGTGTGGTGTATGCACTACCTACTCTAGTGTGGCCTACTAAACTCTCTTGAGTTGTAGAAAGGGTTGTGCTATCCCTTAACACACAACTCTAAGTTCAGTAGAACTTACTGTATTCTAAGCTTAAATTATATGTACCTTAGGTACCTTTAGTGGTTTTCAGTTGATCAATTCAATTGAGATTATCTGGTAAAACAATAGCAAGCTGGAATCCCACACGATGCACACCAATGTGAGAAGTTGGCCTGGTATATGCTGTCCACTAATTATAGTGGGCACCTTGCACCAGTCCAAACAACCCCTTATTGGAGATAGGTTAAAGACAACCTTATTGAAAGCTATCCTAGTGGTAGCTATGGAGAGCAGCCTTCAGGCTAAGTCTTGAAGGAATGTAAAGCAGCTTGTTTTACCAGTCTATAATCTCTTGAGTGACCAAATGAAAGAGCACCACACCAGGTATATATTCAAAATATATGTATTTATTGCTAAACACACCCCTCTAGTCTCTTTATGAGGCTAGAGTTCGAAGTACATAAGTTAGAAGTTATTTAAACACAGTAATAGCACAAATACACGTTTGGGCCCTAGGGCGTACCAAACCATATACCAATAAAGTGGTATAAGAACCACGACTGAACTAGACACTAGGCCTAGAGCCTCTAGAAGTGCTTGGACCACAAGGAACCACCCAAGGTAGTGACACAAGGGACCCACGGGGGACGCGTGCAGTGTAAATACACAACCGCGATACGCCGTTGACTTCTATGGAGAAAGTCGTGATCGGGAAATTAAAGAAAAGGGACACTTAAAGGAGGACTTGGAGCAAACCCTTTGAGATCTAGGACTTTGAAGAGTCTCTACCCACGGGAGCACCGGAGTACTCGTGTTACCTCACCCAGGGATGCCGGGTGCATAGGTGCCTTTCGGGGTCGGGTTTCGTCGTCGATTTGAATGGCGATCTGCTGCAAAGTGCTGCTGGCGACCAAGTGAAAAGTGTCCGGGTGGATCCAAGAGGGGATCGGAGTTCTGAAGAACCTGAAAGCAGAGGGGACAGAGTCTGGGTCACTAGCCAGTGACCAGGAAGGCGATGGACAGATGCCCACCGATGTCGATTGCTTCAGGTGCGTTGATGGTCGTCTTGACTCTTCAGCCACGAGGTCCAGGAGGTGTTGTCGGCGACCAGGAGCAGGATTCGGGCTGGTACACAATGTCTGTCGAGTGCTGAGGTGTCGGCGACCGGATTGGACCCAACAAGCCTTGGCAACGGCAAGTCTCAATGCAGAGGAAGATCGTCGATGGTGCAGACCAGCAAAGTCTGGGGAACTCACCCAGTGAGGGTAAATGAGGGCATGCCTGGAGCAACCAGGATGCCAAGAAAAAAAAGGATTGGCCTTCGTTAAGGGCTACTAGCCAACTGGCTAGCAACCGCAAAGGAGCCTCGAGACGTCGCACTTGGATCTGGGTCACAGGACACTCGTGGAGTGGAGGCCAGTGATCTTCGGTGCAGTTGGTGCTGGAGGCTAGGGCTACTCGGAGCCCAAAGCACGACTTCGAGAGAGACCCAGAAGAGGATGCACTTTCAAATGTGCTCGGTGTCCAGGGGTCACGGTCTCAAGTCACCCACGATAGCCATGGGCCTCAGCTTTGCTGGGGACTCAGGGTAGCCTCGGAGAAGTCTGAGAATCTACCTCTGGTGATGCGATGACTTTGGCGTCCGACGGGAGCTTCAGAAATGCGAACCGGACAGATGCTTCTTTGGTGCCTGCCAAGCAGGGGAGTCACTCCTTGACCCCAAGGGAGATTCTTCTGTCCTCTAATCGTGAGTAGAGCATCGAAGGTCCAGGATTCAGTTTCAGAGTTTCGTCCAGGGATAATCTAAAGTCCTAGGGACTGGGTTCCTATACTTATACCAAGTTTAGGGGTTGGACTACTCTGTGGCCCCACCTATGGGTGGGTCAGGGCAGAGGGGTGGCTACACCCCTTTCCCTTTGTCCAGTTCGCGCCAAAGCAGGGGCTGCAAGCCCCTGATCTGGTTTGAACTGGGGTATGCACAGGGACACCAAGTGTGCCCCCAGTGCAGGACTTCAAAGCACCCGAAAGTGCTCCAGCCCAGCCCCAATACACATTATCCTGTCTGGGGAGGTGGTCACACCTCCCTGGTACAGGAAACCTATTGTCCAGGCCTCCCCTGCCGGAGTTTCGTCCAGCAGCAGGAGGCCAGACTCGTGTCTGTGGCAGCAGCATCCATTTTGTGATGCCAGGGCTTTGGAAAGAAGTTACCGGCCAGGCCAGGGTTAACATGTCTCTCCTCTAGAAGGGTGGAATGCTACCCCCGCCGCCAGAATTGGCGGGGGGTAGTATTCCAAGATGTTTGACACCAAACACGACATGTTTAGGTGCAGCCATTCCAAAGTTAGCATTTAACGCGAGGTTATAATGCGCTTAAGAGTATATGGTCAGGCTGCACTACAAACAGCATCAGAGAAGGGTCTCCGAACGCTGCAGAGGGGCCCTGCTCATGCAGGGGCACCCTCTCACATAGGAACCATGCACTCTGCCTTCAGGATTGATAAGGCCTGCCTTAGGAGTGACTTATAGGTTTATATGTGTGTATGTATATAGTGATATAGGTAACCTATATCACAGTAAGGGGTGCATGCACCACCTTACCCAGGCTGCAGTAGCAGACCTGTGGTGTCAGTTTGGATGGCCTTCCAGGGGTGGCATAATACATGCTGCAGCCCCTGGCAGGCCTCTGAGGTACCTATGCCCTTGGTACATAGTATACCATATACTAGGGACTTATAAGGGCACTCCAGATTCCAATCAGTGATGTGCCTAAGGCACATGGAAACCATTTTAGAGAGGATGCAGCTAGGCTGGGGTTCTGATTAGCAGGGCCCCAGCCAGACTAATGTCGAAAAACAGTGAAGCATCAGCAAAAAGTGGGGGTACCCATGTGAAGCAGATCCTACTCTCCTACAATGACTAAGGGCACCCCTCACATTCCCTTGTCAGTTGTGACCCACGCCCCCCCCGCCAACAGACTTCCTTTGACTCACTCGGATTCACTACATTCCGAATGAAATGACATCCTCCAAAATGGCCGCTGTGTCAGCCACACAGTTACGTTGCGTCGCACACTCCTCGTCAGAGACGCGATCATGTGACCGGCACTATTAGGCGGACACCGCCTTGCTGTTTTGGCGTTCCAGGCTGAACGGAGGTGGGTAGGTTGCACAGCAGTGTTCTGAGCGCACACCAAGTAAGTGCAAGGGAGTGGGAGGTTTTTAACTTTCTTTAATTAAGGGATTTCATTTTTAAAGGGTTCAGACGTTTGCGGAGCCATTACTTTCTCAGAAACCAAGGGCTTTGTACTCCAAAGGGCTCTGACAACTACGGAGTCATTCCTCACTCGCACGGCCCTACCCACACTCCATTTACCGGTCACTGAATTACAGCACCTAATGTCGACGTATGGTAGCATTAATTTCATAGTTCGAACATACTTCACAGCAGTGAATCTTAACTGTGAGTTTTGACAGATGCGGGCAGGTCAGAAAGAATGCACTTGCACTCGTTGTGCTTTCACTTCAAATACCGGCCGGGGCTCGAGCAACTTTTCAGGGCAATTCCAAATATGTCCATCTATTATGGCGATATGGGGTACCCATAGTTTTCTATGGTTAGTAGAATGGGTTGCACATCGATCCTTGAATTTGGCACGCGTTTACTGCTATGTTTAACAACAGGGGGTGCACATTGACACGTGAACCTGGCACTGTGCATACTATTGTCAATTGCATAACTAAAAAATGGCAGCTGACACACAAATCTGATACCAACGTAGCGTTGCCACTCACTAGAGTGGCCACAAGCATCGTCTAGATGCACTCATCTGCAATCATATATGCCTAGTGGATGAGATGGAAACTGGAGCTTTGCGTAGGCACACCTATACCTCGATACTCACGGCACTGTCAAGCTAACCCACATGATGGGTCCTGTCACATGATTCCATATGTGTGTGTGTGTGAGTCCTGTGTATATCCTTGTTCTAAACAATGACCTTGGTCGCTCCTTTTCTCCCTAACCAAGGTGTCCCGCAGCTTGCCCGGGACCCTCCTTCTTGCCTAAGGAGCATTTCTCTGCTCATCTTGGGGTAAGTTGCTATTGTGCCTGACAGAACTTCATGTTATATCACGTGTACATGCCTGTTGGCGCCTGTGCTACGTGAGTTTTACTGATGCATGAGTTTTCAGCATTACCTATATAGTGCCTCTACGTGCTACTGTATTTTTAATGTGTGCCTGCTGAGCTTTCGTTCTGAAAAACCTTCACTTCACCATCTAGCTAAACAGGCTCACACCACTTATTTTGAGTGTCTACATGAATGCACCATTGTACCAATACGGTGGATACTGATCCATATTTTTAACTACTTGTCGTATGTGCTTTTTCAACCTTTTTTTGTCTCCCTCTCCTGTAGGTGGAACTGTTGGCCTGCAATCTTCCAGGTGCAGGTTCTTGACCTTTGAATGACCATCCTTTATTAGAAAGGAGTTCTCAAGCCCCTGACAGGGGCACCTTTTCACTATTTTCTGGTCCTGACGAAGTGCCGCCCGACCTTTGGGCTTACCATGCACGAAATATGTTGACCTCGCTTTGTTAATAGCTATCCTGGCACTTTGAGCCCACACAATAGCACCATTGTTTTTACTCCGTCCTAGTACCCTCCTCCAATAAATAGTTTTTTTGAGGATACCAGAGCCTATTTTAGACACCACTCACTTTTTTCACTCTATAAACTCTCGTTAAGCCCTCTCACATGCATTCACCATAACTGCGTCGTCGGATCAAAAGATCTCTGACAAAGAGCCCCCAGGCCCGTCATGCATTGCAGCGCTGGCCAGACAAGGAGTGCCCAATAATGAAGCGTGACACCCTAACAGGTGTGTGAGGGCATCACGATCTGACCTTCAGGTCTCCCTGCGACATTAGTATCAGCCGCGTGGTTCAACTCCTTGTGACCACCTGGCCAATGAGGAACTACTCCGACCTTGATAATTATAAAGTATTTGTGAACATGACACACAGTAACACAGTGAAAACACTGCGAAAGCACTCCACATCAGTTTACAAAAATAGATTATTATTTTCTGAACAAAACATGACCAGATTGACAAAAATCCAATAAGTAGATCAATTTTTAAGTCAAGCCAACAAGCCTTGGAGAAACTTAGGTTGAAGTATGTGGAGAGCAGGTCCAGTCCTTCTCACTTCCAGAACAGAGGCAGCAGACCAACACAGCAAAGCAGTTTAGCAAAGTGTGTGTCACTCCTACAGCACAACAATCAAGTGTGAAGCAGGCCAACACAGCAAAGCAGTTTAGCAGAGTGACAGTCCCTCCTACAGCACAGCTGCTCTTCTTCCAGGCAGAATGTCCTCAGTTCCAGCAGTGTTCTCAGTTGGTGGGGTCAGAGGCCCAGTACTTATACCCTCTTTGGCCTTTGAAGTAGGGAGACTTCAAAGAGATGGTTTGAAGTGTACAAACCCCTCCCTTTCCTGCCCTGGCTCCAGACTCACACTAGTATGGTATGCAATCCTTTGTGTGGGGAAGGGATCTAACCCTTTCAGGTGCAGAGTGTCAGCTCCTCCCTCCCCTCCTGCTCAGGATGATCCATCAGCATGCAGATGCCTAAGTAGTCACACCTGCCCTTCCTTTGTGTGTGGGTGTCTAAAGGGAATGCAGGAAGCCAGCTGTCATCCACCCCAGAAGTGTATTCCAGAGACAGGCAGAAAAGCACAAATGGTTTAAGTTTGAAAATGCCAACTTTCTAAAATTAGCATTATCAGAACAACAATTTAAAAAACAACTACACCTTAAGTTGTATTTTTAAATTGTGATTACAGAGACACTAAATTTGGTTTTCCTATCTTTTCCCATTTGGAAACTGCCCTTATAAGCTGTAATAATTCAGTTGCAATGTTATCCTATGGGAGAGATAGGCCTTGCAGTAGTGGAAACTAATTTGAGTATTTCACTCCCAGGAGATGTAAAACTTAAAAGTACATGTCCTACGTTTCACATACACTGCACCCTGCCTGTGGGCTGTCCAGAACCTTCCTTAGGAATGACCTATATGTAGTAGAAAAAAAAGGTTTGGGTCTGGCAAGTAGGTTACCTTGCTAGGTCGACATGGTAGTTTAAAACTGCACACAGGATCTGCAGTGGCAGGCCTGTTGTAGGAGAGTAGGATCTGCTTCACATGGGTACCCCCACTTTTTGCTGATGCTTCACTGTTTTTCGACATTAGTCTGGCTGGGGCCCTGCTAATCAGAACCCCAGCCTAGCTGCTTCCTCTCTAAAATTGTTTCCATGTGCCTTAGGCACATCACTGATTGGGATCTGGAGTGCCCTTATAAGTCCCTAGTATATGGTATACTATGTACCAAGGGCATAGGTACCTCAGAGGCCTGCCAGGGGCTGCAGCATGTATTATGCCACCCCTGGAAGGCCATCCAAACTGACACCACAGGTCTGCTACTGCAGCCTGGGTAAGGTGGTGCATGCACCCCTTACTGTGATATAGGTTACCTATATCACTAAATACATACACACATATAAACCTATAAGTCACTCCTAAGGCAGGCCTTATCAATCCTAAAGGCAGAGTGCATGGTTCCTATGTGAGAGGGTGCCCCTGCATGAGCAGGGCCCCTCTGCAGCGTTCGGAGACCATCTCTGATGCTGTTTGTAGTGTAGCCTGACAATATACTCTTAAGCGCATTATATCCTCGCGTTAACATGCTAACTTTGGAATGGCTGCACCTAAACATGTCGTGTTTGGTGTCAAACATCTTGGAATACTACTCCCCCGCCAATCCTGGCGGTGGGGGTAGCATTCCACCCTTCTAGAGGGAAAGACATGTTAACTCTGACTAGTCCGGTAACTTCTTTCCAGAGCCCTGGCATCACAAAATGGATGCTGCTGCCACAGACACGACTCTGGCCTCCTGCTGCTGGACGAAACTCCGGCAGGGGAGGCCTGGACAATAGGTTTCCTGTCCCAGGGAGGTGTGACCACCTCCCCAGACAGGATAATGTGTATTGGGGCTGGGCGGGAGCACTTTCGGGTGCTTTGAAGTCCTGCACTGGGGGCACATTTGGTGTCCCTAGTGCATACCCCAGTTCAAACCGGATCAGGGGCTTGCAGCCCCTGCTTTGGCGCGAACTGGACAAAGGGAAAGGGGTGTAGCCACCCTCTGCCCTAACCCACCCATAGGTGGGGCCACAGAGTAGTCCAACCCCTATCTTTAGTATAAAGATAGGAACCCAGTCCTTAGGACTTTAGATTATCCCTGGACGAAACTCTGAAACTGAATCCTGGACCTTCGATGCTCTACTCACGATTAGAGGACAGAAGAATCTCTCTTGGGGTCAAGGAGTGACTCCCCTGCTTGGCAGGCACCAAAGAAGCATCTGTCCCGGTTCGCATTTCTGAAGCTCCCGTCGGACGCCGAAGTTATCGCATCACCAGAGGTGCATTCTCAGACTTCCCTGAGGCTACCCTGAGTTCCCAGCAAAGCTGAGGCCAGTGGCTATCGTGGGTGACTTGAGACCGTGACCCCTGGACACCGAGCACATTTGCAAGTGCATCCTCTTCTGGGTCTCCCAAGAAGTCGTGCTTTAGGCTCCGAGTAGCCCTAGCCTCCAGCACCATCTGCACCGAAGATCACTGGCCCCCACTCCACGAGTGTCCTGTAAGCCAGATCCACGTGTGGCGTCACAAGGCTCCTTTGCGGTCGCTAGCCCGTTGGCTAGTAGCCCTTAACGAAGGCCAATCTTTTTCTAACTTGGCATCCTGGTTGCTCCAGGCCTGCCCTCACTTACCTTCGCTGGGTGAGTTCCACAGACCTTGCTGGTCTGCACCATTGACGATCTTCCTCGGCATCGAGACTTGCCGTTGCCAAGGCTTGTTGGGTCCAATCCGGTTGCCGACACCTCAGCACTCGACAGACATCGTGTACCAGGCCGAATCCTGCTCCTGGTCACCGACAACGCCTCCTGGACCTCGTGGCTGAAGAGTCAAGATGACCGTCAACGCACCTGAAGCACTCGACATCGGTGGGCATCTGTCCATCGCCTTCCTGGTCACTGGCTAGTGACCCAGACTCTGTCCCCTCTGCTCTCAGGTTCTTCAGAACTCCGATCCACTCTTGGATCCACCCGGACACTTTCCACTTGGTCGCCAGCAGCACTTTGCAGCAGATCGCCATTCAAATCGACGACGAAACCCGACCCCGAAAGGCACCTATGCACCCGGCTTCCCTGGGTGAGGTAACACGAGTACTCCAGTGCTCCCATGGGTAGAGACTCTTCAAAGTCCTAGATCTCAAAGGGTTTGGTCCAAGTCCTCTTTTAAGTGTCCCTTTTCTCTAATTTCCCGATCACGACTTTCTCCATAGAAGTCAACGGCGTATCGCGGTTGTGTATTTACACTGCACGCGTCTCCCGTGGGTCCCCTGTGTCACTACCTTGGGTGGTTCCTTGTGGTCCAAGCACTTCTAGAGGCTCTAGGCCTAGTGTCTAGTTCAGTCTTGGTTCTTATACCACTTTATTGGTATATGGTTTGGTACGCCCCTAGGGCCCAAACGTGTATTTGTGCTATTACTGTGTTTAAATAACTTCTAACTTATGTACTTCGAACTCTAGCCTCATAAAGAGACTAGAGGGGTGTGTTTAGCAATAAATACATATATTTTGAATATATACCTGGTGTGGTGCTCTTTCATTTGGTCACTCAAGAGATTATAGACTGGTAAAACAAGCTGCTTTACATTCCTTCAAGACTTAGCCTGAAGGCTGCTCTCCATAGCTACCACTAGGATAGCTTTCAATAAGGTTGTCTTTAACCTATCTCCAATAAGGGGTTGTTTGGACTGGTGCAAGGTGCCCACTATAATTAGTGGACAGCATATACCAGGCCAACTTCTCACATTGGTGGCAGCGATGGGATTCCAGCTTGCTATTGTTTTACCAGATAATCTCAATTGAATTGATCAACTGAAAACCACTAAAGGTACCTAAGGTACATATAATTTAAGCTTAGAATACAGTAAGTTCTACTGAACTTAGAGTTGTGTGTTAAGGGATAGCACAACCCTTTCTACAACTCAAGAGAGTTTAGTAGGCCACACTCGAGTAGGTAGTGCATACACCACACCACACTAGTAATGTCTTTAAGGGCAGGATCCAAAGAATCCTTGCAGGAAGCCATTGAGCTTCCACCCTCCAAGTATGATACACTCTCATTCTTGGAATTGAGAGCTTTATGCAACTTGAGAAAAATAAGGACAGGCCAAAGCCCCACCACCCAACACCTCAAGGAGTTGTTGGTGGCTTATGACCTTAGTAAGCCCTTGGGGACTGAAGGGGTAGGAGCTGAGGGTGGGGCAGAGGATGAGGTTGGGAATGGGGGTACCAGTACCCCCAGCCCCCCCTCTGAAACTGGCCAGGAGGGCGACAATGGCCCTGACCTGGATAATCCAACCCCTCCTGAGGAAGAGGAGGATCAGAATGATGCACCCTTTGTCCCCCCAGGAAGGATTGTGAGTGTGCCCAGAAGGTCTAGATCTTCTTCTCAGGAGTCTAACCACTCTGGCACCTCTATAGGGAGCTCTGTCTCATCTCATAGGAGGGAATCCTCTCATGAGAGAAGAAAGAGGCTGATTCAATATGAGGAAGCTCAGCTTGAACTCAGAAGGAAGCAAGTAGCCTTAGACAGGGAGTCCCTAGATCTCTTTAGAGAGAAAAGAAAGTTGGGACTAGAGTCCCATGGTGGCAGCCAGATCCCTAGAGATAGGGAAAGGTCCTATGACCATAGGAACCTGAGCAAGATTGTCCCTCCCTATCAGAATGGGGATGACATCCACAAGTGGATAACTGCTCTAGAGAGGGCCTGTAAGGTACAGAAGGTCCCTCAGGAGGAGTGGGCAGCAATCTTGTGGCTCTCCTTTGCTGACAAAGGTAGAGATAAGCTCCTCACTGTTAGAGGATGCTGATAATTACAAGGTCTTGAAGAGTGCTCTTATTGATGGGTTTGGCCTAACCACTGAACAGTACAGGTTGAAGTTCAGAGATACCCAAAAAGCACAGACTCAAGACTGGGTAGACTATGTGGATTGTTCTGCCAAGGCTCTGGAAGGCTGGTTGATGGGCAGTAAGGTGTGTGACTTCTCAGGATTGTACAATCTGATAATGATGGAGCAGATTCTTAATAACTGTCAAAATCAGCTGTTGCATCAATACCTGGTAGACTCTGATCTGACCTCTCCCCAAGAATTGGGAAAGAAGGCAGACAAATGGGTCAGAACCAGGGTGAAGCAGAAGGTACAGAACCAAGGTGGGGAAACCAAGAAGCAAGGTGCTAAGAACTCTGACAAGGGTGGGGAGAAGGGTAAAGATCAAAAGTCTTCATCAGGCCCCCAAAAATCTTCTTCTGGTGGGGATTCACAGTCTACCAAAGGGAAAGGCCAAAGAAAACCATGGTGCAAGGTCTGTAAGCAAAAGACCCACTGGACCAGTGATTGCACCAAGTCCAAAGACTCCAGTCCAGCACCCACCAATGCCCCTAAGGCACCTGTTCCCCCTAGTACAGTTGGTGGGAGTGCTCCAGCCAAGGGTTTAGTAGGGTTCACCCTGGGTACTGAGTTGGGCTCTGACCTAGTCAGAGAACTGACTCAGGCTGTGTTAGTCTGTGATGGAGGCATGGATGTGACCTCCACTGTGAGTCCCAGTAATCTGGGCAAGTACAGACAACAGCCTTTAATCAATGGACGTGAGGCTTTGGCATTTAGGGACACAGGGGCAAGTGTCACAATGGTGACACAAGACCTTGTGAATCCTGGGCAAGTTATACTTGGTGAAATGTACCAAGTGACCAATGCTAGCAATGTCAGAACAGACCATACTCTGGCAGTTGTTAACTTCTCCTGGGGAGGGGTAACTGGCCTTAAGAAGGTTGTGGTAAGTGCAAACCTACCAGTCGAATGCTTGCTTGGCAATGACTTAGAGACTTCTGCTTGGGCAGAAGTGGAGCTCAGGACCCATGCAGAAATGCTGGGGATCCCTGCAGATGTGTTTGCTGTGACCAGGTCACAAGCCAAAATGTCTAGCACTGAACAGGCCTTGGATTCTGGAAGAATGGACCAAGTGCCTTCCAAGAGCAGGAGTAGTAGGGTTAAGGCAGTGCCTTCCCCCTTGGCTCAGGAGGAAGATCAGTCCCTTGAGGGGGATGATCTCAGCCCTGAAGAAGGAACTGTCCCAGAGGAACTTGAACCTGACCAGGTTGAGTTCTTGGGGACAGGG
Organism: Calotriton arnoldi; assembly: GCA_963921515.1. NCBI lineage: Eukaryota > Metazoa > Chordata > Amphibia > Caudata > Salamandridae > Calotriton > Calotriton arnoldi. The sequence goes on along the minus strand of CAWUFW010006548.1, from coordinate 916,130 downwards.
GGACCTTCTAGGGCAGATCTGAGCCAGGAGCAGCAGAGCTGCCCCTCCCTTGAACCCCTCAGACAGCAAGCTGCTGCTGAGGCTGCTGGGAAAGCTAGTGGTCCCCATACAGTGTATTGGGATGATGGACTCCTGTACTCAGAGAGTAGAGACCCCAAGCCTGGTGCTACCAGGAGGTTGGTTATACCTCTGAAGTTCAGGGGCTTCCTATTGACCCTAGCCCATGATATTCCCCTAGCAGGTCACCTGGGCCAGAACAAGACTTGGGACAGAATTGTCCCTCACTTTCACTGGCCCCACATGTCTGAAGACAGCAAGGAGTTTTGTCGCTCCTGTGTAACCTGCCAAGCCAGTGGCAAGGCAGGTGGCACTACAAAGGCCCCCTGATACCACTACCTGTGGTGGGGGTGCCCTTTGAAAGGGTAGGGATTGACATTGTTGGTCCCATGGATCCCCAAACAGCATCTGGGCACAGGTTTATCCTGGTGGTAGTGGATCATGCCACCAGGTACCCAGAAGCTATTCCCCTCAGGACCACTACAGCACCTGTGGTGGCAAGGGCCCTCCTGGGAATTTTCTCAAGAGTGGGCTTTCCTAAGGAGGTAGTATCAGACAGGGGTGCTAACTTCATGTCTGGGTACTTGAAAGCAATGTGGAAGGAGTGTGGAGTGACTTATAAGTTCACCACACCCTATCACCCACAATGCAATGGTTTAGTTGAGAGATTCAACAAAACCTTGAAGGGCATGATTAAAGGGCTCCCAGAAAAGCTTAGGCGAAGATGGGACATACTCTTGCCCTGCCTTTTATTCGCATATAGGGAGGTGCCTCAGAAGGGGGTTGGTTACAGCCCTTTTGAACTTCTGTTTGGCCACCCTGTGAGGGGTCCACTGTGCTTGGTGAAGGAAGGATGGGAGTTACCTCTCAAGCCCCCAAAGCAAGATATAGTGGACTATGTACTTGGTCTCCGCTCCAGGATGGCTGAGTATATGAAAAAGGCAACCAAAAACCTTGAGGCTAGCCAGGAACTTCAAAAGGCCTGGCATGACCAAAAGGCTGTTCTGACTGTTTACCAGCCAGGACAGAAGGTGTGGGTGTTGGAGCCAGTGGCCCCAGCAGCTCTCCAAGACAAATGGAGTAGACCCCACACTATTGTTGAGCAGAAGGGTGAGGTTACCTACTTAGTAGACCTAGGAACACCCAGGAGTCCCCACAGGGTTCTCCATGTCAACAGGTTAAAACCATATGTGGACAGGGCAGACATGGGCTTGCTCATGGCTACTGATGAAGGGCAGGAGGAAGAGAGTGACCCACTCCCTGACCTGCTCTCACAGAACCCTGACGATGGGTCAGTAGATGGTGTAGCCTTGGCAGGCAGCCTCACTACCCAGCAACAAACTGATTGTAGGCAAGTTCTCAATCAGTTTAGACATATGTTTTCACTGACACCCAGTCAGACCACCTGGTGCACTCATGAAGTGGACACTGGGGACAGTCTGCCTATTAAAAATAAGATTTATAGGCAACCTGACCATGTCAGGGACTGTATCAGGACTGAAGTCCAGAAAATGTTGGAATTGGGAGTTATTGAACCCTCAGATAGCCCTTGGGCTAGTCCAGTGGTCCTTGTGCCAAAACCTCACACCAGTGGTGGAAAAAGAGAGATGAGGTTTTGTGTGGACTACAGGGGTCTCAATGCAGTCACTAGGACTGATGCCCATCCAATACCCAGGGCAGATGAGCTCATAGATACTTTGGCCTCAGCCAAATATCTCAGCACATTTGACCTAACAGCTGGCTACTGGCAGATCAGACTAGCTGATGCTGCAAGGCCCAAAACAGCATTCTCAACCCCTAGTGGGCATTATCAATTTGTGGTAATGCCCTTTGGTCTGAAGAATGCACCTGCCACTTTCCAGAGGCTGGTGAATACAGTTCTCACAGGTCTGGAAACCTATAGTGCAGCATATCTAGATGATATTGCTGTCTTTAGCTCCACCTGGGAGGATCACCTGGTCCACCTCAGGAATGTTTTACAGGCCCTGCAAAAGGCAGGCCTGACTATCAAGGCCACTAAGTGCCAGATAGGGCAGAGTCAGGTTGTGTACCTGGGCCACCTTGTGGGTGGAGGCCAGGTTCAACCTTTGCAGAGCAAGATCCAGACCATCATGGACTGGACTGCTCCCACTACCCAGACTCAGGTGAGAGCCTTCTTAGGCCTGACTGGGTACTATAGGAGATTTGTCAAGGGGTATGGATCAATAGTGACACCCCTGAATGACTTAACTTCTAAGAAAATGCCCAAAAGGTTCAGTGGACAGTTAGCTGTCAAAAGGCATTTGATGACCTGAAGCAGGCCATGTGCACTGCTCCCATTCTACAGAGTCCTGATTACTCCAAGAAGTTCATTGTTCAAACTGATGCATCTGAATTGGGGGTAGGGGCTGTACTGTCACAATTGAATGAAGAAGGTCAGGATCAGCCAGTAGCTTTCATTAGCAGAAGGCTGACCCCTAGAGAGAAACGTTGGTCAGCCATAGAGAGGGAGGCCTTTGCTGTGGTCTGGGCTCTGAAGAAGTTGAGGCCATACTTGTTTGGTACACACTTCCTGGTTCAGACAGACCATAAGCCCCTCTTATGGCTAAAACAAATGAAGGGTGAAAACCCCAAACTGCTTAGGTGGTCCATTTCCCTACAGGGGATGGACTTTACAGTGGAACATAGACCTGGGAGTAACCATGCGATTGCAGATGGACTCTCTAGGTATTTCCACTTAGAACATGAAGACTTAACTGGGCAAGGTTAGTTTAATGTCCCTACGTTTGGGGGGTTGTGTAGGAGAGTAGGATCTGCTTCACATGGGTACCCCCACTTTTTGCTGATGCTTCACTGTTTTTCGACATTAGTCTGGCTGGGGCCCTGCTAATCAGAACCCCAGCCTAGCTGCTTCCTCTCTAAAATGGTTTCCATGTGCCTTAGGCACATCACTGATTGGGATCTGGAGTGCCCTTATAAGTCCCTAGTATATGGTATACTATGTGCCAAGGGCATAGGTACCTCAGAGGCCTGCCAGGGGCTGCAGCATGTATTATGCCACCCCTGGAAGGCCATCCAAACTGACACCACAGGTCTGCTACTGCAGCCTGGGTAAGGTGGTGCATGCACTCTTACTGTGATATAGGTTACCTATATCACTAAATACATACACACATATAAACCTATAAGTCACTCCTAAGGCAGGCCTTATCAATCCTAAAGGCAGAGTGCATGGTTCCTATGTGAGAGGGTGCCCCTGCATGTGCAGGGCCCCTCTGCAGCATTCGGAGACCATCTCTGATGCTGTTTGTAGTGCAGCCTGACCATATACTCTTAAGCGCATTATATCCTCGCGGTAAAATGCTAACTTTGGAATGGCTGCACCCAAACATGTCGTGTTTGGTGTCAAACATCTTGGAATACTACCCCCCCGCCAATCCTGGTGGCGGGGTAGCATTCCACCCTTCTAGAGGGAAAGACATGTTAACTCTGACTAGTCCGGTAACTTCTTTCCAGAGCCCTGGCATCACAAAATGGATGCTGCTGCCACAGACACGAGTCTGGCCTCCTGCTGCTGGATGAAACTCCGGCAGGGAGGCCTGGACAATAGGTTTCCTGTCCCAGGGAGGTGTGACCACCTCCCCAGACAGGATAATGTGTATTGGGGCTGGGCGGGAGCACTTTCGGGTGCTTTGAAGTCCTGCACTGGGGGCACATTTGGTGTCCCTAGTGCATACCCCAGTTCAAACCGGATCAGGGGCTTGCAGCCCCTGCTTTGGCGCGAACTGGACAAAGGGAAAGGGGTGTAGCCACCCCTCTGCCCTGACCCACCCATAGGTGGGGCCACAGAGTAGTCCAACCCCTATCTTTAGTATAAAGATAGGAACCCAGTCCTTAGGACTTTAGATTATCCCTGGACGAAACTCTGAAACTGAATCCTGGACCTTCGACGCTCTACTCACGATTAGAGGACAGAAGAATCTCCCTTGGGGTCAAGGAGTGACTCCCCTGCTTGGCAGGCACCAAAGAAGCATCTGTCCGGTTCGCATTTCTGAAGCTCCCATCGGACGCCGAAGTCATCGCATCACCAGAGGTGGATTCTCAGACTTCCCCGAGGCTACCCTGAGTCCCCAGCAAAGCTGAGGCCCGTGGCTATCGTGGGTGACTTGAGACCGTGACCCCTGGACACCGAGCACATTTGCAAGTGCATCCTCTTCTGGGTCTCCCAAGAAGTCGTGCTTTGGGCTACGAGTAGCCCTAGCCTCCAGCATCACCTGCACCGAAGATCACTGGCCCCCACTCCACGGGTATCCTGTAAGCCAGATCCACGTGCGGCGTCACAAGGCTCCTTCGCGGTCGCTAGCCCGTTGGCTAGTAGCCCTTAACGAAGGCCAATCTTTTTCTAACTTGGCATCCTGGTTGCTCCAGGCCTGCCCTCACTTACTTTCGCTGGGTGAGTTCCACAGACCTTGCTGGTCTGCACCATCGACGATCTTCCTCGGCATCGAGACTTGCCGTTGCCAAGGCTTGTTGGGTCCAATCCGGTCGCCGACACCTCAGCACTCGACAAACATTGTGTACCAGCCCGAATCCTGCTCCTGGTCACCGACAACGCCTCCTGGACCTCGTGGCTGAAGAGTCAAGACGACCATCAATGCACCTGAAGCACTCGACATCGGTGGGCATCTGTCCATCGCCTTCCTGGTCACTGGCTAGTGACCCAGACTCTGTCCCCTCTGCTTTCAGGTTCTTCAGAACTCCGATCCACTCTTGGATCCACCCGGACACTTTCCACTTGGTCGCCAGCAGCACTTTGCAGCAGATCGCCATTCAAATCGACGACGAAACCCGACCCCGAAAGGCACCTATGCACCCGGCTTCCCTGGGTGAGGTAACACGAGTACTCCGATGCTCCCGTGGGTAGAGACTCTTCAAAGTCCTAGATCTCAAAGGGTTTGGTCCAAGTCCTCTTTTAAGTGTCCCTTTTCTCTAATTTCCCGATCACGACTTTCTCCATAGAAGTCAACGGCGTATCGCGGTTGTGTATTTACACTGCACGCGTCTCCCGTGGGTCCCCTGTGTCACTACCTTGGGTGGTTCCTTGTGGTCCAAGCACTTCTAGAGGCTCTAGGCCTAGTGTCTAGTTCAGTCGTGGTTCTTATACCACTTTATTGGTATATGGTTTGGTACGCCCCTAGGGCCCAAACGTGTATTTGTGCTATTACTGTGTTTAAATAACTTCTAACTTATGTATTTCGAACTCTAGCCTCATAAAGAGACTAGAGGGGTGTGTTTAGCAATAAATACATATATTTTGAATATATACCTGGTGTGGTGCTCTTTCATTTGGTCACTCAAGAGATTATAGACTGGTAAAACAAGCTGCTTTACATTCCTTCAAGACTTAGCCTGAAGGCTGCTCTCCATAGCTACCACTAGGATAGCTTTCAATAAGGTTGTCTTTAACCTATCTCCAATAAGGGGTTGTTTGGACTGGTGCAAGGTGCCCACTATAATTAGTGGACAGCATATACCAGGCCAACTTCTCACACCTGTGACATGTTTAAAGTGTGACAGATTCTAGGTTGCTTCTTAAGTGGGTACCACAATCAGTGCCGCAGGCCCACTAGTAGGCCCACTAGTAGAATTACATTTACAGGCCCTGGGCACAGATAGTGCCCTTTACTAGGGGCTTATAAGTAAACAAAATTTACAAATTGAGGATCAATCAATGTCACCATATTTCAGATAAAGATCACATGCACTTTAGCACTGGCTATCAGTGGTAAAATGCTCAGAGTCTAAAACCAGCAAAACCGAAGTCAGCAAAAACAGGAGGTCAAAAGGTAAGAAGTTACTGGAAACCACGCCAAGGATTCCAGATCTAACAATGTGTATGGAAGACAGTAATGCACATGAAACACAGAAAACACAGCAATCACCCATTCTAGCCTCATAACACATGATCTAAAACACCACTTATGAATCACATATTCATTTTTAGCCTCCTTTGCCCAAGCAGCTAAACTGCAGCCTAAAAGGCCACGCAAACAAAGGTACAAATTAATGCAGAGGCAAAAGGGGCAACAGTGACCTTTTTCAGCTAGGATTACTGAGAACGGCTATCGGTTTTATCGTCTCACCTTTATTTGTAGGATTAGATGCCTCCTGGAATGCCAGGCAAAAATCTATAGGTCGAGGAGAGAAACTGAATGGATGAAACTAGAAGCCATATATACTATGCCCTTTGGAGGGCGTAAATCTTGTGATTCACAAAATCATAGAGTTTGTGTTCGCAAAAGTACAATTTCTAATGATCAAAAAACATTTTGCAAGTCAGAAAAGTTTTCCACATCTTAAAATGGGTTCTGCCACCCATACTAAATCACACATTTTAGAAGGGGCATGAAAAAGAAATTCCTTCCAAATTGTAATTGTGATTATTGGGAATTATTTTCTCGGTTTGGCAAGAAAATATGAGCAACAACCTCTAATATCCTGCTTAATCTCTCGAGCATAAGTTCACTCAAGAATAGTTTATCTCAATTATGCTTCATGTATTTATTCATGTGTCGCCCTATTTCCGCTCCATTCACGTGAGATAAAACAACAGCTCTGGGTACCTGGGAATGTTACTCAAGGACACTAATTCACATGCTGTCAAGTACATTCATGACCAATTAAGACAACCCTCTTACTGGAAACGTGGTAACATAGAAGGCAAGGTCATAGAAAACGTATCTTTTCAATAGGGCCTGACTCATTGCAATGTTTATCATAGCTGAATACAACATACTTTGATTCAAAAACAAGATTTTTTTTATTAAGTTTTGTAAGGGAATTGCACAATAGCCCATTCCAGGTTAACCTTCCTTCAGATTCTAGGTTGCTCCTCGGCGATGTCAATTGTTTGAGCTCCTGAAAGATTGAGGTAGTTGTTGCCTTGCCAATAAAGCCCTGCTTAACTTTAAGCCTTTCAAGACACTCAAGCACATACAGGAATCGGTATCTTGGAAATAAGAGGCCTCATTTACGGCCAACACTAATGGAGTTTAGCTGTCTAATAAGCAGGAGTCCTGTTCGACGTCCTCGCTGTACCACTGGCATATTGAGAGGGCAGTGGTGGGTAGTGCGCCTGCTGGTGGAGCTGCTGCTGGTTCAGTCATCAGGGACTCCATTTTGGATGCCCTGATGCTGAAGCTAATGGCGTCTGACACAGACCCCAATGAAGAATGTACTAACTGACACCGTTTCTGTAGAATTCCTTCCTGTCTCAGTCCACCACTGAGACCATGGGGTCCCACACAGAAGATATTTTTAAAATATTTCAGGCATTTAGAGAAACTCCTTGTGGGCATATGTTATGAGAGTTCTAGGAATGGACCCCTTGCTCTTTAAGACCGATATACGCTACAGCTGGTTCACTATGTCTTGCATCATGCATGTATGAGGGAGGATGCAAGTCTCTTGGAAACATCCCTCGAGACATTTAGAACAATACTTGTCCCCACAGCCATAGTTCGGAAACTTGCCCCCAGACTGATATACTTAGTGGGAATAACAAAGACGCCGATTAAGTCTCATGACAGTGAGAGACAGCATTTTAGTTTGATGGTCTAACAGGGGCTTGTGTTTTTTATGTGCTTTGAAAGTAAGGAGACTATTATGCTTGGGAATTTTGTGACACAGGTTTAAAGACCCTGCTTCACCCTTCCGTTTAACAATTGTGGGGCATATTTACAGCAGAATGGGGAAGCATGGCATTAAACAAACATTGCTAACGCCACGCTTCTCCATTCTGAATACGCAGGGCTGTGCCCTATTCACAAGAATGCGGCACACTCCTGTGTTTCCCCCTGCGCTGGCGCTGAGTTCAGCTGCCTAGCGCCAATGCAGGCACCCTTGCACCATAGTGCAAGGGTGTCTGCATTGGGGTGAAGATTGTTTATGTGCAGGAAGGTTTCCCTTCCTGCACATAAACAATCTTTAAATGCTGTTTTGTAACTTCTATGTGTGCTGCGCAGCACACATAGAAGTTGCAAAACGGCATTTTTTCAAAATGATTGTTTATATGCAGGAAGGGAGACCTTCCTGCACAAAAACAATCATATGCAATTAGCTGTTTCTATGTGTGCTGCACAAGGCAGCACACATGGAAACAGCAAAAACGATGAGAAATCAAGCATTTCTCCTCGTTTCTCCTGTTTAAGACCAGGTTTTCCCTGGTCTTAATTTTGGCGCTGCCTCCTATTTACGCTGTAAATAAGGGGCAGTGTCAAAATCAATGGGTGTTGCGGTGTAACGCCCACCACAACACGCATTGCCCTCCTCTTTCACGCTAAATACAGCGTGTAAGGGTGCCTTATTCACAAGGCGGCGTTAAGCAACGTAAGTGGCCTAACACTGCCTTGTAAATAAGGCGAGGACCCTATCGCCATCACAACGTCACTGAAAGTGACGTTGTGGTGGAGACAGGGGCTTGTAAATATGCCTCTGTGTATTCGCATAATTTTCTCTAATGTTGTTATACTAATCTAATGCGTTGCAGAGCTGCAGGCTTATGATGACGTATGCAGGCTTGAGAGCAAGGTTATGTAAGGAACCCAGGCAAGAGATAAGAGTGCTAATGTGGAACTGCAAAATATTAAATTCAGAAAGCTAGCTAAGGGGCACCATTGCACTCCTGTGGATAGCAATGGCAATTATTGTCACTTTATACTTTTGGTGCACCTTCCAAAATATGAACTTGTAGCTTCAAAACATTGGTAAATTCTTTGTTTTCAGTGTAAAATATCCATCCAAGAATTTCCTGGATAGTAAGGTAAAAATGAATTCAGAGTCTTTTGAGAAAATTAGAACGAAAAAAAAATATTTAGGCCCTTATTTTCAGCAACTCAAACACAGTAAACACAGGAGATACGGTAAACTGGATTCTGATTAATTGGAAATTCCACAAAATTATGAATTTACAGGTAATTTTAGGTGTGGAATTACCCGTGCAAAGTTTCTGCATTAGCCAAAATGAAGCCCACGGAGATGTCTTGTCCATGGGGTCCATGGACGAGATCACAAACCTTAAATTTGAACAGAAAATTGTGAAAGCATATTTGTTTTGTAATGTACACTTTGTCGCCACTATTAACAAGGGTGAGATTTAAAAAATATATATTCTTAAGTGAGGCGAATCATTTTATGAGGCAGCAAAAATAAGCCCCATGGATGTAAAACCAATAGGCTTTCTGGGCTGGCCTAGTGGCCATAGAATCATTACAACTAATAGGTCAGCCACACTTCTTTCCTCCCCTCTGGATCAGGAAATGTTGACCACAGAGGAGTTAATACATGAAACTGATAGTCTGCCCTTTCTTACCACACCAGGACTTGGATGCTCCACAGACTACCTCAAAATATTACCCTCTAGTTCATAAGTTATCCACATATCTGCCCTATATCAGTTCCCCAAACGTGTCCAGGACTCAGGGAGCAATATTTTATGCTATGGTATGTTATTTATGAATCTGCTTTCTAAAAATCTTTTGAAACCACTATTTCTAGAGAAAAAGACAGATGGAAATTCTCCACGCAGGTAACACAGTGGGCACAATGTTCTCCAATAATGGACTTTACGGTGTGTGCCAAACCCCTTGGTCGGTCAGGTAGTGATGAAAAATGTTGATACCACAAATATGGGTCTCTGGACTTGGAAGAGTTACCTCTGCCCGCATGAGAAGCAACAGATCAAAAATGACATTCATCGTAGATATTAATGATTTTTTCAAAGTTTTCCCAGTTAGCTCACTCTCATGATTTCTTCTACGATGTCTAATCATTTAAAAATTTCATAGCATCTACTATTTCTGATTGGGCTTCAGTCTTATATTTTTTGAGCCTTGTCAAAAGCTCTGTTTTTGCAAGATAACATTTTTGGTATTACATTTTTGTCATACTAAGAACAATAGCATAGTAATAGTACTATTGAACGTAATAGTCTTAATAATAATAATATTGCTTTGCTATTTACTTATTCTTGTAAAAAGAGAGAGATGATTATGGTTATTTGCCAATGCATTTTGGCAGTTTTCGTATGGGTGCTTAACTACAACAAGACAAAACACTCAAATAACAGCAAACATTTTATAAAGCGGTCTCCTACAAATTAATCTGTTCCCATGCTAAACATTTACAATTGTTTGGCCCTGTTGTTATCAGTGGACTAGTTAACAAGGGTAATTCTGCAAATACCTTCATGAATGGCCTTGGAATATCCCCAGTGGATTGTGGTCACTTTTATATTTTCATCAATTGACTTGTTAACAACCAGATGCATATTATATCACCGTTACAATTATCACTGACATTAGTGAGGCCTCAGATGATATACTAAGGTTACATAATTTACAAGGACATCTAACGAATGGCAATCGTAATCCATTAGTTATAGTCACAATAATGTCGGTGACTTCAGAGTTGATGTAGGGTGTGATCTCATTGTGATTTCATCAATGATGTTATTTGTGATGTCATGTAGGGTTTAATTGTGGAGTCATGAGTTGTGTATTGAGGTCAGATTTATATTGTGGATCATCAGAAGAATAAACCTTACAGTTTATGAATGATAAATTCAATGGAAGGTGTTTTATGGTTAAGATCAATGTTTAAACTACATTGAACATTGCCAGATATGATGAGCCGTACATTCATAGGTCACACTAGTGGAATGCGTGTTCTCTCACATATGATCTCACGATCAATAGTGAATATAACATTTGCCATTTGTCATAGTATTGTGATAATGGTGATGCTAAACTAAGTGGCAACTAATGTAAATAGGACACTAGTAATTACATACTTCTACTGCCTAACGGCCAAAACATTTTTGGATAGATAAGTAGAAAAGATGCTTTTAAACGGACCGTTAATAGGTGTCTTCAAGACTGTTAAATAAAAATAAGGAAGAATAGATAATGTAACAAAGATTTTATACAGATTATATTTTGGAGTGCCACTGCCGATTACTAAATGCCCCAGCAGTTTTTTTACATAATAGAAAGGCAGCAATATTATAATAATTTAATAATTAACTGCAAAATCAATGGTTCAGTAGCATTTCTTCTCCTTATGAAAACACAAGGATCTTGTGATAGTCAGTAGTACAGTATCCTTAAATCCTACAAATAAATTCATATGTAAGTGAACATGAGTGATCTAATGTATGATGGTATTGGTCACATAATATGAGATTGCAGCAATGTCTTAATCTCCAGTGTACTTGGTGAAATAGGGCCTGAGTTAGAATTTGGCGGATGCATTAAGTACCATCGAAATGATGGAGTACTTTACTCCTGTCATGGCGAGGTACTCCGGAAGCCAAATTTAAAGATGTCCGCCAGCCCAGCAGACATCTCTTGCATTTCCAGGAACCAAAGTCACAGTGGTTTCTGTCAACGTACTGAAAGTTTGACGGATGGCTCCGTCAACATGACAGAGCTGTCTGTCAAACTTTCAACTTTCTTTCTTTTTCAAAGCAAAATCCCAAGCAGGATTTTAATTTTGCATTGTTTATGCACCAAAATGTCCCTGCAGATAATGGTATGTATGGAGACATGCATTTTCCAGTCAAAAAACTCATTTAAGACCATCATAAAGCAATTAAGAAGAATGATCAAACATACCCTATTGTCAGACTCTTTAAAAATGAGGGAGCTTGAATCTAATAATATCATCAATTTGGGCACTGGCTGCTTCAATGGTTTCATTAATGATGAAGAACTATTGGTGCATTTGAAATGAATTACTCTCTCGAGTATATTTATATTTACTCTGCGATTTGTATGTGGATGTTTTTTAGTTGTTGGGATTACATTTTTAACAAACACGCTATCCCAACAATTAAAAAACATTGGGGCATATTAGCAAGACCGGCAATAAAATTATCGCCATTTTAGCGGCAGGAAACTGCAGCTAAAACGGCGATAATGGGCTTGCTAATATGCGTTATAGAATTCCAATAGAAGCCCAGGTTAGATGTCCTGCACATCTAACCTGGGCTTCTATTGGAATTCTATAACGCATACTAGCAAGCCCATTAACGCCGTTTTAGCAGCAGTTTCCTGCCGCTAAAACGGCGATAATTTTATCGCCTGTCTTGCTAATATGCCCCATTCTTCTCTTCTCAATTCAACAGAAACGTGAGTAAAACTCAGAAAACATATGATATCATGTTGACACTGTGAAGAAGACATTTTCAGAGACAATTGTTTTGAGAATGATGCCCACTTGGGCATAATTTTGTATTATGATTTAAGTATGCAACACCGAGTTTAGATATATATTAGGATTTAAGACCAACAAATGTCATTATACAGTAATGGAGATCACCATTGAACAAATTTATAAAGTTTCTTTCGGTTAATATAGCTGGCATGAAGGATTGACTGCTCCACTGCCAGGAAAAAGGATGCAGGATTGAGACTACTATTGGGCTGCAAATGACAATCCATGTTGAACACACATTGTCTAAATATTTGTGTACTCATTAAGTGTTGCAAGGTGAAAGTATTATGTGATGTGGCTGTTGGGCCTCATCGTGTAATACTAACACAAAAGTGGACCCCGGATTCACTCTCAGCAATCTTTAGCTCAGTCCTGGTAGAGTGGAAAAGAGCAGTCAGGCTAATTTGAAAATGGCACAACTTGAAAGAAATCTGACACCAATTTATGAAAATAGTATGTATATGATACTTAACATAAAACTGAAGTTGTAGATTTTGAACGCATTTAAAAATAAATGCAGTAAAACTCTCAAACTGGTCCCATTGAGGTCAATGGCGGAAAACACAGGTGACAGTCGGTCACTTGCAGAATGAGTTCCAATGAATCCTCTTGTGGATAAGGTCTTGCAGGTCCCTAGACCAAGTCTTAACAGTCAGTACTTCGTTGCCTTGCCCAGCGGTCTGGGTGCAGGGGTACTCTGACTGTCCTTGGTGCTAAATGGGATCCGGGGAGCTGTCAAACTTGCAGCACTTGACAAATCCATCCTTGGAGATGGAGTTTCACTCTACCCATGGAGAGTGGAGGCCTTTGGGGTCCTAGGACTCAGGTTCAAATGCTGGATTATTTCTACCTTACTTGGCGGGTCTGGGTGCAGAGGTAACTGGCAGCTGTCAATCACTGGGCAGGTTGTGCCAAAGATGCTTTGCCACACACTCGAAGTCACCACCTTGAAGATGCAGAGACACAGCAGCGGGGCCGTTGCCGGCATCGGTCGCTGTTGCTGTGAGTTGCTCGCAGGCTGGAGATGTCACTCAAGGGGTTGATCACACGACTGGTGATCACCAAGCCTTGGCTATATGTGAATATATATATATATATTCACTGAAAAAACCATAGGTTTTAGGGACAGTTATAGTTAGTTGGACATTTCACTCGTACAAAACCATAGAAATTCCCCGTTATAGTTAGTTCAGCTAACTATAACTCGCGCCTCGCAATGCACTGCTGATGACGTCACATATTACATCACTCATGACATGGTCAGTGACATCACTGATGACATCTCAAATGACATCACTGATGATATCACTGATGGCATCATCCAGTGACTGTGTGTTTCTGTAAAGTTTAAATATGTTTAATATATATAGGGAAAGGCGTATTGAAGAATGAGTGGGTGTATAAGTGTCTGAATGGATGATTTAGTACGTGAGTGACTGACTCTACAAGTGAGTGATTAAATATATCTTACTGAATGCATGGGTTAGTGACTAAACTGTGTGAATGTTTGTATCCGTCTGTCTGTTGGTTTGTAAGCGGCTGCATGGCTTTCTGAATAGCTACATGAGTGTCTACATGGGTTATTGATTGATTGTCTGAGTATCTGTATGGGTGCCTGAGTGTTTGTGTGGGTGGGGTGTGTGTGACTCTGTGCATAGATGTGTGAGTTGGTGATTCACTGGGTGCATGGTTTCAAGAGTGCATCTGTGATGGACTGTATGGGTGGGTGAGTGTGTGTATGGGTGTGTTAGTGATTGAATGTATATCTCAGTGGTACATGTGTGAGTAACTACATATGTGAAAGGCAGTATATATGTGTGTTGGAGTATATAAATGGCTATAAGTGAGAGTGTGTGATTGTGAGAGTGGCTGTATGGATGAGTGTGTACTTGTATCAGTGATTGTATAAGAGCGTAAGAATGTGCTAGTATTTGTATGAGTAAGTGAGCTGGTGTGTGTATAACTGTATAGGTGAGTAAATGGGTGTGTGATTACGTTTTTGCATGACTGACTAGGTGTGTGAGTACCTCTATGGATGAGTGGCGGTGTGTGAGTGTTTATATAGGTCTATGAGTGCATATGATAGTCCTGTACTGAGTGACTAAGTATGAGTGACTGTACGGGTGAGTGAGTGGATGTGTGTGTAGACCTAAGAATCAGTGAGTGGGTATGTAGTTTTTGGTGTTGGAGTGTCTATGGTTTTGAGAATGGCAGTCTGTAATTTAGAGTGGGTGTATCAAAAGTTATATTAGGGTGTGAGAAGATGCATGAAATTATCACATGGATGATGTCATCAGTGATGTCATTTGAGATGTCATCAGTGATGTCACTGACCATGTCATGAGTGATGTAATATGTGACGTCATCAGCAGTGCATTGCGGGGCGCGAGTTATAGTTAGCTGAACTAACTATAACGGGGGAATTTCTATGGTTTTGTACGAGTGAAATGTCCAACTAACTATAACTGTCCCTAAAACCTATGGTTTTTTCAGTGAATTTCAAAGGTTTTTTAAATGCTAATTTCTAACTATAACGTGTCTGAAACCTATGGTTTTTTCAAAGGTTTTTTAAATGCTAATTTCTAACTATAACGTGTCTGAAACCTATGGTTTTTTCAGTGAATTTCAAAGGTTTTTTTAAATGCTAGTTTCTAACTATGCCTACAGAGGTAGGACATGTGAAGAAAGAAGAAAAAATGCACAGAAAGAAGCAAAAGATGTGCAGAAAGAAACAACAGAGGATCAGAAAGAGGCCTTGTTGCAAAATCATCCTGTGCCCACAACTTTTTCAGACGGGTACTGGTGGTAACTGACTCTGACTAACCAGAGCCAGTGCTATGCTAAAAGACACTTAGAATACAGTGAAAACACCTAGATACACTAGGGAACACTATGTGTTGGGGTACCCCTGTGATTAGCATGACCTCCTCTGCAAGTCGCTAGTACATAATAGGGCAGGGGGATTAAAACTACCTCTTAAAACGCGCTACAGGGCGCGTTTGCACAGTGGTGAAGGAAGGGGGGGCCTGAGGTGACATGTGTGCAAACGCACCCCGTGGCGCGTTTTAAGTTGCGGGATTAAGTCCCCTTGAATTCTGAGGGTCCTTAGGGCCCAACTAGCCCCCCAGGTACCTACAGTTAGGACCACAGAGCTGAGTTGCAGAGAGGCGTTCCGAGGCCACGCACCTTTTTCACCTCTCTGCAACGCAACTCTGTTGTGCTTACTGAAGGTACCTGGTGGGCTAGTTGGCCCCCAGGGTCCCTCAGGATTCAAAGGGAATTAATTCCCCAACTTAAAACGCACCACAGGGCGTGTTTGCGCACATGTCACCTGAGGCCCCGCCCCCTCCCTTCACCACTGTGCAAATGCGCCCCGTGGTGCGTTTTAAGTTGGGGGATTAGGTCACCTTGAATCCTGAGGGTCCCTGGGGCCCAACTAGCCCACTAGGTACTTCCAGTAAGCACCACAGGCCTGCGTTGCAACGCCTGTAACAAATTGTGCAGTTGTGTTTAGGTAGTGAAGAGGGTCGTGCTGGGGGTAGTGTTTTAGGGTTTAGGGTAGTGCAGTGGTGTTTGTGTAGTGTAGAGGGTCATGCTGGGGGTAGATTTAGGGTTTAGGGTAGTGCAGTGGTGTTTGGGTAGTGTAGGAGTCGTGCTGGGGGAGTGTTTTAGGGTTTAGGGTAGTGCAGTGGTGTTTGGGTAGTGTAGGGGGTCGTGCTGGGGGTAGTGTTTTAGGGTAGTGCAGTGGTGTTTGGGTAGTGTAGGGGGTCGTGCTGGGGGTAGTGATTTAGGGTAGTGCAGTGGTGTTTGGGTAGTGTAGGGGGTACTGTTGGGGGTAGTGTTTTAGGGTTCAGGGTTTAGGGTAGTGCAGTGGTGTTTGGGTAGTGTAGGGATACTGCTGGGGGTAGTTTTTTAGGGTTTAGGGTAGTGCAGTGGTGTTTGGGTAGTGTAGTGGTTCGTGCTGGGGGTAGTTGTTTAGGGTAGTGCAGTGGTGTTTGTGTAGTGTAGGGGGTAGTATTTTAGGGTTTAGGGTAGTGCAGTGGTGTTTGTGTAGTGTAGGAGGTCATGTTTTAGGGTTTAGGGTAGTGCAGTGGTCTTTGGGTAGTGTAGGGAGTCGTGCGGGGGTAGTGTTTTAGGGTTTAGGGTAGTGTAGGGGGTCATGCGGGGGGTAGTGTTTTAGGTATTAGGGTAGTGCATTGGTGTTTGGGTAGTGTAGGGGGTCATGCGGGGGTAAAGTTTTAGGGTTTAGGGCAGTGCAGTGGTGTTTGGGTAGTGTAGGGGGTCGTGCTGGGGGGAGTGTTTTAGGGTTTAGGGCAGTGCAGTGGTATTCGGGTAGTGTAGGGGGTCATGCTGGGGGGAGTGTTTTAGGGTTTAGGGCAGTGCAGTGGTGTTCGGGTAGTGTAGGGGGTCGTGCTGGGGGGAGTGTTTGAGGGTTTAGGGCAGTGCAGTCGTGTTCGGGTAGTGTAGGAGGTTGTGCTGGGGGTAGTATTTTAGGGTTTAGGGTAGTGAAGTGGTGTTCGGGTAGTGTAGGGGGTCGTGCTGGGGGTAGTGTTCTAGGGTTTAGGGCAGTGCAGTGGTGTTTGGGCAGTGTAGGGGGTAATGCTGGGGGTGGTGTTTTAGGGTTTAGGGCAGTGCAGTGGTTTTTGGGCAGTGTAGGGGGTCGTGCTGGGGGTGGTGTTTCAGGGTTTAGGGCAGTGCAGTGGTGTTCGGGCAGTGTAGTGGGTGGTGTTTCAGGGTTTAGGGCAGTGCAGTGGTGTTCGGGCAGTGTAGGGGGTCGTGCAGGGGTGGTGTTTCAGGGTTTAGGGCAGTGGTGTTCGGGCAGTGTAGGGGGTTGTGCTGGGGGTGGTGTTTCAGGGTTTGGGGCAGTGCAGTGGTGTTCCGAGCAGTAAAGGGGGTCGTGCTGGGGGTGGTGTTTCAGGGTTTAGGGCAGTGCAGTGGTGTTCGGGCAGTGTAGGGGGCGGTGAAGGGGTGGTGTTTCAGGGTTTAGGGCAGTGCAGTGGTGTTCGGGCAGTGTAGGGGGTGCTGCAGGGGGTGGTGTTTCAGGGTTTAGGGCAGTGCAGTGGTGTTCGGGCAGTGTAGGGGGTCATGCAGGGGGTGGTGTTTCAGGGTTTAGGGCAAAGCAGTGGTGTTCGGGCAGTGTAGGGGGTCGTGCTGGGGCTGGTGTTTCAGGGTTTAGGGCAGTACAGTGGTGTTCGGGCAGTGTAGGTGGTCGTGCTGGGGCTGGTGTTTCAGGGTTTAGGGCAGTGCAGTGGTGTTCGGGCAGTGTAGGGGGTTGTGCTGGGGCTGGTGTTTCAGGGTTTAGGGCAGTACAGTGGTGTTCGGGCAGTGTAGGTGGTCGTGCTGGGGCTGGTGTTTCAGGGTTTAGGGCAGTGCAGTGGTGTTCGGGCAGTGTAGGGGGTTGTGCTGGGGCTGGTGTTTCAGGGTTTAGGGCAGTGCAGTGGTGTTCGGGCAGTGTAGGTGGTTGTGCTGTGGGTAGTGTTTTAGGCTTTAGGGTAGTGCAGTGGTGCTTGTGTAGTGTAGGGGTCGTTCTGGGGGTAGTGTTTTAGGGTTTAGGGTAGTGCAGTGGTGTTTGTGTAGTGTAGGGGGTCATGTTTTAGGGTAGTGCAGTGGTGTTTGGGTAGTGTAGGGGGTCGTGCTGGGGGTATTGTTTTAGGATTTAGGTTAGTGCAGTGGTGTTTGTGTAGTGTAGGGGGTCGTGCTGGGGGTAGTGTTTTAGGGTTTAGGGTAGTGCAGTGGTGCTTGTGTAGTGTAGGGGGTCGTGCTGGGGGTAGTGTTTTAGGGTTTAGGGTAGTGCAGTGGTGTTTGTGTAGTGTAGGGGGTCATGTTTTAGGGTAGTGCAGTGGTGTTTGGGTAGTGTAGGGGGTCGTGCTGGGGGTAGTGTTTTAGGATTTAGGTTAGTGCAGTGGTGTTGGGGTAGTGTTTTAGGGTTTAGGGTAGTGCAGTGGTGTTTGTGTAGTGTAGGGGGTCATGCTGGGGGTAGTGTTTTAGGGTTTAGGATAGTGCAGTGGTGCTTGTGTAGTGTAGGGTGTCGTGCTGGGGTAGTGTTTTAGGGTTTAGGGTAGTGCAGTGGTGTTTTTGTAGTGTAGGGGGTCATGTTTTAAGATGTAACGCTCCAATACCTGACCAGTCTGCACTACATAAAACTGCAAAAAACTAAAAATAAAAAGTGGTTTGCACACTTTTGTCATTGGGCTATATGTGGGCTACATCTGGGTAATATTTGTGCTACATTTGGGCTCTTTTTTCACTGGTGGCCATCTTGGAAGACTTCTTTGTTATGAAGTTTCCTAATTTCCTCATTTACTGCAGTCTCCTCAGTAGGAAATGCTTTCAGTTTTTACTTTGATTCCATCAAGAAGGCATTCAGATGTGTCACACATTTGCCATAAATTCAGAATGTTATTACTCTAGTTGTTCATTAGATCACTGTAGTAAAGCTACTGCTCACCAAGGAGTTAACTGGAAGTCTACTGCTGGTATTGAAAGTGATTGTTTCAGTCTGCATGTCAGAATTTTCTAATGAAATAGAAGAGGATTTGAGATCTCACTTAAAACATGCACTAAATTTTCTTTTTGCAGCACTAACCATAATTTCTATGGCAAAATGAACCCCCTCATTTTGTTCCTTTTTAAATTAAATGTTTTAAGTGTTACCAGTTTATTCCACTCAAGATGGCTTCAGGTGTGCCATACTTTTGTCATAAGTAAGGCTGTTAGCACTCTAGTTGTTCTTTAGAACACTCTGGGAATCTGCAGTAGAACACAAAGGCATCAACTGACAGGCTGCTCCTGTTGAAATATAACAGGAAGATATTTGAGATCTCACTTAAAACTAACCCTGGGCAAAGCACTACGCTACGCTCGCGTAGTTTGCGAAGTTTGCGCTACTTCGCACAACGCGAATTGCACGTAGCACAGTGCAAACACGCGTAGCGTAGCGTAGTGCAGCGGTCATTTTTGCATGCTCGCGGTCCTCAACGTCAAGTTGGCGACCGCGAGCAAGCAAAATGACATCCCGGCGAGACTTTTCCTCGTTCGCGATCAGCAACATCAAGTTGCCGATCGCGAGCGTGGAAAATAAACCTCCCGGCGAGATTCTCAACGCGGGGAGGTCAGTTTTCTCATTGCGAGTGGTCGCGTATGCTCGCGACCGCTCGCGATGAGAAACTACCAGTCCGCGTTGAAAGCTGCCGCTCGAGTAAAAATCTACTCGAGCGGCAGTAAAAGACAGCTCGCACTGTGCAAGATGCCGTTTTCAATGATTGCACAGTGCGGACAAGCATCCGGCACTGTGCAATCATTGCGAACAGTGCACTACGCAGTTCGCGTAGTGCTACGCGTAGCTCGCGTAGTGCGAACTGCACTTTGCGTAGCTTCGCGTAGCGCTACTTCGCGAACTACGCCCAGGGTTACTTAAAACATGTCCTAATTTTTCTTTCTACAGCACTAACCATAATTTCTATGGCAAAATGAACCCCCTCATTTTGTTCCTTTTTAAATTAAATGTTTTAAGTGTTACCAGTTTATTCCAATCAAGATGGCTTCAGGTGTGCCATACTTTTGTCATAAGTAAGACTGTTAGCGCTCTAGTTGTTCTTTAGAACACTCTGGGAAGCTGCAGTAGAACACAAAGGCATCAACTGGCAGGCTGCTCCTGTTGAAATATAACAGGAAGATATTTGAGATCACACTTGAAACATGTCCTAATTTTTCTTTCCAGAGCACTAACCATAATTTCTATGACAAGATGAACCCCATCATTTTGTTCCTTTTTAAATTAAATGTTTTAAGTGTTACCAGTTTATTCCAATCAAGATGGCTTCAGGTGTGCCATACTTTTGTCATAAGTAAGGCTGTTAGCACTCTAGTTGTTCTTTAGAACACTCTGGGAAGCTGCAGTAGAACACAAAGGAATCAACTGACAGTCTCTGCCCTTGTTGGATGTACATGTTTTACTGAGAATGTCAGACTTCATTCTCACATGACTGAGAAAGATAATGTGAATTTACAGAAAATATGCTCTCATTTTAGCTTCTGGAGCACCTTCCAAAACTCTATGGGACAAGCATGTGAAAATAGTTTTCTCTCAAACATGATTCATGATATCCCAGCAGAAGGTTTTTCACAGGGTAAAATCACCTTAGAACACACCACAATTCCTGAAATTAGTATGGTACCATCAACAAATGAATTCTAATGTAACTAAAGTCTGTTATCACCCTTTATAGTTCTCCTTTTGGTAACCCTCACAATCTTCGATTCACTACAATGCATTTCAATGGGGTACTATCATTTATATTGGTCCCAAGATGGCTGCCAGCAATTCCAGGATGAAGTGCTGACAGCCAATCAGATCTCACGATGACATGTGTGGTTAGGCTCCGCCCAGATATATATGTGTTTTTACTTTTGATTTTCTCAGCAACTACTGAACGGATTTAAACCATTTAACAAAAAGGGTTCTTTTTGAACCAAGAACTACCTCTTTGCCAAATTTGGTGTAATTCCGTTCAGCAGTTCGGGCTGTAGCCTTGCATAAAGTTTCCTATGGGAAATTGATTTTTTGACTCTTATTTTTTTAATTTCTCCGCAACTACTGAACGGATTTACACCATTTAACAAAAAGGGTTCTTTCTGAACCAAGAACTACCTCTTTGCCAAATTTGGTGTAATTCCGTTCAGCAGTTCGGGCTGTAGTCGTGTCTAATGTTTCCTAGGGGAAAATGAATGGGGAAAACACGTTTTGGGACCCCCCTTTTTTCTCAGCCCCCGCTTGACGAATCACCCTGAGACTTTCAGGGTAGGAGCAGACCGGAGCGGGCCATAAAGTTTGAAAATTTTGCGAAGATTCGTCAACCGACGCAAGAGTTATTTCAAATAGAATGTTGCGGATTTCCTATGGAAAATAGGTCCTAACTATAACTATCTACTGGCGACCGCCAGTAGATAATATATATATATATATATGTATATTCACTGAAAAAACCATAGGTTTTAGGGACAGTTATAGTTAGTTGGACATTTCACTCGTACAAAACCATAGAAATTCCCCCGTTATAGTTAGTTCAGCTAACTATAACTCGCGCCCCGCAATGCACTGCTGATGACGTCACATATTACATCACTCATGACATGGTCAGTGACATCACTGATTACATCACTGATGACATCTCAAATGACATCACTGATGACATCACTGATGACATCATCCAGTGACTGTGTGTTTCTGTAAAGTTTAAATATATTTAATATATATAGGGAAAGGCGTATTGAAGAATGAGTGGGTGTATAAGTGTCTGAATGGATGATTTAGTACGTGAGTGACTGACTCTACAAGTGAGTGATTAAACGTATCTTACTGAATGCATGGGTTAGTGACTAAACTGTGTGAATGTCTGTATCCGTCTGTTTGTTGGTGTGTAAGTGGATGCATGGATTTGTGAATAGCTACATGAGTGTCTATATGGGTTATTGATTGGTTCTCTGAGTATCTGTATGGCTGCCTGAGTGTTTGTGTGGGTGGGGTGTGTGTGACTCTGTACATAGATGTGTGAGTGGGTGATTCACTGGGTGCATGATTTCAAGAGTGCATCTGTGATGGACTGCTTGGGTGGGTGAGTGTGTGTATGGGTGTGTTAGTGAGTGAATGTATATCTCAGTGGTACATGTGCGAGTAACTACATATGTAAAAGGCAGTATATATGTGTGTTAGAGTATTTAAATGGCTATAAGTGAGAGTGTGTGATAGTGATGGATGCGTGTGTGCTTGTATCAGTTATTGTATAAGAGCGTAAGAATGTGCTAGTATTTGTATGAGTAAGTGAGCTGGTGTGTGTATAACTGTATAGGTGAGTAAATGGGTGTGTGATTAATTTTTTGCATGACTGACTAGGTGTGTGAGTACCTCTATGGATGAGTGGCGGTGTGCGAGTGTTTATATAGGTGTATGAGTGCATATGATAGTCCTGTACTGAGGGACTGTAAGTATGAGTGACTGTACGGGTGAGTGAGTGGATGTGTGTGTAGACCTAAGAATCAGTGAGTGGGTATGTAGTTTTTGGTGTTGGAGTGTCTATGGTTTTGAGAATGGCAGTCTGTAATTTAGAGTGGGTGTATCAAAAGTTATATTAGGGTGTGAGAAGATGCATGAAATTATCACATGGATGATGTCATCAGTGATGTCATTTGAGATGTCATCAGTGATGTCATCAGTGATGTCACTGACCATGTCATGAGTGATGTAATATGTGACGTCATCAGCAGTGCATTGCGGGCGCGAGTTATAGTTAGCTGAACTAACTATAACGGGGGAATTTCTATGGTTTTGTACGAGTGAAATGTCCAACTAACTATAACTGTCCCTAAAACCTATGGTTTTTTCAGTGAATTTCAAAGGTTTTTTAAATGCTAATTTCTAACTATAACGTGTCTGAAACCTATGGTTTTTTCAGTGAATTTCAAAGGTTTTTTAAATGCTAATTTCTAACTATAACGTGCCTGAAACCTATGATTTTTAAGTGAATTTCAAAGGTTTTTTAAATGCTAGTTTCTAACTATGCCTACAGAGGTAGGACATGTGAAGAAAGAAGAAAAAACGCACAGAAAGAAGCAAAAGATGTGCAGAAAGAACCAACAGAGGAGCAGAAAGAGGCCTTGTTGCAAAATCATCCTGTGCCCACAACTTTTTCAGACGGGTACTGGTGGTAACTGACTCTGACTAACCTGAGATAGTGCTATGCTAAAAGACACTTAGAATACAGTGAAAACACCTACATACATGAGGGAACACTATGCGTTGGGGTACCCCTGTGATTAGCATGACCTCCTCTGCAAGTCCCTAGTACATAATAGGGCAGGGGGATTAAAACTACCTCTTAAAACGCGCTACAGGGCGCATTTGCACAGTGGTGAAGGAAGGGGGGGCCTGAGGTGACATGTGTGCAAACGCGCCCCGTGGCGCGTTTTAAGTTGCGAGATTAAGTCCCTTGAATCCTGAGGGTCCCTGGGGCCCAACTAGCCCCCAGGTACCTACAGTTAGGACCACAGAGCTGAGTTGCAGAGAGGCGTTCCGAGGCCACGCACCTTTTTCACCTCTCTGCAACGCAACTCTGTAGTGCTTACTGAAGGTACCTGGTGGGCTAGTTGGCCCCCAGGGTCCCTCAGGATTAAAAGGGAATTAATTCCCCAACTTAAAACGCACCACAGGGCGTGTTTGCGCACATGTCACCTGAGGCCCCGGCCCCTCCCTTCACCACTGTGCAAACGCGCCCCGTGGAGCGTATTAAGTTGGGGGATTAGGTCACCTTGAATACTGAGGGTCCCTGGGGCCCAACTAGCCCACCAGGTACTTCCAGTAAGCACCACAGGCCTGCGTTGCAACGCCTGTAACAAATTGTGCAGTTGTGTTTAGGTAGTGAAGAGGGTCGTGCTGGGGGTAGTGTTTTAGGGTTTAGGGTAGTGCATTGGTGTTTGTGTAGTGTAGGGGGTCATGCTGGGGGTAGATTTAGGGTTTAGGGTAGTGCAGTGGTGTTTGGGTAGTGTAGGGAGTCGTGCTGGGGGGAGTGTTTTAGGGTTTAGGTTAGTGCAGTGGTGTTTGGGTAGTGTAGGGGGTCGTGCTGGGGTAGTGTTTTAGGGTTTAGGGTAGTGCAGTGGTGTTTGGGTAGTGTAGGGGGTCGTGCTGGGGGTAGTGATTTAGGGTAGTGCAGTGGTGTTTGGGTAGTGTAGGGGGTACTGATGGGGTAGTGTTTTAGGGTTTAGGGTAGTGCAATGGTGTTTGGGTAGTGTAGGGGGTACTGCTGGGGGTAGTGTTTTAGGGTTTAGGGTAGGGCAGTGGTGTTTGGGTAGTGTAGGGGTACTGCTGGGGGTAGTGTTTTAGGGTTTAGGGTAGTGCAGTGGTGTTTGGGTAGTGTAGGGGTTCGTGCTGGGGGTCGTTTTTTTAGGGTTTAGGGTAGTGCAGTGGTGTTTGTGTAGTGTAGGGGATAGTGTTTTAGGGTTTAGGGTAGTGCAGTGGTGTTTGTGTAGTGTAGGAGGTTGTGTTTTAGGGTTTAGGGTAGTGCAGTGGTCTTTGGGTAGTGTAGGGAGTCGTGCGGGGGGTAGTGTTTTAGGGTTTAGGGTAGTGCAGTGGTCTTTGGGTAGTGTAGGGGGTCGTGCGGGGGTAGTGTTTTAGGGATTAGGGTAGTGCATTGGTGTTTGGGTAGTGTAGGGGGTCATGCGGGGGGTAGTGTTTTAGTGTTTAGGGCAGTGCAGTGGTGTTTGGGTAGTGTAGGGGTCGTGCTGGAGGGATTGTTTTAGGGTTTAGGGCAGTGCAGTGGTGTTCGGGTAGTGTAGGGGGTCGTGCTGGGGGGAGTGTTTTAGGGTTTAGGACAGTGCAGTGGTGTTCGGGTAGTGTAGGGGGTCGTGCTGGGGGGAGTGTTTGAGGGTTTAGGGCAGTGCAGTCGTGTTCGGGTAGTGTAGGGGGTCGTGCTGTGGGGAGTATTTTAGGGTTTAGGGTAGTGCAGTGGTGTTCGGGTAGTGTAGGGGGTCATGCTGGGGGTAGTGTTCTAGGGTTTAGGGCAGTGCAGTGGTGTTCGGGCAGTGTAGGGGGTCGTGCTGGGGTGGTGTTTTAGGGTTTAGGGCAATGCAGTTGTGTTCGGGCAGTGAGGGGGTCGTGCTGAGGGTGGTGTTTCAGGGTTTAGGGCAGTGCAGTGGTGTTCGGGCAGTGTAGGGGGTCGTGCAGGTGGTGGTGTTTCAGGGTTTAGGGCAGTGGTGTTCGGGCAGTGTAGGGGGTTGTGCTGGGGGTGGTGTTTCAGGGTTTGGGGCAGTGCAGTGGTGTTCGAGCAGTAAAGGGGGTCGTGCTGGGGGTGGGGTTTCAGGGTTTAGGGCAGTGCAGTGGTATTCGGGCAGTGTAGGGGGCAGTGCAGGGGGTGGTGTTTCAGGGTTTAGGGCAGTGCAGTGGTGTTCGGGCAGTGTAGGGGGTGGTGCAGGGGTGGTGTTTCAGGGTTTAGGGCAGTGCAGTGGTGTTCGGGTAGTGTAGGGGGTCGTGCAGGGGTGGTGTTTCAGGGTTTAGGGCAGTGCAGTGGTGTTCGGGCAGTGTAGGGGGTCGTGCTGGGGCTGGTGTTTCAGGGTTTAGGGCAGTACAGTGGTGTTCGGGCAGTGTAGGGGGTCGTGCTGGGGCTGGTGTTTCAGGGTTTAGGGCAGTGCAGTGGTGTTCGGGCAGTGTAGGGTGTTGTGCTGGGGCTGGTGTTTCAGGGATTAGGGCAGTGCAGTGGTGTTCGGGCAGTGTAGGTGGTGGTGCTGGGGCTGGTGTTTCAGGGTTTAGGGCAGTGCAGTGGTGTTCGGACAGTGTAGGGTGTCATGCTGGGGCTGGTGTTTCAGGGTTTAGTGCAGTGCAGTGGTGTTCGGGCAGTGTAGGGGGTCTTGCTGGGGCTGGAATTTCAGAGTCTACTGCAGTGCAGTGGTGTTCGGGCAGTGTAGGGGGTCTTGCTGGGGCTGGTGTTTCAGGGTTTAGGGCAGAGCAGTGGTGTTCGGGCAGTGTAGGGGGTCGTGCCGGGGGTGGTGTTTCAGGGTTTAGGGCAGTGGTGTTCGGGCAGTGTAGGCGGTCGTGCTGGGGCTAGTGTTTCAGGGTTTAGGGCAGAGCAATGGTGTTCAGGCAGTGTAGGGGGTTGTGCTGGAGGTGGTGTTTCAGGGTTTAGGGCAGTGCAGTGGTGTTCGGGCAGTGTAGGGGGTCTTGCTGGGGGTGGTGTTTTAGGGTTTAGGGCAGTGGTGTTCAGGCAGTGTAGGGGGTCTTGCTGGGGGTGATGTTTCAGGGTTTAGGGCAGTGCAGTGGTGTTCGGGCAGTGTAGGGGGTCGTGCTGGGGGTGGTGTTTCAGGGTTTAGGGCAGTGCAGTGGTGTTCCGGCAGTTTAGGGGGTCGTGCAGGGGGTGGTGTTTCAGGGTTTAGGGCAGTGCAGTGGTGTTTGGGCAGTGTAGGGGGTCGTGCTGGGGGTGGTGTTTCAGAGTTTAGGGCAGTGCAGTGGTGTTTGGGTAGTGTAGGGGGTCGTGCTGGGGATAGTGATTTAGGGTAGTGCAGTGGTGTTTGGGTAGTGTAGGGGGTACTGCTGGGGGTAGTGTTTTAGGGTTTAGGGTAGTGCAATGGTGTTTGGGTAGTGTAGGGGGTACTGCTGGGGGTAGTGTTTTAGGGTTTAGGGTAGTGCAGTGGTGTTTGGGTAGTGTAGAGGTACTGCTGGGGGTAGTGTTTTAGGGTTTAGGGTAGTGCAGTGGTGTTTGGGTAGTGTAGGGGTTCGTGCTGAGGTAGTTTTTTAGGGTTTAGGGTAGTGCAGTGGTGTTTGTGTAGTGTAGGGGGTAGTGTTTTAGGGTTTAGGGTAGTGCAGTGGTGTTTGTGTAGTGTAGGAGGTCGTGTTTTAGGGTTTAGGGTAGTGCAGTGGTCTTTGGGTAGTGTAGGGAGTCGTGCGGGGGGTAGTGTTTTAGAGTTTAGGGTAGTGCAGTGGTCTTTGGGTAGTGTAGGGGGTCGTGCGGGGAGTAGTGTTTTAGGGATTAGGGTAGTGCAGTGGTGTTCGGGTAGTGTAGGGGTCATGCTGGGGGAGTGCTTGAGGGTTTAGGGCAGTGCAGTCGTGTTCGGGTAGTGTAGGGGGTCGTGCTGGGGGGAGTATTTTAGGGTTTAGGGTAGTGCATTGGTGTTCGGGTAGTGTAGGGGGTCGTGCTGGGGGTAGTGTTTTAGGGTTTAGGGCAGTGCAGTGGTGTTCGGGCAGTGTAGGGGGTCGTGCTGGGGGTGGTGTTTTTGGGTTTAGGGCAGTACAGTGGTGTTCGGGCAGTGTAGGGGGTCGTGCTGGGGCTGGTGTTTCAGGGTTTAGGGCAGTGCAGTGGTGTTCAGGCAGTGTAGGTGGTGGTGCTGGGGCTGGTGTTTCAGGGTTTAGGGCAGTGCAGTGGTGTTCGGGCAGTGTAGGGGGTCGTGCTGGGGCTGGTGTTTCAGGGTTTAGGGCAGAGCAATGGTGTTCAGGCAGTGTAGGGGGTTGTGCTGGAAGTGGTGTTTCAGGGCTTAGGGCAGTGCAGTGGTGTTCGGGCAGTGTAGGGGGTCTTGCTGGGGGTGGTGTTTCAGGGTTTAGGGCAGTGGTGTTCAGGCAGTGTAGGGGGTCTTGCTGGGGGTGATGTTTCAGGGTTTAGGGCAGTGCAGTGGTGTTCGGGCAGTGTAGGGGGTCGTGCTGGGGGTGGAGTTTCAGGGTTTAGGGCAGTGCAGTGCTGTTCCGGCAGTGTAGGAGGTCGTGCAGGGGGTGGTGTTTCAGGGTTTAGGGCAGTGCAGTGGTGTTTGGGCAGTGTAGGGGGTCGTGCTGGGGGTGGTGTTTCAGGGTTTAGGGCAGTGCAGTGGCGTTCGGGCAGTGTAGGGTGTCGAGCTGAGGGGTGGTGTTTCAGGGTTTAGGGCAGTGCAGTGGTGTTCGGGCAGTGTAGGGTGTCGTGCTGAGGGGTGGTGTTTCAGGGTTTAGGGCAGTGCAGTGGTGTTCGGGCAGTGTAGGGGGTCGTGCAGGGGGTAGTGTTTCAGGGTTTAGGGCAGTGCAGTGGTGTTTGGGCAGTGTAGGGGGTCGTGCAGGGGGTGGTGTTTCAGGGTTTAGGGCAGTGCAGTGGTGTTCGGCCAGTGTAGGTGGTCTTGCTGGGGGTGGTGTTTCAGGGTTTAGGTGCAGTGGTGTTCGGGCAGTGTAGGGGGTCTTGCTGGGGGTGGTGTTTCAGGGTTTAGGGCAGTGCAGTGGTGTTCGGGCAGTGTAGGGGGTGTTGCTGGGGCTGGTGTTTCAGGGTTTAGGGCAGTGCAGTGGTGTTCGGGCAGTGTAGGGGGTTGTGCTGGGGCTGGTGTTTCAGGGTTTAGGGCAGTGCAGTGGTGTTCGGGCAGTGTAGGGGGTTGTGCTGGGGATGGTGTTTCAGGGTTTAGGGCAGTACAGTGGTGTTCGGCCAGTGTAGGTGGTCTTGCTGGGGGTGGTGTTTCAGGGTTTAGTGCAGTGGTGTTCGGGCAGTGTAGGGGGTCTTGCTGGGGGTGGTGTTTCAGGTTTAGGGCAGTGCAGTGGTGTTCGGGCAGTGTAGGTTGGTCTTGCTGGGGCTGGTGTTTGAGGGTTTAGGGCAGTGCAGTGGTGTTCGGGCAGTGTAGGGGGTCGTGCTGGGGCTGGTGTTTCAGGGTTTAGGGCAGTGCAGTGGTGTTCGGGCAGTGTAGGGGGTCGTGCTGGGGCTGGTGTTTCAGGGTTTACGGCAGTGCAGTGGTGTTCGGGCAGTGTAGGCGGTCGTGCTGGGGCTCGTGTTTCAGGGTTTAGGGCAGTGCATTGATGTTCGGGCAGTGTAGGAAGTCGTGCTGGGGCTGGTGTTTTAGTTTTTTTTTGCAGAGCAGTGGTGTTCGGGCAGTGTAGGGGGTCGTGCTGGGGGTGGTGTTTCAGGGTTTAGGGCAGTGCAGTGGTGTTCAGGAAGTGTAGGGGTCTTGCTGGGGGTTGTGTTTCAGGGTTTAGGGCAGTGGTGTTCGGGCAGTGTAGGGGATCTTGCTGGGGGTGATGTTTCAGGGTTTAGGGCAGTGCAGGGGTGTTTGGGCAGTGTAGGGGGTCTTGCTGGGGGTAGTGTTTCAGGGTTTTGGGCAGTGCAGTGGTGTTCGTGCAGTGTAGGGGGTCGTGCTGGGGGTGGTGTTTCAGGGTTTAGGGCAGTGCAGTAGTGTTCGGGCAGTGTAGGGGGTCATGCAGGGGGTAGTGTTTCAGGGTTTAGGGCAGTGCAGTGGTGTTCGGGCAGTGTAGGGGGTCGTCCTGAGGGTGGTGTTTCAGGGTTTAGGGCAGTGCAGTGGTATTCGGGCAGTGTAGTGGGTCGTGCAGGGGGTGGTGTTTCAGGGTTTAGGGCAGTGCAGTGGTGTTCGGGCAGTGTAGGGGGTCGTGCTGGGGCTGGTTTTCAGGGTTTAGTGCAGTGGTGTTCGGGCAGTGTAGGGGGTCTTGCTGGGGGTGGTGTTTCAGGGTTTAGGGCAGTGGTGTTCGGGCAGTGTAGGGGTCTTGCTTGGGGTGATGTTTCAGGGTTTAGGGCAGTGCAGTGGTGTTCGGGCAGTGTAGGGGTCTTGCTGGGGGTAGTGTTTCAGGGTTTAGGGCAGTGCAGTGGTGTTCGTGCAGTGTAGGGGGTTGTGCTGGGGATGGTGTTTCAGGGTTTAGGGCAGTGCAGTAGTGTTCGGGCAGTGTAGGGGGTCGTGCAGGTGGTGGTGTTTCAGGGTTTGGGTAGTGCAGTGGTGTTCGGGCAGTGTAGGGGGTCGTGCTGGGGGTGGTGTTTCAGGGTTTAGGGCAGTGCAGTGGTGTTCAGGCAGTGTAGGGGGTCATGCTGAGGCTGGTGTTTTATGGTTTAGGGCAGTGCAGTGGTGTTCGGGCAGTGTAAGGGGTCGTGCTGGGGCTGATGTTTCAGGGTTTAGGGCAGTGCAGTGGTGTTCGGGCAGTGTAGGTGGTCGTGCTGGGGCTGGTGTTTCAGGGTTTAGGGCAGTGCAGTGGTGTTCGGGCAGTGTAGGGGGTCTTGCTGGGGGTGGTGTTTCAGGGTTTAGGGCAGTGGTGTTCGGGCAGTAGAGGGGGTCTTGCTGGGGGTGATGTTTCAGGGTTTAGGGCAGTGCAGTGGTGTTCGGGCAGTGTAGGGGGTCTTGCTGGGGGTAGTGTTTCAGGGTTTAGGGCAGTGCAGTGGTGTTCG
This sequence comes from Calotriton arnoldi, assembly GCA_963921515.1. Taxonomy (NCBI): domain Eukaryota; kingdom Metazoa; phylum Chordata; class Amphibia; order Caudata; family Salamandridae; genus Calotriton; species Calotriton arnoldi. The sequence continues at coordinate 886,176 of CAWUFW010006548.1, read as the reverse complement.
GGCAGTGTAGGGGGTCTTGCTGGGGGTAGTGTTTCAGGGTTTAGGGCAGTGCAGTGGTGTTCGGGCAGTGTAGGGGTCATGCTGGGGGTGGTGTTTCAGGGTTTAGGGCAGTGCAGTGGTGTTCGGGCAGTGTAGGGGGTCGTGAAGGGGGTGGTGTTTCAGGGTTTAGGGCAGTGCAGTGGTGTTCGTGCAGTGTAGGGGGTCTTGCTGGGGGTAGTGTTTCAGGGTTTAGGGCAGTGCAGTGGTGTTCGGGCAGTGTAGGGGGTCATGCTGGGGGTGGTGTTTCAGGGTTTAGGGCAGTGCAGTGGTGTTTGGGCAGTGTAGGGGGTTGTGAAGGGGTGGTGTTTCAGGGTTTAGGGCAGTGCAGTGGTGTTCGGGCAGTGTAGGGGGTCGTGCTGGGGGTAGTGTTTTAGGGTTTAGGGTAGTGCAGTGGTGCTTGTGTAGTGTAGGGGGTCATGTTGGGGGTAGTGTTTTAGGGTTTAGGGTAGTGCAGTGGTGTTTGTGTAGTGTAGGGGGTCATGTTTTAGGGTATGCAGTGGTGTTTAGGTAGTGTAGGGGGTCATGCTGGGTGTAGTGTTTTAGGATTTAGGTTAGTGCAGTGTTGTTTGGGTAGTGTAGGGGGTCATGCTGGGGGTAGTGTTTTAGGGTTTAGGGTAGTGCAGTGGTGCTTGTGTAGTGTAGGGGGTCGTGCTGGGGGTAGTGTTTTAGGGTTTAGGGTAGTGCAGTGGTGTTTGTGTAGTGTAGGGGGTCATGTTTTAGGGTAGTGCAGTGGTGTTTTGGTAGTGTAGGGGGTCATGCTGGGGGTAGTGTTTTAGGATTTAGGTTAGTGCAGTGGTGTTCGGGCAGTGAAGGCGGTCGTGCTGGGGCTCGTGTTTCAGGGTTTAGGGCAGTGCATTGATGTTCGGGCAGTGTACGGGGTCATGCTGGGGCTGGTGTTTCAGGGTTTAGGGCAGTGCAGTGGTGTTCGGGCAGTGTAGGGGGTCGTGCTGGGGGTAGTGTTTTAGGGTTTAGGGTAGTGCAGTGGTGCTTGTGTAGTGTAGGGGGTCATGTTGGGGGTAGTGTTTTAGGGTTTAGGGTAGTGCAGTGGTGTTTGTGTAGTGTAGGGGGTCATGCTGGGGGTAGTGTTTTATGGTTTAGGATAGTGCAGTGGTGCTAGTGTAGTGTAGGGGGTCGTGCTGGGGGTAGTGTTTTAGGGTTTAGGGTAGTGCAGTGGTGTTTTTGTAGTGTAGGGGGTCATGTTTTAAGATGCAACGCTCCAATACCTGACCAGTCTGCACTACATAAAACTACAAAAAAACAAAAAATAAAAAGTGTTTTGCACACTTTTGTCATTGGGCTATATGTGGGCTACATCTGGGTAATATTTGTGCTACATTTGGGCTCTTTTTCACTGGTGGCCATCTTGGAAGACTTCTTTGTTATGAAGTTTCCTAATTTCCTCATTTACTGCAGTCTCCTCAGTAGGAAATGCTTTCAGTTTTTACTTTGATTCCATCAAGAAGGCATTCAGATGTGTCTCACATTTGCCATAAATTCAGAATGCTAGCACTCTAGTTGCTCATTAGATCACTGTAGTAAAGCTACTGCTCACCAGGGAGTTAACTGGAAGTCTGCTGCTGGTATTGAAAGTGATTGTTTCAGTCTGCATGTCAGAATTTTCTAATGAAATAGAAGAGGATTTGAGATCTCACTTAAAACATGCCCTAATTTTTCTTTCTGCAGCACTAACCATAATTTCTATTTCAAAAAGAACCCCCTCATTTTGTTCCTTTTTAAATTAAATGTTTTAAGTGTTACCGGTTTATTCCAATCAAGATGGCTTCAGGTGTGCCATACTATTGTCATAAGTAAGGCTGTTAGCGCTCTAGTTGTTCTTTAGAACACTCGGGGAAGCTGCAGTAGAACACAAAGGCATCAACTGACAGGCTGCTCCTGTTGAAATATAACAGGAAGATATTTGAGATCACACTTGAAACATGTCCTAATTTTTCTTTCTACAGCACTAACCATAATTTCTATGACAAAATGAACCCCATCATTTTGTTCCTTTTTAAATTAAATGTTTTAAGTGTTACCAGTTTATTCCAATCAAGATGGCTTCAGGTGTGCCATACATTTGTCATAAGTAAGGCTGTTAGCTCTCTAGTTGTTCTTTAGAACACTCTGGGAGGCTGCAGTAGAACACAAAGGAATCAACTGACAGTCTCTGCCCTTGTTGGATGTACATGTTTTGCTGAGAATGTCAGACTTCATTCTCACATGACTGAGAAAGATAATGTGAATTTACAGAAAATATGCTCTCATTTTAACTTCTAGAGCACCTTCCAAAACTCTATGGGACAAGCATGTGAAAATAGTTTTCTCTCAAACATGATTCATGATATCCCAGCAGAATGTTTTTCACAGGGTAAAATCACCTTAGAACACACCACAATTCCTGAAATTAGTATGGTACCATCAACAAATGAATTCTAATGTAACTAAAGTCTGTTATCACCCTTTATAGTTCTCCTTTTGGTAACCCTCAAAATCTTTGATTCACTACAATGCATTTCAATGGGGTACTATCATGTATATTGGTCTCAAGATGGCTGCCAGCAATTCCAGGAAGAAGTGCTCACAGCCAATCAGATCTCAAGATGACATGTGTGGTTAGGCTCCGCCCAGATATATATGTGATTTTACTTTTGATTTTCTCAGGAATTACAGAACGGATTTACACCATTTAAGCAAAAGGCACAACACTGAACCAAGGGCTACCTCTTTGCCAAATTTGGTGTAATTCCGTTCAGCAGTTCGGGCTGTAGCTGCGACTAAAGGTTCCTATGGAAAAATGAATGGGGAAAACACGTTTTGGGACCCCCTTTTTCTCGGCCCCCGCTTGACGAATCACCCCGAGACTTTCAGGATAGGAGCGGACCTGGAGCGCCCCAACAAGTTGGAAACTTTCGCGAAGATTCGTCAACCGGCGCCAACGTTATTTCAAATAGAATGTTGCGGATTTCCTATGGAAAATAGGTCCTAACTATAACTATCTACTGGCGACCGCCAGTAGATAATATATATATATATATATATGAAAGCTCCAAGGTTGCCCAGCTGGCAAGGACGCACTGCAGAAGCAGCAAATCCCCAATTGACTCCGTAGATCACGGAATGCAGCCTGACGCGTTTCGACATAAATCTTAATCATAGGCTCGTTTCCATGTGCCTCACAGCATCTTATGCCACACCTTTTATTTAAATGTGCTGCCTCCTGATAGGCTCAACTTCAATAAGCACAATCTAGCACTTCCCCACAGAATTGTGGGATACGCAGTGTGGCAATGTATCTTTACCCTAAAGGGTGCTGTGTCCACAAAGTCGCTAATTCATACCCTTCAATGGGCCCCATGAGCGATGAAGTCCTAAATACCAGCGCTGCTTCCCTCTTTAGAAGCTGGACATATTTTCCAGATCGCCGACCCGCTTCTGATCTTTGCGGTAGTGCATCCTCTGTGGCAGGGCCTGCCGCGTTTAAAATGAAAGCTCCAAGGTTGCCCAGCTGGCAAGGACGCACTCCAGAAGCAGCAAATCCCCAATTGACTCCGTAGATCATGGAATGCAGCCTGATGCGTTTCGACATAAGTCTTAATCATAGGCTCATTTCCATGTGCCTCACAGCATCTTATGCCACATCTTTTATTTAAAGGTGCTGCCTCCTGTTAGGCTCAACTTCAATAAGCACAATCTAGCACTTCCCCACAGAATTGTGGGATACGCAGTGTGGCAATGTATCTTTACCCTAATGGGTGCTGTGTCCACAAAGTCGCTAATTCATACCCTTCAATGGGCCCCATGAGTGACGAAGTCCTTAATAACTGCGCTGCTTCCCTCTTTAGAAGCTGGACATATTTTCCAGCTCGCCGACCCGCTTCTGATCTTTGCGGTGGTGCATCCTCCGCGGCAGGGCCTGCCGCGTTTAAAATGAAAGCTCCAAGGTTGCCCAGCTGGCAAGGACGCACTCCGGAAGCAGCAAATCCCCAATTGACTCCATAGATCACGGAATGCACCCTGACGCGTTTCGACATAAGTCTTAATCATAGGCTTGTTTCCATGTGCCTCACAGCATCTTATGCCACACCTTTTATTTAAATGTGCTGCCTCCTGATAGGCTCAACTTCAATAAGCACAATGTAGCACTTCCCCACAGAATTGTGGGATACGCAGTGTGGCAATGTATCTTTACCCTAATGGGTGCTGTGTCCACAAAGTCGCTAATTCATACCCTTCAATGGGCCCCAAGAGCGACGAAGTCCTTAATAACAGTGCTGCTTCCCTCTTTAGAAGCTGGACATATTTTCCAGCTTGCTGACCCGCTTCTGATCTTTGCGGTGGTGCATCCTCCTCAACGCAGTAGGAGGAGGAATCGCCATCGTCCACAAGAACACCATCAGGGTCTCGACCAGCACCGACGACACTCTCAGCACCGCCGAACACATGCACTTCCAGATCCACACGGACCCCAACACCACCCTTAGAGGCACCCTTGTCTACAGACCCCCTGGGCCCCGACCCCAGTTCAGCGACTCCATCGCCGACTTCATCAGCACGCACGCCCTGACCTCTACCGACTACATCCTCCTCGGAGACCTGAACTTTCACCTGGAGAACAACAACGACAGCAACTCCACCACTCTGATCGACAGCCTCGCCAACCTCGGCCTGAGCCAGCTCGTCACAACACCGACCCACTCCGCCGGCCACACGCTTGACCCCATCTTCTCCTCAAGCTCCCACGTCTCCTTCAGCCACACCACGGAACTCCTCTGGACCGACCACCGCTGCATCCATTTCACCTTCCAGAAACCCACCACACACCACCGCACCCAACAGATCCCACGCCGCTGCTGGAGCAAAGTCACCGAAGACCAACTCCGGGCAACCCTCATTCTCAGCCCTCCCTCCGACCCATCCAACACCGACGACGCTGCCTGCAACCTCAGACGATGGATGGACGACTGTGCCAACACCCTCGCCCCGCTGAAAAAGCTCACCTACAGTGACACCACCAAAAGAGCCAGCTGGTTCACCTCGGAACTCCTAGCTTCCAAGCGTACCTGCCGGAAACTAGAGAAGAAATGGCACAGTGATAAGACACCGGACAGCCACACAGCCCACAAAGACGCCATCCGTAACCACCACCACCTCATCAGGTCTGCCAAGAGAATCTCCTTCAAAGACCGCCTCGACAACAACGCACACAACAGCAAGGAGCTTTTCAACATCATGAAGGAACTCTCCAATCCCAGCTCCAACACCAACGACATCCCGCCGTCGCAACCCCTGTGCGATTCCCTCGCCACCTTCTTTCACCGCAAGATCGCCGACATCCACGACAGGTTCAACACCCTGACAGCCCCAACTAAGATCTATGCACCAGACCCACCACACACCATCGACCACGACCCCCTGCCAGCCTGGACCAGCGTGAACATCGAGGACACCATCAAGACCATGAGCACAATACACTCCGGCTCCCCGTCAGACCCTTTCCCCCACCACATCTTCAACAAAGCCAGCAGCTCCATCGCACCCCACCTGTGCAACGTCATCAATCTCTCCTTCGAGACCGCGACCTTCCCAGAGAGCTGGAAACACGCAGAGATCAACGCCCTACTCAAAAAACCCAAGGCGGACCCGAGAGACCTCAAGAACTTCCGGCCCATCTCTCTGCTTCCGTTCCCAGCCAAGGTCATCGAGAAGATCGTCAACAAACAGCTAACCCGATACCTCGAAGAAAACAGCATCCTGGACCCATCCCAATCGGGGTTCCGCAGCAACCACAGCACTGAGACTGCCCTCATCGCTGCCACTGACGACATCAGGATCCTGCTGGACAATGGTGAGACCGCAGCCCTCATCCTGCTGGACCTCTCCGCCGCCTTCGACACTGTCTGCCACCGCACTCTACGCGCACGCCTCCACGACGCAGGGATCCGAGACAAGGCCCTGGAATGGACCACCTCCTTCCTCGACGGCAGAACCCAGAGAGTCCGCCTCCCACCTTTCCGATCCGAAGCCTCCGAGATCATCTGCGGCGTACCCCAGGGATCGTCCCTCAGCCCAACACTGTTCAACATCTACATGGCCCCGCTCGCACGCATCGCCAGACAACACGACCTCAACATTATCTCCTACGCCGACGACACTCAACTGATCCTCTCCCTCACCAAGGACCCCCTCGCCGCCAAAGCCAATCTCCACGAAGGAATGAAGGCCGTCGCCGATTGGATGAAGATCAGCCGACTAAAGCTGAACACGGACAAAACGGAGGTCCTCATCCTCGGCTCCAACCCCTCAGCCTGGGACGACTCCTGGTGGCCAACGACGCTGGGAGCAGCCCCGGCACCCACCGACCACGCACGCAACCTGGGAGTCATCCTCGACTCAACGCTCTCCATGGCCAAGCAAGTCAACGCAGTCTCCTCCTCCTGCTTCAACACCCTCCGCATGCTTCGCAAGATCTACAGGTGGATCCCGACAGACACAAGAAGAACAGTCACCCAGGCCCTCGTCAGTAGCAGACTGGACTATGGGAACGCCCTCTACGCGGGAGCCCCGGCCAAGCTCATCAAGCGACTGCAACGCATACAAAACGCCTCCGCACGACTGATCCTCGACGTACCACACCACAGCCACATCACCCCCCACTTGAGGAACCTGCACTGGCTCCCCGTCGACAGGAGGATCACCTTCAAACTCCTCATCCACGCACACAAGGCACTCCACAAAACTGGCCCAGCCTACCTCAACAGACGACTCTTCTTCTACGTCCCCAACCGCCAGCTCCGCTCCGCCGACCTCTCCCTTGCCACCGTCCCTCGCATTCGAAGAACAACCACCGGCGGCAGATCCTTCTCCCACCTCGCAGCCAAGACCTGGAACACCCTTCCACTAAGCCTACGACAGACCCAAGACCTGCTGACCTTCAGGAGGCTACTCAAGACCTGGCTGTTCGACCAGTAGCAGCATCCCCCCCCTTCCCTCTCCCCAGCGCCTTGAGACCCTCGCGGGTAAGTAGTGCGCTCTACAAATTCTGTGATTGATTGATTGATCCTCCACGCCAGGGCCTGCCGCATTTAAAATGAAAGCTCCAAGGTTGCCCAGCTGGCAAGGACGCACTGCGGAAGCAGCAAATCCCCAATTGACTCCGTAGATCACGGAATGCAGCCTGACGCGTTTTGACATAAGTCTTAATCATAGGCCCCATGAGCGACAAAGTCCTTAATAACAGCGCTGCTTCCCTACTGCTTTCGGAGTGCGTCCTTGCCAGCTGGGCAACCTTGGAGCTTTCATTTTAAATGCGGCAGGCCCGCTTCATGGTTGCCCAGCTGGCAAGGACGCACTCCTTGCAAACGAGAGCAGGAACACTGCTCTCGCTTCCATGAAGCGAAGCAGAATTGCTTTTGGGCAATGGAAGCTGCATGTTAGCAGCTCCCTCTGCCTAAAAGCAATGCTGGCTCCAGCAGGAGGTGGGGAGCCGACAGGGACCACGGGGGCATTGGGACTCCCCCCGCGGCCCCCAACGTGAGGCCAAGCCCCAAGGATGGGGTCCCCAGGGCCCAAAATGGCCCAGGTAGGGGGGCCGCGTAGGCCCCCTACCCATTTAAATAAATAAAGGATTGGCCAAGCCCCGGGGGATGGGTTCCCCGGGGCCAAAAATGGCCCTGGAGGGGGGCCAAGCAGCCCCATCTCCCTTTATTTTTAAAATGGCCGGGCCCCAAGGGTGGGGACCCCGAGGCCGATATGGGGCAATGGAAGTGGGGGAATAATATATTTTTTTTATCTCTCGTGATAGCCCCCCAGTGTAACGTCACAGTGGATTTGCGGATCCACCTTAAATAAATAATTAAATACTATATAATTCAGAAATTTGTGTTGCATTTGTGAACTTTTTTTATAGAGCTAGTGAGATTGAAGTTAATAATCACATTAAAATTGACAGAGTTAGAAATAATATAAAAAAATAAAAATTCAAAGTTAAACTTGAAAAGTGTAATGTGTTGTAGTACATTGTGCTTTTGTTTTGTGGCTTAATTGCGGGTTCGCGAATCCGGGAAATATTTATAAAGAGTATATATGTTTAAAATATATATCTTTCACTGTTGGGTTATAGGGTGGCTCTAACAAGAGCCGTTGTGTTGTTGCAGCTACATGTAAGTCCGGATGCACAGTTTAAGGTTGTTGAGAAACACTCTGTTCCCTTCATCTATGAAGTAAACTCCATCACTTCTGTAGATGTCATGCATATCAAAATATATATTGTTGTTATAGATGGAGCCCATCCTATGGTCTCTGAGGTAAGCAGAAACAGCTTTATTAACATTCTTCCAAGCCTTCTCAATCTGTGGACAGAATTGATTTGACCACTTCCATTTCTGTCTTTGGCATATATTAGAGTATACAAAGACAGTGTAAGGGAAAAGCGACATAAGTTGTGCAAAGGAATCCTTCATTATCATTTCCAATCCTACCCCAGTCAATGTGCCTAGGTCATTGCCACCACAGTGCACAATCACGAGGTCAGGGGGTTGGAGATGGAAAAGGGTCTTTGTCAATACCTCTGTGTGCAGCATAACCTTTGCCCCAGAAAACATAGCTGTGTCCTGCAATCCATACTGTTAGCATTTTGAAGGGATGAGTGGAAGGCATCAAAAAATATCTGAAGCTGAGTAAGTCAGTTGCTACAATGAGAGGTATCTAAAATGATGGTTAAGATGCTGTTTTTGAAAAAGCAGATAACTGATTGGCTGTTCATAAACATTGTGTACTCAAAAATAGGATGCATCTTGCTTTGTAAAAAAAAAGCATCTTTCTGATTGGTGATAGAAAACACTTTGAAAGGTACAGTAGACAGGATAAGTTAGTATTTGCAATACTCAATCACACCTGCTATTTGCATTTGTAATCTAGTGTGCTGAACTTGAAAATATGGTGAACTTGTGACCTGCTAGTACAGTTGAATGTTGCAGAAACTGTTACTATGGAAACTAGGATTAAGCAGAATGGGGGAAGGGCCGAAACTTAACTGTGGTTTTAAAATATGAAATGCTAACTTATATATAAGTGATATGCTACTAAAGAAAGTTTTCCCAAATCAGTAGTATGTTTAGAAGTAGTGTGATGTTAAAAAATAATTCTAGCATTATTAGAAATAGGTTTTTAAACTCCCGTAAGGGTTCGCGGCTCCATCGTTACACTGCGGCACAGCAAAGGAGTCACGACTCCAGTAAATTACAGAACCAGTTTGGGGACTTTTAGAAGAGACTAATAAAGGGTTAATATGTCTAACCAATAGAAATGGGTTCCAGAATTTGAAATAATGAAGGAAGCATTTTGATTTGTTAGTTACATTTATTTGTGTGCAGAAAGAGAGGAAAAGTTTGCCATTACTGGTTTTACCTTGTTGAGAGTGGTGCATCACATTTATTGTGTGAAAAAGAAAATCTTATATGAGTTTCTGATATTTCATATTCTGCAATACTAGTTGAGAGGTCAGTTACAAATTTGTAAGGTGTGTTATGTATTGCGTAGTAGTGCTTCAGTCTTTGTAGTGATATTTTTAACTTTGAAAAGCATTGTTTATAAAGTTTGCAAAGTATTAGAGAAGTGTGATGTTTGAAATATGTTACCAAATGTACGAAAGGGTATTGTAATTTGTTTTATTGTACTGAGATGAAGATTGAAATAAGTTGTGCATAGTAATGTGTAATGGTAAAGACACAGACATACGCATGCATACGTTTAGAAACATGGTTAGACTTATAACACTGACATGGGATGGATTGCTGATTTAAATTTGGGAAGGCCCAACATTCTGAGCAAAAGGTATGTCTCTACTTGTACATGTATTCTCACCTGTGTTATGCATCTGAATATGGTAGACGTGTGAAAGAGAGGTATAAATCTATTTGTGTGTTTCTTTTATGTATGATGCCACTAGCAAAAAGGCACAGACATATGCATGCATGCTTTCAGGAACATGATGAGACTTACAACAGTAACATGGGAAGGAATGCTGTTTTAAATTTGGTAGCTCTAACATTTTGAGCAGTCGGTGAAAAATGAAGGTGCAGCAGAAAAGTGAGGTATAAGACATGTTGGCAGAGGGATTAGTGATTAGTTTATTTTGTATGAGTCTGTGGAAAGGTATACTTCAAGTACGCCATATAAATTTAGGTGTCTGCTTGAAATGTGAAGTGCAGTCTGTCAAGTTTAAAGGTCTGCATGGTCTTGTGTCTGAGGTATGTGTATACTTGTATATGTATTCTCACACGTGCTATGCATCTGAAGATGCTAGCCGTCAGAAACAGAGGTATACAACTATTTGTATTTTTCTTTTATGTATGATGGTAGTAGCAAAAGGAACAGATATATGCATGCTTGCTTTCAGGGACATGGTAAGACTTACAACAGTAAGACGAGAAGGGTTGCTATTTTAAATTTGGTAGCTCTAACATTCTGAGCAGTCACTGAAAAATGAAGGTGCAGCAGAAAAGTGAGGTTTGAAACATGTTGGCAGAGGGATTAGTGATTAGGGTAGTTTGTATGAATCTGTGAAATGGTATACTTGAAGTAGGGTGTATAAATGTAGATTTCTGTTTGATATGGGAAGTGCACTCAGTCAAGTTTAAAGGTCTGTGTGCTCTTGTGACTGAGGTATGTGTCTATTTGAACATATATTCTCAAATGTGTTATGCATCAGAATATGGTAGACTTTTGAAACACAGGTATACAACTATTTGTATGTTTCTTTTTATGTATGACTTCACTAGGAAAAGGCACAAACACATGCATGCATACTTTCAGGAATATGGTGAGACTTATAACAGTGGCATTGGAAAGACACAGACATACATATGCATATGTTCAGAAATATGGTTAAACTTATAACAGTGACATGGGAAAGACACAGACATACGTATGCATATGTTCAGAAATATGGTTTGACTTATAACAGTGACATGGGAAGGATTGTAGATTTAAATTTAGTAGGTCTAACATTGTTAGCAGTCAGTGAAAAATGAAGCTGCCGCAGAAAACTGAGGTTTAAGATATGATGGCAGAGGGATTAGTGATTAGGGTACTTTCTATGAGTCTCTGGAAAGGTACACTTGAAGTATGCCATATAAATTTGGTGTCTGCTTGAAATGGAAAAAGCAGTCTGTCAAGTTTTAAGGTCTGTGTGGTCTTGTGACTGAGGTATGTCTCTGCTTGTACATGTATTCACACATGTATTATGCATCCGAAGATGCTAGATGTCTGAAACACAGGTATACAATTATTTGTATGTTTATTTTATGTATGATGCCACTAGCAAAAGGCACAGACACATGCATGCATGCTTTCAGGAACACGGTGAGACATAAAACAGAATAATGGGAAGCATTGTTGTTTTAAATTGGGAAACAACCATTACATCGCATGTGTTTCAATGCATGGGATTACAACGCGGTCGTTACAACGACCGCGTTGTTACATCGCAGTACATTACAATGCAAGTTGTTACATCGACTTACTGTAGGGGGCACGCTAACCTAAGGAATAGTATAATTTACTATTCCAACACCTTCCCTACTGTTGCGCACACTGGAGTTGGAATAGTAAATTATACTATTCCTAAGTCCAGCGCGCCCCCTACAGCAAGTTGATGTAATGACTTCCGTTGTAATGTACTGCGATGTAACAACGTGGTCGTTGTAATGACTAACCCTGGGCAAAGCACTACGCTACGCTCGCGTAGTTTGCGAAGTTTGCGCTACTTCGCACAACGCGAATTGCACGTAGCACAGTGCAAACACGCGTAGCGTAGCGTAGCGAAGTGCAGCGGTCATTTGTTGCTTGCTCGCTGTCCTCAACGTCAAGTTGGCGACCGCGAGCAAGCAAAATGACATCCCGGCGAGACTTTTTCCTCGTTCGCGATCAGCAACATCAAGTTGCCGATCGCGAGCGTGGAAAATAAACCTCCCGGCGAGATTCTCAACGCGGGGAGGTCAGGTTTCTCATTGCGAGTGGTCGCGTATGCTCGCGACCGCTCGCAATGAGAAACTACCAGTCCGCGTTGAGAAAGCTGCCGCTCGAGTAAAAATCTACTTGAGCGGCAGTAAAAGACAGCTCGCACTGTGCAAGATGCCGTTTTCTATGATTGCACAGTGCGGACAAGCATCTGGCACTGTGCAATCATTGCGAACAGTGCACTACGCAGTTCGCGTAGTGCTACGCGTAGCTCGCGTAGTGCGAACTGCACTTTGCGTAGCTTCGCGTAGCGCTACTTCGCGAACTACGCCCAGGCTTAGTAATGACCATGTTGTAATCGCATGCGTTGTAAACGCATGCGATGTAAGGGGCTATATTCTTTTAAATTTGGTAGTTCTAAAATTCTGAGTAAGCCTGGGCAGAGTTTGCGGAGTTATGCTACGTGGAACTCCGCGAAGTGCAAAAAAAACCTCTGCCATGCTACGCGGAGCTCCGCAAGCAGTAGAGTGCGTAGGATAAATGCTGTTCGCGGTGATTTTCAGTGCCAGGTGCTTGTCTGCACTGTGCAATCATCGCGAACGGCACCATGCACAGCACAAATGGGCACTGCTTCCTTTCTGCCACTCGAGTAGATTTTTAGGCAGCTTTCTCAATGCAAATGGACAGTTTCTCACTGTGAGCAGTCGCGAGCATACGCGACCACTCGCAATGAGAAATCTGACCGCCAGCATTGAGAAATCTCGCCGGAAGGTTGATTTTCCACCTTTGCGCTCACCAACTTGATGTTGACGATCTCGAATGAGGAAAAATCTCGCCGGGAGGTGGATTTTCCTCTCTCGACAACTTGACGTTGACAAATGCGAGTGAGTGAAAAAACTCCACTACACCGAGCGGAGTTTTTCGGTACTCCGTGAGCTCCACTTAACGCAGAGTGCGGAAATCCCTGCAAACTCCGCGAGCGGAGTTCACAACCCAGACTTCATTCTGAGCAGTCGGTGAAAAATGAAGGTGCAGCAGAAAAGTGAGGTTTAAGATATGTTGGCAGAGGGATTAGTGATTAGGGTACTTAGTATGAATCTCTGGAAAGGTACACTTGAATAGGCCCCATAAATTTAGGTGTCTGCTTGAAATGGGAAGTGTAGACTGCCAAGTTTAAAGGTCTGTGTGGTCTTGTGACTGATGTATGTGTCTACTTATACATGTATTCTCACACGTGTTATGCATCTAAAGGTGCAGATGTCTGAGACGCAGGTATACAACTATTTGTTTGTTTCTTTTATGTATGATGCCACTAGCAAAAGGCATAGACACATGCATGCATGCTTTCACGAATATGGTGAGACTTACAATAGTTATATGGGAAGGATTGGTGCTTTAAATTTCTGGAGTTCTCTTGGTTCTTTCAGTACTTGTCTTGCTTCTTTGTGCACCTACGTTGCTTTTTTGTGCAGTTCTGTTGGCTCTTTTTGCATTTCTGTTGCTTCTTTCTGCACTCCTCTTGCCTCTTTCTGCACCGTTATTTCCTCTTTCTCCACCTCTGTTGCCTGTTTGTGTACCTCTCTTGCCTCTTTATGCACTCCTCCTGCCTCTTTCCACACCTCTCTTGTCTCTTTCTGCATCCTCCCTTACCTCTTTCGGTACCTCTCTTGCCAATTTCTGCACCTCTTTGCTTCTTTCTGCATGTCTCTTGTTTCTTTCTGCACCTCTCTTACCTTTTTTGTACCTCTTTGCCTCTCTCTGCACCTCTCTTGCCTTTTTCTGCACCTCTGTTGCTTCTTTTTGCACTCCTCTTGCCTCTTTCTGCACCCTTCTTCCCTCTTTCTGCATCTCTGTTGCCTGTTTGTGCACCTCTCTTGCCTCTTTGTGCATCCCTTTTACCTCTTTCTGTAATTCTTTTGCCACTTTCTGCACTTCTCTTGCCTCTTTATTCCCTCTTTGTTGCCTCTTTCTGCACTTCTCTTGCTTCTTTTTGTACCTCGTTTGCCTCTTTTTGCACCTTTCTTGGTTCTTTCTGCACCTGATTTGCTTGTTTCTGCAGTTTACTTGATTCTTTTTGTAGTTCTCTTGCCTCTTTGTACACGTCTTTTGCCTGTTTGTGCACCTCCCTTACCTCTTTCTGTACCTCTCTTGCCAATTTCTGTATGTCTCTTGCTTCTTTCTGCATGTCTCTGGTCAGTTTTTACACCTCTCTTGCCTTTTTTGCACCTCTGTTGCTTCTTTCTGCACTCTTCTTGCCTTTTTTTCCACCCTTCTTCCCTCTTTCTGTACCTCTGTTGCCTCTGTTCTGTATCTCACTCACCTCTTTCTGCACCTCTTTTGCCAATTTCTGCACCTCTCTTGCTTCTTTTTGTATGTGTCTTGTCTTTTTCTGAACCTCTCTTGCTTTTTTGCAGCTCTTTTCCTCTTTGTGCACCTCTCGCCTTTTTCTGCACCTCTGTTGCTTCTTTCTGCACTCCTCTTGCCTCTTTCTGCACTCCTCTTGCTTATTTCTGCTCCACTGTTGCCTGTTTGTGCACCTCTATTGGCTCTTTCTGCACCATTCCTGCCTCTTTCTGCACCTCTCTTGCCACTTTCTGCAGTTCTTTTGCCTCTTTCTGCACTTTTCTTGTCACTTTCTACAGTTCTCTTGCTTCTTTCTGTACGTCTCTTCCCTCTTTCTGTACCTCTTTTACCTCTTTGCGCACTTTGCTTGCCTGTTTCTGTACTTTTCTTGTTGTTTTTTCACCTCTGTTTGTTCTTTCTGCACCTCTTTTGCTTCTTTCTGTATTTGTCTTGCTTCTTTGTGTACCCCTCTCGTCTCTTTCTGCATCCCTCTTCCCTGTTTCTCTACCTCTCTTGCCTCTTTCTGATGTTGTCTTGCCTCTTTCCACACCTCTCTTGTCTCTTTCTGCACTTCTCTTGCCTCTTTCTGCACTTCTCTTGCCTCTTTCTGTACTTTTCTTGCTTCTTTCTGTACTTCACTTGCTTCTTACTCTACCTGTTTGACTCTCTCTGTACCTCTTTTAGTTCTTTCTACACCTCATTTGCTTCTTTCTGGAGCTCACTTGCTTCTTTCTGCACTTCTCTTGCTTTTTTCTACACCTCCATTACCTCTTTCTATATCTCTCTTGCCCTTTTCTGTACCTCTCTCGCTTCTTTCTGTACGTCTCTTCCCATTTTTCACATCTCTTGCCTTTTTTGCACCTCTGTTGTTTCTTTGTGCACTCCTCTTGCCTCTTTTGTACCCTTCTTACCTGTTTCTATGCTTCTGTTGCCTGTTTCTGCACCTCTCTTGCCTCTTTCTGTACCCCTCTTCCCTCTTTCTGTACCTTCCTCACCTGTTTCAGTATCTCTCTTGCCAATTTCTGCACGTCTCTTGCTTCTTCTTGCACGTCTCTTGACCCTTTCTGAACCTCTCTTGCCTTTTTCTGCACTTCTGTCCCTCTTTCTGCACCTCTCTTGCCTCTTTGTGCATCTCTGTTGCTTCTTTCTGCACTCTTCTTGTCTCTTTTTCGTCACTAGTTCCCTCTTTTTGCATTTCTGTTGCCTCTTTCTGCACCTCTCTTGCCTCTTTCTGCATCTCTCTTGCCTCCTTCTGCACATTTCTTCCTCTTACTGCAGTTCTCTTGCCTATTTCTGCAATTCTCTTGCTTGTTTTTGTACATCAGTTGCTTCTTTATACAATTGTCTTGCTTTATTCTGCACCTCTCAAGCTTCTTTCTGCACCTCTCTTGCCTTTTTCTGCACCCGTCTTGTCTCTTTTGCCCCTCTCTTGCCTCTTTCTGCATCTCTCTTGCCTCTTTGTGCACTTCTCTTGCATGTTTGTGCACCTCTGTTGCTTCTTTCTGCACCCCTATTGTCTCTTTCTGCACCTCTGTTGCCTCTTTCTGACTTGTTGCATTTTTCTGTAGCTGTGTTGCTTCTTTGTGCATTTCTCTTGCCTCTTTCAAAACTTTTCTTTTTCTTTCAGTCCCTTTCTTTCTTTTTCAGCACCTTTCTTCCTCTTTCTGCAGTTCTCTTGCTTTTTTCTGCACTTTTGTTTTTTTATTTGTTATAAAGAGAATAGCAATGTAATTGTAAGTAATTGCTTAGTGGCTTTTATGAATATTGACATGTAATTAATTTAAAGTTGTTAATTGATGTAACAAACTATTGAAACTGTTCTTTGTTTTTTGGGAAAGAGAAGAGAACAAAGAAAACAGTACTACTGTAAAAGTAAAAAGAGTGCATTACAATAAGAGCAAAATGTTACTCAGGATAAAATATCTTCTGGTAAGAGCAATAAACAGTTTCTTCAAACAGTTGTAGAGAGATTAAAAAAAATTAATAATAATGAACGGAAAAAAAAAAGTTTTACAACAAACCAGAAGCAAAAGAAGAATTGTAATTGTAAAAAAACATTAGTTTTTGGAAAAACGACTCCTATAAGAAGGCAAAAACTATTTAAAGAGATACGTATAAGAATGTTTAGAAGTAGAGTAATTCAAAATGTATTAAAAGATTGTTAAATGTATAAAAGAAGATCAGCAGCATATAAGAAGAAGCAACACATTGAAAGTGTAGTAGATACTGCTTTTAAATTGAAACGAAAATTATTTATATTAATATTGAAGAGAATAAGAACATTAGATAAAACAATGGTGTTTATGAAAGAGAAACGCAAAAGAAAAAGACTTGTAAATAGAAGTAACTTTTGTAAAACTTTTACTGGTGAATGGAAGCACACTTCTAGTACTGAGCCTTTCTTTAATGAAGAAAGCTATTTTCAAGAGAGCACATTAGGACACGCAGTTGATACTAGTGGTCGATGCTATGAGATGAAAGATGGTTATCCCATTCAAAAAGAAAAAATGGTTGTTAGGAATGTGGAAGAAGTAATAGGTGAAGAAGTTCAAGGGAGACGTACACAAACTCCTGTATATAAGTGGGATTGGAGCAGTATTTGCCAGGAATCTATTGACATATTACCCATTTTTTTTACGACAATATGCAAAAAAAAGTATCAAACAGAAGCTTAAGATGTTACAAGGACTAGATCCATGTAAAATCAGAAAATATACTAATTTTCAGGGTCACTCTCTTTCTTGTCTTTCAAGAAAAGTATGCCAAAGTACTTTTTATCATTTAAGAATGTTAGCGGTACACCACTCTGAAATGCGAAAGTTAGTAAGGAGAATCTACTATGTAAAAATCCTGCATTAAGTTTAAGTAAAATGAACACAACTCATTTGCACGGTTTGTTGCAGGGATTTTGCACAAACACAGAACTATGTGCAGGATTATAGGACCTTGGTGTATAGGGACTGGGTCATCCTACCACTTTAGTGCCCACGAGCCCAGGACCAACTAGCTATAGTGTCTCACTTGCTCTCCTACTCACTCACAGAGAAACAAATGATTAGACACCCCAGAACACAACACTCCCAGATCTCTAAGGAATCGCGCTAACAAGACACACCCTTTCACTCCCACTCTTGTACTTGTCCACAATAAGATCTGACAGAGACATGAAACCGTTTAAAATATTTATTTTAACTAACGTGCCCTAACATGCAGTATACGTGCCACAACAAGCAAGAAAATGCATAGTACAAATACAGTCAGCATAGCAGCTAGTCCATAAATCATGAAGGGAGATGTCATCTTGGAAATACAATAGAGCCTAACCTCCCTCCCCTTGCTAAGATGCAATATTATTATAAATTAGAAGATCTCTGGGCTTTGTCAGCAGACCTCATACCTTAGCCTATAGATGGTAGATCTGCATCATAGTTGCTGTCTCGCTCTTCTCCTTAAGAGGTCCCTCTCCAAGTGTGTGCTACCTATTCGTGTATTCTAATAAAACCAAAGTACGTTTGTCCAAACAACAGCTGCATCAGTATGTTTTGTCAAGAAGAACAAATTGTCATTGAAGGATTGTACACAGTAAAAAGAATCACACACAATAAGTGTAGGAACATCTGGATCGGCAAATTCAAGAGCCAAAACCAAAGCACATAGCTCTGCCAATTGAGCTGTGCAATCACCAACAGGCTGTGTGTGCACCAAGGAGGATTTAAAATCCCCATCAACAATCTTACATGCCACAATCGCGCAGGCAGCAGAATAGGCATGTTTAGAAGCAATGGGGGGCTGCGCAGATCCGTCAATGTAAAGTATGCATTTGCACTGATCAAGTGGGAGTAACGATAAAGGAGGAGGATGAACAAGTTCATACTGTAAAAACTCCTGTGTTTGCAAAGAAGGGTCAAAGATAAAATTGACATCAGCCAACGTCAAAGAACTAGCCCATTGTATTCAATGTGGATGCAAGGCTTTGGGATTTAGGTCACTAGCCTTTGTGACTGCTTCTAAAGCAGGCACTGGCGAAACCATGAAAATGTGCTTACCCTGTGCCAGAGAGCGTTCCTTCAGAATCGCCATCTGGACAGCTGTCAAAATCTTTTCTGTGGAAGAGAAACACATGTCAGCTGGAGTATACAGATGCGAATTGTAAGCAATGGGGTCAGTGACCCCTTCATTGAACGTCAAGTATGTAAAACCTAACAACCCTGGTACAATCCTTATAACCAAATTTGTCGAATTGTCTCCTGTTAACAAGAAGTTGGTCGCAAGCAGATCAGACTGCTGAGACCAAAGAATTGCGGTATGTTCCAAAAGCCAACTGGAAGACGAAAAAGATGGTTCTATCAATGAGTAAAGAGATTTAATACGCTGGGCATAATCAGGAATGTATGCCCTCCCGAAAGATTGCAATTTCTTAAGTGTAGAAGAAGGTTGCAATTGAGCACATTTCTACAGAAAGTGGGGGGGCCAACCCCCTACTTTCATTATTGAGTTTGTAACCAAGAAAAAGTACTGCCAAGAAGGCGATGTGAGACTGAGCAAAATTGAATTTGTAACCAAAGTTCGCACAATGTGTGATAATGCGGTCAACACGCAAGAGATGCGGCTGGAGGTCATCATCCATCAAGTATATATCATCGACGTACGAGAAGGCATTGAGGTCGATCTCATGCAAAAGGGACACTATGTCTCCTGCAAACACACCAGGGCTATTCTTATATCCCATAGGCAATCTCGCATATCGAAGCTGATTGCCCAACGTACTGAATGCAGTCAAATCACGGCTCTTAGGAGCCAAAGAGTGACTGAAGAAGCCGTTGGAAATATCCAAAGTGGCTTTGTACTTTTTGAGAACAATGTTGTTCACTAACGCAGAGCTATGTGTGTTCTGAACTGCAAAGGTATGAACATGACGGTCCAAATGTCTGTAATCTAAAACTATACGATATGAACCGTCCGGTTTCAATATCGGAAAAAGAGGATTATTCATCGACGAAACACAGGGTTCAATCACACCCTGATATTCCAATTGGGTCAAGATGTCACTTATGGACGCTTTAGCATCCCGTTTGATTGGATACTGTGGTTCGGGCTGTGTTGTAGAACGCAAAGGAATATCATGAACCAGGGAATCCTGGTCCCAACCTGCCTGATTGCGGTATAACGCCGGGGGTAAGGATAAAGCCCACTTCGAGGCATAAGCCATTTAATCGTCATCTGAAACATGTTGTGAAAAACTAGGGAGAATAACATCTTTCCCTCTAGAGTAAGCTAAGACAAGGGGGAGGCCAATCAACCTCCGCCAATAAAATATCATAGGAAGAAGTGAGATTTTCCCAAAAGACTGCTTTAATTGGGCGTTTAATATCACCTTCAATTTGGAGGCTTACTTCATAAAGCCTATCAGGAGGGGCAACTCGAGTATCAGCTGGTGCTAATAAAAGTGTCAGTTGCTTTCACCTCCAGACGCTGGTGGAGTGTCTACCACACTATGGTGACCTCCGCTGCGCTGTCGAGGAGGGTTACTGCCCAACTCCTGTCGAGGAACAGGGTTCTCACCATCTAAGGCATACTTTGCAGTCAAAGCGGCAACTTTTTTCTTCTGAAATTGGGGTCGATATTGAGGTGGTTCTTCCTGCTTGACTTTTAGATCAAATTGGCACTGCGGGTCATGCCTAGCTTGCGCAGACTCACCTTGTCTGCCATCATGACGTCCTCCCCCACCGAACTGTTGATCCGACGATTCCTGAAAGGAACAAGGAGAACGAGGATCAGGAACCTGGAACCTCTCAGGTGTCTTAATTTTAGAGCGGTCATGCAAATCGTATCTACGCTCAGAAGCGTCAGGTGGAGGCGAACCTGCACGTGAACCAGGCTTCTGTTGTTGCTGCCCCTGCATCTTGTTCCAAGCCTTTTTAGGAAATACTGGACGACCCTCCTTTTCAGGAGGGGGTATAATTTGTGCCTGTGTAAATGGTCGAATCCCCAAGCTATTGTGACCTAAAGAGGTATACACATCTGCAATAATAGTCGGCAACTGTCGCTGTCGATCCACTTACGCCACAGCCACTAGGAGTTGACGTACTTGTAAGCAAACTGCTTTACCTTTAATATTGGCCAGAATCATATCGGAGACAATATGGAACATTCCCACTAACGTCATCCCTAAATCCAGTGCTGGACCAGCCCTGTGTTCATCCTGTACTTTTTTCAGAATGCTTGGTAGAATGCTCATGGAGGGGGTGCCAAACCACAGTGTATACACTGAAGCAAACACCATCCCCCAGGTGGTGCAGTCGGCTAAAGTGGGAATCAGACCACTCGGTAAACTCATTGTAAGGATCCTGTGTTTTTCAACAGGAGTTGTGTGTTGAAAAACAGCTTCATGTTGCTCAAATTTTTGTGCCAGCCAAAATGGCAAGTCCTCACGATTGTGAGGACGTTTGCCCATCACTGAGTTAATCATGACGGGACTAATGACAAGACCACCGCCATGTCCTGGTGGCGGAGGATTAGCTCCAGCCGGAGCCACTTGAATGGCATGCGACATAAACTGGATGATACTTCTGTGTATGTGAACCAATGCTGTATGTAATTGATGTATCTCTGCGAGTGTAAGATTAAGATAATTTGGATGTGGTGTAAAACCTGCCAACACATGCCAAGTGGACCATCCGAACACCAGTAACAGGGTGAGGAAGAGCGCCATTAAACCAAATGGTATGCTCCCAGGCTATCAACGGAACTTCAAGTAATGCATAAGGACGATAAGCCGCTGGAACATCAGCCCTCGTATATTCATCAAACAAATGATTATTCCCATCTACTGCGGGGAACATAACCCAAGCATAAAAGACTTCGAAGCGAAAAGCAGGGTCCGCCTCGACAACAAAAATAATGTTAGTCCCCGCATTGGGGACTCTGTGTTGAGTTAAGTGTGCTGTAACCGCTGTGCAGTTAGGCGCTGCAATAGCGACTGATTGTGCCATATTAGAAACAGAATAAAGAAACAAAGATAACGGTAGCACAAAATTAGGGTAAAGAAAAAAACCTTTTAAATTTCAAGCTTGAAAAACCTATAAATATACAAATACATGAGGCTAAGCCCCCCACCATGGACATCTCCGGAAACCGATAAGAGGGTATTGAGGACAAGCTTAGCGCTACTCAGGGGTCTCACGAATAATTACCAGACCAAACGTTGGTGGCGCCATGTTGCAGGGATTCTGCACAAACACAGAACTATGCGCAGGATTAAAGGACTTTGGTGTATAGGGACTGGGTGATCCTACCACCTTAGTACCCACGAGCCAGGACCGACTAGCTATAGTGTCTCACTTGCTCTCCTACTCACTCACAGAGAAACAAATGATTAGACACCCCAGAACACAACACTCCCAGACCTCTAAGGAATCGCACTAACAAGACACACCCTTTCACTCCCACTCTTGTACTTGTCCACAATAAGATCTGACAGAGACATGAAACCGGTTAAAATATTTATTTTAACTAACGTGCCCTAACATGCAGTATACGTGCCACAACAAGCAGGAAAATGCATAGTACAAATACAGTCAGCGTAGCAGCTAGTCCATAAATCATGAAGGGAGATGTCATCATGGAAAGACAAAAGAGCCTAACCTCCCTCCCCTTACTAAGAAGCAGTATTACTATATATTAGAAGATCTCTGGGCTTTGTCAGCAGACCCCATACCTTAGCCTATAGATGGTAGATCTACATCGTAGCTGCTGCCTCGCTCTTCTCCCTGGAGAGGTCCCTCTCCAAGTGTGTGCTACCTATTCATGTATTCTAATAAAACCAAAGAATGTTTGTCCAAACAACAGCTGCATCGGTATGTTTCGTCTAAGGTCTAAGGCCTGGCCAGAACAAAATAACAAGAGGCATTGTTGTTCGTCCTTGCACATAATGTTCAGTCAAAATCCCAGGAACATGCAGAGAGTGAACACAGCGATGAGTTCTCATGTGTAAATAGTCATTGAAATTATTGCAAAAATAAAGTCGTGTAGTAACGTGCGCAAAGCAGCAAGCAAGCTGCAGCATGCGCATGCTAAGTTAGTGAAGACGACAATGTCCCTATGGGCCACGTGACAGGTTCAGTATCAGATGTTCAAAAAGTTTGTGATGATATACAGTTTTGTTTTCTTGGTTCACAAGAGGAGTGTAGAGAAAGTGTGAGTTTGATAAGTGTAGTTGGTAAAGAACACGGGAAAGAGATTAGTATTGATGAGTTTGCAGAAGAAATTACAAAGTTTAAGACAGTTTCATCTGAAAAACCAAACTATGTCTGTATTTGTTGTCGACGTACTCGCTATAGAGGTCAAACTAGGAATGTTGATTTATATTTAAAAAGTGAAAAGGAAAACAATGTCAAGTGGCAGTAATTTGGTGCTTATTTGTTGGTAGAAGGTCAGTCTGAGTTGGCTACTGATAAAGTTCTTTGTAAATACTGTTACAACAAATTAAAAGAGAACAAAATGTCAGCTAGAGCAGTACATAACAACTTAAAGTTGGTACCAATTCCTCAGGAACTGGCAGATTTGAAAGCATATGAGTCTGTTCTTATTCAATCTGTACACCCATTTCAGGCCATAGTTCGTATGGAGCCTAAAACAGGTAAGCTGCCACCAACAGATTTACAAAGAGGTCTGAAGGTAAGAGTTGTGTACTTACCTTTAGATTTTAAGAAAAACATTGAAACTGTTGGTATAGACAGGGAGGAAAATGAGCCAGTAGTCATTCTAGTAAATGGTGTACCAACAAAGAGTCGAAAAATCTGGCAAGAGTTTGTAGATGCTACGAAACTTTACAAGGCTACATTGTACCTGGTACAGAATAATATTTTTATAAGAATGTAAATGTTGATGAAGAAGTAATATGCTTAGAAGATGAATCACTAATGTCAAGTGGCCAAATAGAAAAAGTGGACAAGTCCAGGACTGAAGAGATTTATGAACATTATATTATACATCCTCTATATTCGAAAGAAATTATAGGAAACAGTATTGAATTATTTCAAATGAAGGAAGCAAAGGGAACTTGCTTGAGTGTATGGGAAAAAGTTTAGAAGCTTGTTGTTTTCCACAGCTATTTCCCACTGGAGAAGGTGGACGATTTGATGAGCGAGCTTTACGAATTCCAGCTTCAGAATACCGCTCAACAAAATTGTACTCTGTAGATCCAAGATTTCGACCGTGCATTCCATATGTTATGTTATGTTAACTTATATTTGTAAAGCGCCAAATCACCAATGGTCTCTAAGCGCCACAAACCATAAACCCGGGAGTGCCATGATACTTGCAAATAGAGCAAAACTTGGGGTAAGCTTATCCAAACGCCTCAGTAAACAGAATGGTCTTTAATTTCTTCCTGAATGGGAGGAGAATCGGCTCCCCACGCAGACTCTCTGGGAGCTTATTCCAAAGCTGGGGAATCACAACCGAAAAGGCACGTCCCCCTAAGGTTGTTCTGGTAAAGCGTGGACAGGCCAACAGGTGTGCTTCTGATGAACGAAGACAACGACCAGGCACATAAGGCATCAAACGGTCTTTAATGTAGCTGGGCGCCGTTCCATACTTAGCTTTATGTGCAATGCACAAGCCCTTGAATCTGATCCTCTGCTTAATAGGGAGCCAGTGTAGCTGCTGTAACAAGGGTGTGGCGTGTGTTCTTCTCGGCAATTTGAGAATCAGCCGTGCTGCATCATTTAGAACCACCTGGAGTTTCCCCAGAAGTTTATCGGGGAGTCCTATATACACTGCGTTGCCGTAGTCCAGGCGTGACAAAATTAAAGCCGACACCACAGTACGCATAGTCGGAAATGACAGCAAGGGTGCAAGTTTCCGTAATTGCCTCATCAATCCCACACAGCTTCCCACTACCGCAGCTACCTGCTTATCCATCACTAACTTGGAGTCTAACCTAATACCCAGGCTCTTCACAGCTGGCACAGGTATTGGAGTGGTGCCAAGCTCTTGCGACCAGAAGAGACTGGACCAGGGGTTAGCCCCTGTAGCGGTAGCAAGGACCTCCGTCTTGTCCGGATTTACCTTGAGTGAGTTCAAAGTCATCCAGTTTATGGTAAACCGAAGGATGTTCTGTACCTTAAGCTGTGCCTGGGAGGAATTGTCAATGCGAATGATTAGCTGGGTGTCATCGGCATTATTATAAACCTGACAATCCAGTTTGGCCAATGCTTCTATCAGAGGCTGGAGATAATTGTTAAAAAGCAAGAGGGACAACGCAGAGCCCTGCGGAACCCCACATGGCAAGGCGCCGTGCCTAGATTCACATTACCCAATTTGGACTTTTTGGGACCGATCGTCTAGGAAGGAGACAATCCTTTCGAGGGCTGTCCCAGTAACTCCCAGCCGACGGACACGAGCCACCAATTGTACATGGTTCACCATGTCAAATGCGGCTGAGAGGTCCAGTAATATCAACACTGAGGGGAACTTCTTATCAGCTGTTATCCTTAGCTCATCCAATACTGAGAGCATCACCAACTCAGTGCTATTGTGAGCTCTAAATCCTGCTTGCTTAGCATGTAGCAGCTGATGCTCTTCCAAAAAAGATGAAAGCAATCTAAGCACATGTTGCTCAAGCACCTTGGCCAGGTATGGGAGTCTGGAAATCGGTCGAAAATTTTTCAAATTCTTAGGGTCCGCCCCTGCTTCTTTTAGCAGTGGGATTACCATGGCTTCCTTAAATTTGTGTGGGACCTTCCCTGTTGCTAGGGACAGGTTCAGTAGGGATAGTATTACTGGCCCTACCACTGGGAGACCCATTTTAAACACCCTAGGAGGGCAGGGGTCTTCCGGTGACCCAGACTTTCCTTTGACCATGATATAAGCCAGACCGTTTAAATCAAGTACAGGGAAGACAGAGAGTATGCCTCCCTGGCATTTCATCTTCTGTTTGAAAGTGATTTGTCTGCACTTTCATATGCAGTGAACCACATATTAAAAACAGGAGTTCATCTTCAACATGTTTCTGCAAAAGAATTCATGGACAAAGTTCAACAAAGAGATGAAAATGTAGGATCTCAGTTAATTAATTTGATGGCGTGTCAACGTGGTACCAATGAATATTGGTTTCGTCATCATGCTGAACTTAAATGTATGTTAAGAAACTTAGGTACACCTACATGGTTTGTAACACTTAGCTGTACTGAATATGCGTGGGAAGATTAACTTGAGTTTCTACAAGAAGCAAATTCAAATGTTAAAAACATTTAATTGAAGACACCTGGAGAACTCCTTGGATCCTGAAAATGTCTGCAGGTATTTGAACCATAGGTTTAAAAGTATGATGTCATTTATCTGCAATAAAAATATTCCTCCTCTTGGAGAAGTTACTGATTTCTTTTGGCGAAAAGAGTACCAAGTCAGAGGTGCTCCTCATATACACATGCTATTATGGATAAAGAATGCACCAAAATTTGGAACTGATACTGATGAAACTGTTTTGTCTTTCGTCAAACAGTATGTTACATGTGCCCTTCCAAGAGGTGGAGGAGAAAAGACTTTAAGACAACAAGTTTTACGGTTTCAAAGTCATCGATATGGGAAATACTGAAGACGAAAATACAAGTATAAAGGGAAATTTTATACAAAATGTCGTTTTGGATTCCCACGTCCTATAATTCCTAAAGGAAGAGTAAATAGTTTTTTGTCAGCAGTAAGGCATACAATAACTCGGAAATCTCCAAATAATACATACACTTAAAAAGAACAGAAGCTTCAAAGTACATTGGTGACTACAATCCAGTTATTTTGAAAATGTGGAATGCAAACATGGATATTCAATATGTTGCAGATAATTCAATTGCTGTTCCTCGCTATGTTACATCATATATAACCAAATCTGAAAAGACAGAGATGAAAGAAATTTGGGAAGAGATTTCAGCAGAGAAGAGTCTTAGGAAGAAATTGTACAGCTTTAGCTTGAAAATGCTTTACCATCGAGAGATTGGATCCTATGAATGTTCAGATCGCTTGAGCTCTGCCAGTTTATATTCAAAGTCAAGCGGAATCATTTGGGTAAGTCTAGGTCTTGCCTCCACACGAAATAGAGTATTGAAATCTTTACAAGAAATTGAATACTTAGCACAGAATGAACCAGAAGGTACAGATATTGTTAAAACTAATATGTTGGATACATACTATCCCAAAAGGAGTCCACATCTCAAAAACCTATGTCTGTATGAAATACTTCAACATTATTGCTTTAAAAGAAAAGTTACAGAAAATATAAAAGAAGAGAAATATGCAGTAATTGGATGTGATAGATGTTTAGTAAAACATACCAAAGGAAATCTTATTAAACACAGAAAACTCAGTTGCGAAAGTCCAGATAAAAGATAATTTTTCTATTTAGCACTTCTGCAGCTGTTCAAGACTTGGCATAGTGAAACAGAATTACTTGGAGATTTTGACTGCTATGAAGATTCTTTTAATGCAGCTAAAGATAGCATTCAGTGCACAATTTTCCCAACTTATCTACAAATGTTAAAAGATTAGATTGAACAAGAAAGTACTATTGCAGCTGAAATAGCTAGAGAAAGTTCACAAGGTAGACAAAGTTCTGGTCCGCTGAGTCAAGATCCACTGGGACAACCAATTATCAAAAATGAAGCAACAATAGCCACAAATGAGGTAGAAACTGCAATGCAACAAGCACAAAAGGATATTATTCAGTTGGAAAAGTTAGAAAAACAACTAAATATTGAACAAAAAGAAATATATCTTCAAGTCAAACAACAGATACAACATGGTTTGCTGCACACAATAAAGAATGCCAATATTCATCATTTAAACCTATTCTATTGTACATAAGTGGTCAAGGTGGAACAGGAAATGGTTTCTTAATTAAAGTTTTAACTAGTTATCTACACAAAACTACAGAATCACATTTATCTTGTATTGTAACAGCTCCAACTGGATTAGCAGCACACAACATTAAAGGGATTACTTTACATCGATTACTTATGCTACCTGTTGAACATGATAATACATTGGAATATCAGAAGCTATCTGGAGAAGCTTGTTATGAAGTCTCAAGAGTACTGAAGAAAATGAAACATTTTATCATTGATGAGGTGAGCATGGTCTCAAACCTATTGCTTGCCTTTGTACATTTAAGAATGCAACAGATTTAAAAAAAAGATTACGATGTTCTGTTTGGAGGAAAACATTTAATTGTATTCGGAGGCCTACTACAACTTACTCCTGTAAAAGGACAACCTGTTTTTAAAACACTTGTCCATAAAGACCCAAGGAAATCTTTGGGAAGTATTGGAAATGTGAACATTTGGTTACATTTTGAATATAAAGAACTTGTTAAGAATATGCGACAAGCAAGTGATGAAGATTATGGAAATATTCTTCAAGACATAAGAATTAGGGGAAACGACCTTTGCCACGACTCCGGAACAACGAGTTCCGGAGTGACGCAAGCCAAACAACGACTTGCCCGAACAACGACTCAGCCTTAACCACGCATGTGCGTGGTTAAGGTTGATTCGGTCTGGTGTTCAGGCAAGGCGGAGTTCGGAGGAGCGTCACACAGGAACAGGTAAGAGGGGTTAGTGATTAGTATTTAGGGGGTGTGTGGTTTGGGGTTAGTTTTCAGGGGGTGGGGGGGTTGAGGTTAGTTTTTAGGGGGTATGTGGTGTTTGGGATTAGCTTTCAGGGGGTGGGAAGGGTTGGGTAAGTGTACAAGGGGAGGGTGGGGTTAGTTTTTAGGGATGCTGGGTTTGTTTTTAGGGGGTGAGGGTTTGGGGTTAGTTTTCAGAGGTGTGGGGTTTTGGGGTTAGTTTTCAGGGGTGGAAGGGGTTGGAATTAGTTAACAGGGGGTTGTGTTAGTTTTAAAGGGGATCGTGTTTGTTTTTAGGGGGTGGGGGTTGGGGTTAGTTTTTAGAGGCTGAGGGTGGTTGTGGGGGATCGGGGGATCGGGGTAGTAGTTGGAATGCATTTTTTTTTACCATGCATGCTTTTACAATAAAAAATCGTGGTACAGGAATGCGAGATAAAAAAATTGTGGTTTATACGAGGTCATGGTAGCGACCTCGTTGTTAGCGTACTCGTTGTTGTGGAGCTCGTTGTTCCAACATACAACCAAGAATTGGTGTCTTGACAGAACATGTTAAACAAGCTTTAGAAAGTTGGCTACTAAGGAACTTGTTTACAACTGGAAACACAGCCGCTGAAGTAATGTACAATATGGTTAGAGAAAACAAGTCTATAGTTTGCCTAATGCCTACACTGCAAAATTGTTCTACATTTAATCAACAACTTCTGAAACTGGAAAAACAACAAATTGTGGAAATTGGAGCTATTGATAAAATCGAACACCAGGGAGTGACTATTCTTCTTACAGAGAAACTACAGGCTAAATTGCATTCCTTGGAAAAGTCTGTATCTAAAAATTAGATCAGATTAAGGAGGTAAGACAGATTGTGTGTTGCGCTGTATGTTTTTTGCTTGTAAAAGATTTGGATGTTTGCAGACAACAGTTTCCTCTGTCTTTAGCATATGCAGTAACTATTCATAAATCTCAAGGTTTAAGTATAGACAGAGCTTTTGTAAATATTGGAAGTACGGTGTTCAAAGAGGAAATGGCATACGTTGCATTGTCTCGAGTAAGAACATTGTCTGGTTTGTATTTGATAGACTTTGATAGGAAAAAGGTTAGTGCTGATGTAAATTGTTTAAGAGAGTACAATCGTTTAAGAAAACTTTATGCTCCTGATTTAGGTGAATATCCCATATATGAGAAACGTATAGTGTGTCCAAAATGGAAATATGTCAAAGATGCCACCGAGGTTCAAAAAAGGAAAGCAACTGAAGAAAAAGTTGAAAGTATAAAGAAAACAAAATAGAAAGTGTTGGTGATATTGTAGGATTCCAGTTAGAAAACAGTTCAGGTATCAACTGTTATGCTAATGTGATTCTGAATGTTGTGTTTCATTTACCACATCTTCATCATGAAATCATGGGAAATCATGAAAAAAGATTCAATTCTTTACTACATCATGTATTTCAACAGTTGATAAATGACAGAAGTAAAATGCATACTACTTCTGGCATTCGCCATGTTTTAGATATATGTACTGATTCATTGACATTTACTCTCAACATACAACAAGATGCACAATAATTTCTAATGCTTATGCTTGGAGTATTAGAACATGAAGGAATACACATTGAAAACTTATTTGGACTAAGCTTCTACCACTGAAATACAAACAGAACGATTCCTATACTTGACAATACCAGACTGCAAATCAGTACCTTTTAACAAATTGATAAAAACAGCGAATCAGGATATGAGATGCTCACATTGTAGATCAGAGATGTTGTCTACATTACATATAGAAAGATTTGGAAAATATCTCATTTTGATGTTACAACAATGTAGAGCAAATGGAAGAAAATTGGAAACAAAAATTACAAATTTTAAAGCAAGTCAAATATCTATTTCAGGAAGAACTTATACAACAGCAGCTATTATCTTTCATGGAGGACTTACTGCAACATCTGGACAATATACTGTTTATTTAAAGTGTAACAAAGGATGGACGCTTTGTAATGATGCCCACTTGCAATTCAAACCTATATTGCCTTATGAATTACCAAATTCATATTTGTTATTTCTGCAGCCAAAGTTTTGAGTACATCATTCGGCCTATTGGGAAGATGTAAACAGAAAGTAGACAGCACTGCAAACTATTAGTATTTATAATTAGTGTTTGGATTATTATTTGCGCTAATTGACATTACATTTGGAAAATTGTGTGTAAAAGCAAATAATTTGTATATTTGTTGTCTATATTGTACCAGATGTAAATGAGAGTCTACATTTTGGCAAATATATTTGAGATAAATAATAGAGTTAATGTAGATGAAGGAAGTAATTAACAAAGTGTAGATAGGAAAACGCATAGCTACACATATTGATAATGATGTTCTATGCTGATTTGTTTTTTTTTTGCAATCAATTTGATTGTTTTTTCCCTTGCTGTTCAATGATGATACTACATTGAAATCACTGAGTATAGTGAAAATAAGTGGAATCTGAGAACATCAAAAAGAAGGAAACTGCAAATGTTATGTAATTCTAAATTTATGTTGTGTTCTTAAAAATATAATATTATAATTTCTGTAATATATTATCATTAAATAACAGCTTTTCTTTTTTTTCTATATAGTAGCTACTGTTCAAGTTTGAATACAGTTTTAATGCTGTTTAGGATAATTCTACTCTAAAATAGTTCTACTGAGTAAAGTATCTAAATTACTTGAAAGATAAGAATACATAATATAATATGAGTGATAACGTGAAAAAATATTTATAATTTAATTATATGTTATTTGTTTCTAATATAAATAATGTTCATCCTTTACACTATTTGAAAAGTATCATCATATTTCCGAGGAGTAGTATCATACTTACTTTTTACAAAAGTGCATAAACCTATAAAAGTGCTTTAATTGCAAGTTATTTACTCCTCATTATACAGGACAGGTGTGTATTGAACTCCCTATCCAAGGACTTCTCAGATGCATACATAGAAAAGATATGCACTAATAGAATTACCCAGGGACTACCCATCCACTCATTGAATGAAACAGATACTATGAATGTGCTCATGCAATCACACAGGGACTACCTGTACACTCATTCATTACTATTACTATACACTGACCCATACACTAAGACAGTCAGGCACACACTGATACTTACACTGACACACCCAGGCAGACAGTGATACATATACTAACACACCCATGTACATTCTGATAGAGTAGCACACCCATGCAGACTCTGATATACATACATGCACATCCAAGCAGACAGTGATTTATACACTCACATATGCAGGTACATATTCATGCATACATATGGATACACTCACAGACTCAATCACACACTTCTTCATACAGTATCACACCCAGACACTTATTTATGCATGCAATGAGACACCCTAAGACACACTGATGCATATGGTAGAATAACAATGCACAGACTGATGCATATCCTGAGACAGATAGAGACAGGCGGATATAAACATGGAAATTAATAGACTAGGAGTGGCTATAATATAGTAGCATAACTGTTCATTACTGCAGTTAAATGTTTAAAATATTTAATTTAATAGTATGTAATGAGAAGCTAAATGCACTGATTATTTTTTTTTCTTTCCAGACATCTGCTACTACTTAAAACCAGAGGTTTAGGGGGCTTGGTCTGGCTACAAGCAGAGATGGCCGCTTAGCCATGGAGCTCCATGTTAAGAGGACCCCTAACGGTGGCACAGGCTTTCACGCTGTCCCTCAAGTGCCTGGAGAGATCATCACGCACAACAGGAGAACCATGAGGGCTGACGCACGCTCCTTGGAGGTGGTGAGCGCCCCAGATTCAACCATGTTAGCTGAGTGAGGAGATGGGCCCATAACTGGACTGTACGCCGTTGGTGGACCAACCTGCCTGCACTGGCATATGTTAGAGCACAGGCCACCCTTTCAAGACCCTGCACTCATAGGGATGTTCTGCAGTCTTGCCAGCCTTTGCCTTTTCCTGTCACCGGGAACACACAGCAAAAACCCTGACTGAGATCAGTCGGTCTGCTGGGCATCACAGAGCAGCTCCCCAAATGGGCTGATGAGTGCCTAGGGCCCTCGGGCAGTGATCCCCCACTCACCTGCTGTGGCCACCTCACGCCTTCTGGACCTTCTTAACCGACCAGAGGACTGGGCACCCCAGGCCCTGTATGCTACTACTACCTGCCTATAAAGGCTCTGTATCTTCTTATAGCCGGATCCACGCTGGTTATACCTCCCCTCCGGACATCTTACCGGCTTTGACTTCAGCTCAATCCTAGGTCGTGTCATACACCCCCTCAATAGAAGTTGAGGGCTGACTAATAGCGGAGGGGATCGAGGCCCACCCGCCAATACCCAGATGCAGTGGCTTCGCGGAGTTGTGAACGCACCAGCACTGGGCAGAGCACCAGATCATGGAAGACTTCAGGGGTACCCCCATCTTGTATCACAATAGCTGCCCCCTCTCTCACCTGCCTCTGACTCCGTGCAGCAGGGAGGGATCCACCCAGAGGCGTGGCCGGGAACCTCAACACTCTACAGCCCCGCCCAAGGCCTGGCTGTGGAGGACTGCGGTGAGCACCACAACTCGCGGAGACTGACGACGCCCTTCTGGACTCCCTGCCCACTGGCCGGCTTCCTCTGTCCTGGTGTAGGTGGCTTGCAGGGATCTGTCAGCTGCTGGTGCCCGTCCCGGACTGAGGGGACGTTCTTCAGTACCTGCATGGGAGTCAGATCTCCAGGGCAAATCAGCTGCCATCTGTGAAGAGCCAATGTCAGGTGAGTGACTCCAGCCTACCCCATTAATGACAATGGAGGAGAGGCCTGGCGACAGCCTCTCCCTCTCTCTTCCTGAACACTGCAGCACCACTACTTGATATAGAGGCCTGAACAGTCCCAAAGGGTGACTTCTATAAATGTGGAACCGCTGATCAATACACCTGTGAGATCAATATCTCCTCAGGTGTGCCATGAGAGGAGAGAGGTCTGCTTGCAGCTGGTAGGAGCAGTGGTCCCGTTTCTCATTGCTGCCGATCCGCCTGCCACATGTACCAGGGGGAGTGAGGGCTCCTGCAACCTTGCTGACATCTTCTGCTCATGTCTCTGGGTGCAATAGACCCCGTCTTCAACCCTACCTAGCCGTTGGTGGACCAACCTGCCTGCACTGGCATATGTTAGAGCACAGGCCACCCTTTCAAGACCCTGTACTCATAGGGACGTTCTGCAGTCTTGCCAGCCTTTGTCTTTTCCTATCGCTGGGAACACACAGCAAAAACCCTTACAGAGATCAGTTGGTCTCCTGGGTATCACAGAGCAGCTCCCCAAATGGGCTGATGAGTGCCTAGGGCCCTCGGGCAGTGATCCCCCGCTCACCTTGCTGTGGCCACCTCGTGCATTCTGGACCTTCTTAACCGACCAGAGGACCGGGTACCCCAGGCCCTGTATGGTACTACCTCCTGCCTATAAAGGCTCTGTGTCTTCTTCTTATAGCCGGATCCACGCTGGTTATACCTCCCCTACGCACATCTGACCGACTTTCCTTTCAGCTCAATCCTAGGTCGTGTCATACACCCCCTCAATAGAGGTTGAGGGCTGACTAATAGCGGTGGGGATGGAGGCCCACCCGCCAGTACCCAGACTCTTTTGTGGGGCCTGGTGATGTCTTCCCGCAAGATGACGGGTAAGACTGCATGACAGCTCTTCTTCACTGGAGCGCTGATCCAGGGCCGCACCACCTCCGGCACCCAAACCGCCACCTTATCGGAATCAGGACCGACTTATTCCAAAATGGCTACCACTCCAGATGCCTCTATGGAGCGGATATTACAGGGAATCTCGGCTGTAGGTCACCGCCTGGAGGGCATGGAAACATCCATATCTGCCATTACTGCGGAGACCAGATCCATCAGCTCAGACATCGCCAGATTTCAAAACCGCATGGATGGCCTAACCCAACGTGTCTATGTTGTAGAAGACCGCCTCAATACCATCAAGGAGAGAGACCAGGAACTTATTTATCTCCGCACCAAAGTTATAGACTTGGAAGACAGGAGCTGCCTTGACAATGTCTACTTTCTCGGATTTCCGGAAAAAAAGGAAGGCTCCAACACCAAATCCTTCCTTGGGGCCGTCCTCCCAAAGGTCACAGGCCTAAACTTCAACCCACTGCTGGAGATACAGATAGCTCACCACGTTGGGCCACCAGGCAGAGGAACATCCTCGCACCCACGGCCGCTTATTGCCTGTTTCATGTGGCATGATCAAGCCCGACAACTAATCATGGCGGCTCGCACCCACGGTCAGTACTTTTATGAGGGCCAGGAGATCCAGATAACAGCGGACTTTTCTAAGGAAACCAATGAGCATTGCCAGGCCTTCCTTTCTTTCAGACCTCTCCTCCGGCATCTGGACATTAAGTACGGCCTCTTTGAACCTGCACGCTTTAAGATCACCAGAGTTGGCGTTTCCAAGGAATTCTTCAACTTGGAAGACCTCCGCTATTTTTTAGTTGGCCTTCCTCCTCAGGACATGGAAGATAACTCCTCTGCTTTCAGGGATGGCTCCCTCCTACCATCGCGCACTCTTCCTACAACCTCCAGAAGGCCTCAACAAAATTCAGGCGGCTCAAGGAACAGGAGCAGAGATCCGGATATAGCTGCACACTCTCTGTGAGACAGAACACAGGCCCTTCAAGCGGTGGCTGCTCTTACCTAGGAAAACAACAGAGACAAACCCTGCTCCCCATTGAAACCCACGTCTGTCGAGGAGAGAGCATCCTGAACAACGATGAATTGTCTCCTATGCATGCAGAAGAAGGGAATGGAACAGCCGCTTTTAAAACCTGACAAAGTTGGCTGAGTACCAGATTGCATGCTAAAAATTGTTATTTCATACCTAACGTGTTTACTTCTCTTTATTGTTTCAATGTCATTGAATTTCAATACGCTCCTTCTTTGCTGAGTAGCCTGAGCACTAGAAGCCACCCACCACACAGTACCTTCCATCATTAATACCACTCCCCTGAAGTCGTCAGACAAGTTCACTCTTACAAAGTACAAAAGCACAGGGCTGCATGTCCTGAGCCACCCTGGGCCCCATTCATGGCATCCTCCTTTACACCACTGTTCACTGAGGCCACTTACCACCCTCCTTCCTCCCCCCTGTCTCTTTGCACTTAATGGAGACCATGACTCTGCTGCCTCCAGACACCCCAGCCTCAGCGGATCCCACTAAAGCACACCCCACTCTCGCCCTCTAGACCCTTATTAGTCAACGATCACAGCCACCTGAAAATTACTTACACCCCCTCCCCCAGGCTTGTCCCCTGGACCTCTCCCTCCCCATGCCCAGTGAGCTGGCCCATGCTCCCACCTGTCCTCGGCCGCTCACTTTACACAGCAGCGGCCAAGGACTCCTTATCACAACATTCCTAAATTCAAACATTGGCCCTGACCCCACCTCCCGTTACTCTCCCGCTGCTGAGGTCACCCTGATTCACCCCTGACACACTGGGTTGACTTACTGGAGTGGGCATCATCTCACATCACGGGACTCGTGAGATATTATTCTCTTTCTTCCCCTACTCCTCCCCAATGCCCAAGTGGCAACTCTCTGCACGCATCTCTTCCATTTGCACAAGATTGGAGGTCTGCCACCTCCCCCTCTCTCCGCAGGCCTGTATAACTATTGGTCTCAGAGAAGACCGAACCAGCAACACAAGTCCATCCTTTGCCCAAGCAGGCCGCCTGACAGGGTCCCCGACACAATATAGCCTGTAAGCGTAGTCCCACAGTGAAAAGCCTCACTCTTTTGGAGGTGCGTTTGCTCCGTGCCACTTACCCGTTTCCTCTCCAACCTTTCACCCCTTGTAGCCCTCTTCCCCCCTTACTGCGCCCCTGACTGACCCCTGTTTAACTAGCCAGAACACTCCTAGGTGCCGACCGGTACCCACTGTGCCCAAGTAACCACCTTCCCTCCCCCAGCTTTGACATACTGTACCCCATCACCCTCCTTCCCTCCCTGCCCCTATCCCATCTCTGTACCCCCTCGCATATCCGCTACCTCTCGCCTCCTCTCCTCCTGGTCTCTACCCCACTCTTTCACCCCCTCTATCCTCCACTGCTGCCCACCCTCCTTCCAGCCCCCCTCCCCCTTCCGCAAGCTGTCCCCCTTGCCTAATCTCTTCCACTATACCCTAGCCCATCACTGCGTCCAACTGCACCACCCCCCTCAGCTTGTACTATATACACATCACGGACTACCCTCAAACTCACGCCTTCCCCCCCTGTTATGTTATGTTATGTTAGCGGGTATTTATTAAGCGCACGGCTACTCCCAGGAGTGTCCCGGCGCTAACAAAAAACGACCCGCAATGCTGAGCTCAAGTACCTCGGCCTAAGGCTGCTGTTGAAAAAGCCAAGTTTTAAGTTTCCTTCTGAATGTGAGGAGATCCTGGGATTGCCTCAGTACGAAGGGCAGGCTGTTCCAGAGGCGAGACGCCACCACTTGAAAGGATCTACCTCCTCTCCGAGAAAGCCGAATTCTGGGTGTGATAATCAGTGACTTGGCAGATGACCTCAGAGTACGGCACGGGCTATAGTGCTGCATTCTGTCCCCAAGATATGGGGCGCCTATTTTATGGAAGGCCTTAAAAACCAATACCAATGATTTAAAGGCGATCCGTTTCCTAATGGGTAGCCAATGCAGGGAAGCCAGGAGGGGAGTAGAGTGAGTTCTCGGTCCAGCCAAAAGAGTAACTCTGGCCGCCACATTCTGGACCACCTGAAGGCGGCTGAGTAAAAATTCAGGGAGGCCGAGATACAAGGCATTAGCGTAGTCCAATCTCGACACCACCAATGCTTGGACTATCGTCTTCCTGTGAGAAACCGGAAGTAGCGGGAGAAAGTTTCTCAACATCCTCAGTATCCCAAAACAGGTCCCGGCCACTGATTGGATCTGGGCCTTCATTGAGAGAGAGTCGTCAAATTTGACGCCAAGGTTTTTTACAGTCTGGACAACTGAGGTGGGAGGGGACATGTATACATCTCAACAGCTCCCCTACCTACATCCTGCTCCCACATATAAAACTGGACACCTCTAAACCTCCCCTTCCCCCCACAGAACACAAATGACACAACTGCTTCCCCCCATCCTTTGCGCATCCTCTCGTGGAATGTCAACGGTGTTACTCACTACATTAAGCAAAAGAAAGTGCTCTCATATCTCCAGACGAAGAGAGCAGATATTGCTCTCCTACAGGAGACACATCTTGATGCCCTAGAGTCTGAAAAACTCAGTTGCAACTGGATGGGCAAAGTAATACATAGCAATGTGCAAGCACCAGCTAATCCTGAGGAGGGACAGCCATGCAAATGCGGAGTCACCATACTCCTCTGCAAATCCCTGCCTGTTACAGTTGTTAAAACATGGTCTGACCCAAACGGGAGATACACATTCGCCAAGCTGAAATTTGGTGACAGATATGTGTGTGTGGGCTCAGTGTATGCCCCAACGGGGAATAAATGATCCTTCTTTCTCCACTTCAACCGTCTCCTTGTTGAGATGGTAGCGGCGCAGTATGTCATTGGGGGCAACTGGAACCTTGCCCGCGACACAGTTTTGGATAGGACGGGACCCTTAGATAGGGGTAACGATGGAGACAGGGCCCTGTAGAGTGACATAACCTCGGACCATGGCCTTGTAGATCATTGGCGACTCTGCCACCAGACAGACAGGGAATATACCTTCCTGTCGACAGTCCACGGCACCCAATCCAGACTGGATTATTTCCTAATTTCCCACTCTGTGATGGCACTTGTTAACGAATCTCACATATTGGAAGCCGCTCTCTCCGATCGTGCCCCAGTCCTCCTGACTCTCAGCTTAGGCCTTGTTTCCCCGGGCCGCAAACCATGGCGCTTAAACATCAGGAGAAACCGGCAACCTCAGGACAAGGCTCAACTACAATCACACTGATCCAATTACTTAACAGACAATAAGACCTAGGTTTCCTCCAGCAGAACCCTATGGGCGGCTGCGAAGGTAACAATTTGCAGGCAACTAATGAGGGATGCAGCGGTAGCCAATAAGGAATCAGCTCTCTGCTGTACTGAACTGGAAGACCAGATCAGCTACCTAACTCATCTGTACACCTCGCACCCCTCAGTACCTACCCACCGCCGATTAGAACTAGCCCTCATGGCTCTTAATGGCCTCTATACTTCTAAGGCTGAATATGCCCTACAGTGTTTAAAAAGCCGTCACTACGAACAAGGGGAAAAGGCCGATCGTCTACTGGTGGCAAAGCTGAAAGAACCCAAGGCCACAATGGTTATCCCCATGATTCGAAATACGTTTGGAGACATCCTCACTCAACCTCAAGATATAGTTAACAAATTCGCCACTTACTATGAACAACTGCATACCCCAGAAAAGACAGCCACTGATGAATAGTTATTTGCATACCTCGAGAATATCGAGCTGCCACGCATCACGGATACAGGCAGAGAAATGCTTGAGGGCGATATCAGTAAGGAGGAAGTCGCATTGCCTAAAGCTAAATTGCCCTAGCATAAATCACCAGGTGAAGACAGATTCCCCACAGAATACTATAAATGGTCTGTGGAGGATGTAATCGGCACCCTACATGCAGCACTGCAGGAGGCTCAGAGGACCGCGTCCCTAGGTCCTATATCCAACAGAGCAGTGATTTCTGTCATACCCAAACCGGGCAGGGACCCTCTCCGGTGCAGCAATTATCAACCTATTTCCCTCCTAAATGTAGACATTAAAATTTTAGCCAGCATATTAGCTGCTCGCCTACTTACGGTTATTCCATCTCTCATCCATCATACACAGGTCGGCTTCGTCCCGGGCCGCTCCTCCTAGAAATCATCTTTGCACCCAAGCCTATGCGTTATGGGCCGCAAAAGCCATGTCTGAAGATGCAGTTGCCCTCGCCCTAGATGCAGAAAAAGCATTTGACTGCATCCACTGGAGATATCTCTTCGCGGTCTTAAATCGCTTCGACCTTGGAGATCGGTTTATCTCCATGGTCCGCTTGTTAGATGACTGCCCAGTGGCCCAGGTCAATTGTGGGGGATTCCTCTCGGACCAGGGATGTCCACTCTCTCCCCTCTAGTTCCTGTTGGCCATGGAACCCCTAGCTTCCCTTATTCACCATTCACCATGCATCGGGGGCATATTCATAGCAGGAGGCCTCTCCAAACTGTACCTATATGCCAATGATATTCTTCTTACCCTACAAGACTTCCCACGCTCCCTACCGGCATTGCTAGAGATCATCAAAGACTTTGCAATCTTATCTGGCTACACAGTGAACTGGGACAAGAGTGAGGCCCGCCCCCTTTCATCGGGCACCACCAAAATGGCCATTCATGGATACCACTTCTGATGGAAGCCCCCCCACCTCAAATATCTTGGAGCCATGATCAACAGAGGTCTGGAGGGAATGGTTGCAGGCAATCTGCCACCCCTGATTACACAAATGGAATCAGACTTGGACAAATGGTCTCTCCTAGCGTTCTCCATGAGGGGCAGAGTACATGCCGTACAAATAGTCACATTGCTGCGCTTCACATATATCTTGGGGAAATTGCCCGTTGTGGTACCCTTGACCACTCTGCACTACATAGACGCCCGGATGCAAGCCTTCATCCGGGGTTCCACCCATCCCTGCTTAGCTGCATCCAGGGTCATAGCCCGCCGCACCCATGGTGGCCTGGGGCTGCCATCTGTGGAACATTATTCTTTAGCCTTCCACCTCTCGCAACTTGCTTACCTCCTCCCTGGCATACCAGACCCCCCACAATGGGTCACATCGGGAACGCTTGCTCCTAGTTGGTAGTGAAGGCCTGAGCCCTCTTTATGAGGAACGCCCTCTCCAACAAGCCTACCCACATCCAGTGATACAGGGAACACAAAAGTACTGGAACCGTGTGCACCGTCTTCTGGGTGTGCATCACAGCCTGCACACCAAATCTCTGATTTGGGGTAATGACAGTATCCGAATAAATGGAAAACGACTTCATTGGCCCAGGTGGAAAACAGCGGGGATACAGCCCTTGGATCAGGTCCTGCTGGACAACGGCCTCAAACACTTTTTTCTGCTGAGGGAGGAGTTTGACCTCCCCCGCAACAGGTCTGGAGGTACCCACAGTTACAGCACTGCCTGAGGCAATGCCTCGGCCCCCACTTCTGGATGTTAAAGTCCTCAACGATAGTGGTTTATCTATCAGCATGGGGTCACCACAAAGGAGTGATGTCGGAATTATATGGGGTTCTGACAAACCACCTGTACTCACAACCTCTCCTAGACAACCTCCAAAGTAAATGGCAGTTCAGCCTACACATCACTGTTAACACTGAAGATTGGTCTGAGATGGTGGAGGCTCTAGTCATAGGAACCCGTGAAGCCCGAATGAAGCTCTTCTTATTCAAAGTCCTCCACAATTGGTGCTGGAATCCCTTGAAACTGCATCGAGCTGGCTTATTGCTGCATTCTCAGTGCTGGAGAAGCCCGGGAACGAGCTGCGACCTCCCCCACATTCTCTGTGAGTGTCATTCTGTCCAACCCTTCTGGTCATATGTCGGAAATACCCTGAGTCAATCTATACCCCTACGAATTCCCCCCACCCCCCCACCATTCTATTACACAACATCAGAGACTCTCCTGACCTCACTCATCCCCAACGCTGTCTCCTGCACATGGTGCTCTCCACAGCTAAACTATGCATCCTTCGGCAATGGAGATCCCCCACCAACTCCTCAAAGGAAAATTGGACAGTAGCGATGGCTCAAACAGCGTCCCACAAGCACAGAAATATAGCATGCAAGATCAAGAGGTGGTATATAAACAAATGTGGGCACCTTTCCTCCAGGAGCCTATAAGCTAAAGCCCATTACACCCCCCACCTCCACAACCCAACCCCTCCCCCTTTCCCCTCCATCCCCATCCTCCCCTCCTGCACCTTCCCTCCCTCTCAACTTTCCCTTTTCCCTCCCCCTCCTTCCCACTACCCTTCCCCCCTTGGGCACATGGTCTGGCACCTACCCCTCCCACCTATCCCCCATTCCCCCCTCTCCTCCTAATGATACTATCAGCCGCCAATCCACTTATTAAATATGTCATAACATATCTCCCCCTTCCCCTGAGACGCAACCCCAACTCCAGTCCGTACACCCTAGACCCTCATACCATATACTGTATTGCCCTCTGGAAACATGCCCAACTCCCATCCCTTTTTCCCTCTCCTTATTCCACTCAGCCTTCTCATCATGTCATTTCCCCAACTGCCACCAATGACCGACGTACTTAATATCCTGCAGATAAAAGATCAGTGTAGTACAGCGTCCCCCCCCAGCTCTACTGGCTTAGGATCTTCCTACCAGAAGCTTCCATGCGCCCTTGCTGGAAAGTCTTACTGCAATGATTATCACTGATGTATAATTGCTTTGCACCTGACCATTGTGATAGAAAATGCCAGAGATTTCTTTCTTATATTGTTATATTGTGAATGAGAAAGAAATATCAGTTGTATGATGTATATCCTCTACACCCCCCTCAGCCCCCTGCCCATACCCCTCCCTCGCCTCCCCCTTCATCCCCCCTTTCTCCCTTATTCCTCCATGATTTGATCTCCCCCGTCTTCTTCCCCTTTCCTTCCCCCTCCACCCATCACAGAACAGATGTACATTTATTGCCTTATTTTTCTTTTTCTTAATGACTGCAGAATGTTCAGTACCAACTGCACTGATGTGTTTTCACCCTGTTACTCAATGAAAAATTTACGGCACAAAAAAAACCTGAGAATTACAATGCCAAAAAAAACCTGAAAAAATAAATATTATGTTCTTACAACAGAGAAACAAAAGAGAGAGAACGTGGACAATGTGGTTAAAGAGAAAAGAGCTGCTGGTAAGAAAACAAAAACGTTTCTTAAAATAGTATATGGAAAACTGCAAAGACAGCAAAAGCAAGTAAATAAAAAGCAAGGTTTCAATTTAGCTAAGAAAGGACAAAAAGGAAGTGACATTAACAGAAATAAATCGTACAAGAAAGCAAATAGTTCAGCAAGAAGATAGAGGCAGTTTAAGGAAATCAGAGTCAGAATGTTTCGCAGTTGGGTCATTCAGAATCTCATATGACCTATGAAGCTGTATATTAGGAGAAAAGAAGCAGTCAAACAAAAGGGACGTGTTGAGGCTGTAGTTTATAAGACATTTGCCCTGTAGAAAAGGTATATAATTTGATTCAGAGCAGAATGAGAACAACGGATGAAACAGTATTGTCTAGGAAGAGAAGAAACCAAAGAAATGACTAGTGAATAGAAGTAATTTTTGCAAGGATTTCAGCTGTGAATGGAAGCATACTTCCAGCACTGAGCCTTTCTTTAATGAAGAAAGCTACTTCTAAGAGAACCCTTAAGTGCATGCAGTTGAAACAACTGGTCGATGTTATGAGATGAAGGATGGTACTCCCATTCCAAAAGAGGAGATGGTCCCTACGCTTGTTGAAGAAGTGATAGCTGAATAGATACAAGGAAGATGTAGACAGGCCCCTCTATACGAATGGAACTATAGCAGTATTTGCAGTGTTCGGCAGGAATCTAATGATATATTGAGAAGTTTCCTGCATACCTCAAAACAATAGCCAAACTCGTATTATTGTTCAGTACTCAAAAAACTGAACAAGATAACAGCGATTTATTTGTGGAGGAACGCTTTGATTTGCCCACACAGCAAATTATATGTAAGTACTGCTATAAGTTAGAGCATAACAAAATGCCAGCTAGAGCAGGACATAATAAGTTAGAATCAGTATCAATTCCACAAGAAGTTCAAGATTGAAATGTTTATGAATCAATTCTCATACAATGTATACACCATTTTCAAGCAATCATTCACATGGAACCAAAGACAGGAAAATTACCTCCAACAGAGCAGCAGAAAGGCCTTAAAGGAAGAGTTGTCTACTTTCCATTAGATTTGAAACAGAATATTGAAACTCTAGGAGGAGAGAGATTTATGGATGGACCACTTATCATTCTAGTAAATAGTGTGCCAATTAAGAGCAAATACATCTGGCTAGAGTGAGTGGATGTTTGTAAAGTAAAAAAAGCAACATTCTACCTGGTACAAAATAATATTTCTAATATAAATGTTGATGTGGTTCAAGATATAACATATATGGAGGATGAAACATTACCATCAGGTGGACAGATTTAAAAAGTGGAAGATCCAGATCAGAAGAAATTTATGAAGACTACAGCATCCATCCCCTGCATTCTAAAGACGTCCTCAGTGATGCTATTGATCTCTTTCAAATGAAACAAGCAAAAGGAGCTGAGCTGCCATGAGTGTGTGAGATAAAGGTTTAGAGTCTTGCTGTTTCCTGCAACTTTTTCCCACTGGAGCTGGTGGTCACTATGATGACCGCCCCGTACAGATACCAGCAGCTGAATACCGATCACCCAGATTATATTCAGAGGATCCAAGATTTTGGCAGTGCATTCCATACATTTTCCAACTTCTGTTTGAGAGTGACTTGTCTGGACTTTCATATCCTGTAAACCACATACTAAAGACAGGAGTTAATTTTCAAAATCTCTCTGCAAAGGAATTGGTTGACAAAGTTCATGGAAAGGATGAAAAAGTAGTATAAAACCTAATTAATTTGATGGCATGCCAACGTGGCACCAACAAGTATTTGTATTGTCGTCATGGAGAACTCAAATTTATATTGAGAAACCTAGGTGCACCTACTTGGTTTCTGATGCTCAGTTGTGCCTATTACGCAT
This sequence comes from Calotriton arnoldi, assembly GCA_963921515.1. NCBI lineage: Eukaryota > Metazoa > Chordata > Amphibia > Caudata > Salamandridae > Calotriton > Calotriton arnoldi. The sequence goes on along the minus strand of CAWUFW010006548.1, from coordinate 842,392 downwards.
GGGATGACCTGCTTGAATTTTTGGGAGAACTGAACTCAAATATTAAGGACATCAATGTGAAGACTGCAGGAGAACTTTGATCGTTGGATCCTGCTTTTTTTGTAGATATTTTAACCACAGGGTCCAAGCCATGCTGTCTTTCATCTGCAACAAAACAAATCCTCCTCTTGTTGAAGTAACTAATTTATTTTGGCATGAAGAGTATCAAGAAAGAGGTGCTCCTCATATTCACATGCTGTTATGGATAAAAGATGCACTGAAACCCCCACAGACAGTCAACCTCATGCTGTGCACAGCCTTCATTGTGCACTGCAGAAAGTTGGCAACAGGGTCTGATGTTTTTTAAAAGGTGGGGCCCACTGCCCCCCTCCTCAAGCTTTATTAGGCCTCGGGGTCCCACTGCCTAGCGCCTATTTATTTTAAGAGGAGGGAGGCCAAGTGGCCTCCTTCCCAAGCCTTATTAGGCCCTGAGTGGGGACCCCACCCCTCAGGGCCTTATGCTTTTCAAAGGGGAGAGGGCTCAAGTGGCCCACTCCCCAAGCCTCAGTAATCTCTGGGGACCCCATCTCACATGGCCACATGGCTGTTGTTTTTTTTTAAAGGGAGGGGTGCCTTAAAAATGCCCTGCGGACCCCATTCCCGAGGGGGGCTGTGTTATTTTTTTAAGGAGACCTTCCCTGAGCCTTTAAAAGGCCCTTGTGAACCCCATCCCTCAGGGCCATATCTCTTTCGAAGGCGTAGGGGCCACGTGGCCCCCTTACCAAGCCTCATTATGGCCTGGGGACCCCATACCCCAGGGCCCTATGTATTTTCAAAAGGAGGGGGGCCAAGTAGCCCCAATCCCTGAGCCTTATTAGACCATGCGGACCCCATCCCTGAGGGCAATTATTTTCTTAAAAGGGAAGGGGGGCCTCACAGACCCCCTCCTGAGCCTATTTTGGCCACATCCCCTGAGACCAATGTAGGGGCCACACTGTCCCCCTTACCAAGCCTTTAAAAGTCCCTTGGTCCCCATCCCCCAGGGCCACTACTTAAGTTCAAGGGAGGGGAGCACCACTGCCCCAGCCAGCTCCCCGCATGCAGCGGGAGTCCGCATTGCTCCTGCGAGCAATCTCTTGATCTGTTTCCCTTCCCGCAGAGATCAAATGTCTGCTCCCAGCTGGCGGGAGCATTTTTCAAGCTCCCGCCCGCTGGAAGCAGACTCAGTGTTTGATTCCGTTTGGAGGAAGTTTTTAAAATGCTTCCGCCAGAAAGGAAAAACCATAGGTTTCCCTGCCTGTGTCACTGCAGACAGGGAAATTGCTGTGTCCTGGGGTGGGCTCCCCAGGACATAGCATTTGCAGGCAGCCCTGAGGGATGAGGTCCCAGGACCTTATAAAGGCTCCCCCACATCCCTTTTTTAATTAAATCAGCCCCGGGAGATGGGGTCCCCAGTGCCTCTGGAGGCTCGGGGAGGAAGGTTTAAGATTTCTTTTCATATTATTATTTTTTTAAAGTATAGGAATTTGGGCATCTCAGGATAAGAAATCTGAATTTCGACTTCCCAGGAAGAGCATGTCACTGGGCTCACATCCAATTGTGCATTCTAGGAAGCTCAGACAAATGAACCTCAAGGGATATTGATTTATTATAACTGGAGACTTTGCAGGATGTGTCCTCTTTAGCAGAGTATCTTACACCCTCGTTCACCTACACTTCACTCTGTCAACATGGCCCTAGATGTGTGGAATCCATACTGTAATGGGAGAACAGAACTAAACATCATCCATTTGAAGGTATTTTGGATGTGTGGTTTGTCATTGAAAGTTATCACTTTTTGTGGCTGCAGATATTGGTCATTGGGTCCCTCACACCAAGGGAAACCAAGAAATCTGTCATTCATTCAAGCTGCGAGTATTTCAGGAGCCCTCAAGGCTATTCATGGAAGAAGTTGTTTTTTTACATCACATCTGCACTGTTTTCAGGCAAGACACGTACAGGGTGTGAATGTTCACGGAAACCTTTTTACTGCACTTAGGAACCTCTTTGGGATGTCACCACACGTTCAAGGGTGTTTTCATTAATTGCTTTTTCTCGAAGCATGGGGAGCTTTTTTTATTTTTTGTAGACTGTTGATTTTCTTTCGATTCCGCTTTTCATCATTTGCATTCTATCACCTACTTGATTAGTGATATTTCCTCCCTCTTTATTGTTGTCAATATTTATTTTGCAGTGGCCCCTGAAGAAGGGACAGAGATCTCGAAATGCATTGGGCAGCATATATATATTTGGAAATGACAACCTTCAATTGTAAAATAGGCCATTGTATCTTTGATGTTTAACTTGTTGGTCACAATTAAGCTTATAGCATTTAGGTGCAAATGTAAATCATTGTATGATCGTTATATACACAACAGATGAAATTGTGAAATTAAAACAGATTTCTGTTGATATTGTTTGACAAACCCATTAAGATACTCTATGATTTTTGTAAGCTATTATTGATAGATTCAAGCGCTGTGCGGCCAGGTTACAAGTGACCAGTTTTACTTGATGGAGTAACAAAGGGATATGTGCCATGTCAACTCTTCAGTGTGGTCTGCACCGAAACACGCAGCCTGCACTCCCAGTGTGTGGGTGTTAAGGTGAGAGGTCTCTTAGGGTGGCATAGTACATGCTGCAGCCCTCAGACGCCCTTTCTGGTCACAAGGCCCTTGGTACCATGGGAATCTTTTACAAGGGACTTACATGTGGCCCAGACGTGTGGCAATTGTGGAAACAAAAGTACAGTTTTGGGAAAGAATGCAGGTGTTGGGGCCTGTTTAGCAGGGTCCCAGCACACACTCAGTCAAGTTGGCATCAGGTATCTGGCAAAAGGTTAGGGGTTAACCATGCAAAAAGAGTCCCTTTCCTACAACACACATCTGAATACTATTCAACTGCCTTAACTGATATTTACGGTAGGAAGGGATTGATCCTGCATTCATACATTAAGTGCCCCTACTCCTTAAATCCTCCAACATTGTTCATAATACCCTTGACAAGTGACTTAATGTATCATTGTACTGGGGTACAATGACACACAACTGACAGATTGATACAGACATTCACACAGTTTAGTCACTAACCCATGCAATCAGTTTGACACGTTTAATCACTCACTTATACAGTCAGTCACGCACCTACTAAATCATCCATTCAGACACTTATACACCCACTCATTCTTCAATACACCTAGGCATATATATATTCACTGAAAAAACCATAGGTTTTAGGGACAGTTATAGTTAGTTGGACATTGCACTCGTACACAACCTGTGAAATTCCCCCGTTATAGTTAGTTCAGCTAACTATAACTCGCGCCCCCGCAATGCACTTCTGATGACGTCACATATTACATCACTCATGACATGGTCAGTGACATCACCTGGCCTGGCCACACGTTGGGGACCGTGGGGGGGTCCCCAATCCCCGCACGGTCCCGCCGGCTCCCCGCGTCCTGCGGGAGCCGGCATTGCTTTTCCATAAGGGGAGCTGCTGACATGCAGCTCCCCTTATGGAAAAGCAATTCTGCTTTGCTTCATTGAAGCAAGAGCAGGTTTCCCTGCTCTCGTTTCAATGAAGCAAAGCAGTTTGCAATGACAGGACGGGAGCCGCGAGGCTCCCGTCCTGCCATTGCAAACAGCAGTGTCCCGGGGGTAGGCACCCCGGGACACTGCAGGAGCCGGCCCTGGGGGTGGCGGTCCCCAGGGCCACCACAGGCTCCAGGAGGGGGGCCGCGCGGCCCCCCGCCCCACTTCTACATAGCCCCGGGGAGGTGGTGGTCCCCGGGGCTTTGGGGGTCCGAAACGGACCCCCATATGTATTTTCTTAGTGCCCCGGGGAGATGGCGGTCCCCGGGGCGTGTGGGGGGGGCAGGAGCCCCCCACACAGGTCATTCTTTTTTAAAAAGAAGCCCCGGGGAGGTGGCGGTACCCGGGGCTGCGGGAGGGCGGAGAGCCCTCCCGCACCATTTTTGTTTAAAGCCCTGGGGGGTTGCGGTCCCCGGGGCTTGGGGGGCCTTAGAGGCCCCCCACATAAAATTAAAACCAACCCCCGCATGCCCCCGGGACTTGGCCCACCCGGGGGCAAATTAGCATCGAAGCGCGGGAGACCGCGCTTTGATTTTTTTTATCGCAGGATCCGCGCACCCAGCGCGTTTTTTGCCGATGTTTTGCGCCCCTGTTTTTGTCTTTTCTTGTCCCTCAGTTCTACCGAGGGACAAGATGGCTGCCAACACTTCCTGGTTTGGAGTGTTGACAGCCAATTAGCATGCAGCTCGTGGACGGGAGGGTGCGCGGATCCACCGCGGCCATAGATATCGAAACTTTTATTTTGTATTTTCTCAGCAACTACTGAACGGATTGACACCATTTTTAAAAAGGGTGCTTTATGAACCAAGCACTACCGTTTTGCCAAATTTGGTGTAATTCCGTTCAGCAATTTTTGCTGTAGCCTTGCATAAAGTTTCCTATGGGAAATTGATTTTTTCACTCTTATTTTTTGAATTTCTCCGCAACTACTTAACGGATTTACACCATTTAAAAAAAAGGTCGCTTTCTGAACCAAGCGCTACCTTTTTGCAAAATTTGGTGTAATTCTGTTCAGCAGTTCGGGCTGTAGCCGTGGCTAAAATTTTCTATGGGAATTAACATGGAGAAAACACGTTTTGGGACCCCCATTTTTTCTCGGCCCCCACTTGATGAATCACCCCGACTTTCAAGACAGGAGCGGCCCGGAGCGCCCCACTAGTTTTGAAAATTTTGCGATGATTCGTCAAACGACGCCAAACTTATTGGGAATAGAATGTTGCGGATTTCCTATGGATAATAGGTCCTAACTATAACTATCTACTGGCGACCGCCAGTAGATAATATATCAAACATATTTAAACTTTACAGAAACACACAGTCACTGGATGATGTCATCAGTGATGTCATCAGTGATATCATTTGAGATGTCATCAGTGATGTCATCAGTGATGTCACTGACCAGGTCATGAATGATGTAATAAGTGACGTCAACAGCAGTGCACTGCTGGGGCGCGAGTAATAGTTAGTTCAACTATCTATAACGGCCGAATTTCTCTGGTTTTGTATGAGTGAAATGTCCAACTAACTATAACGTCCCTGAAACCTGTGATTTTTTCTGTAAATTTCTAAGGTTTTTTAAATGCTAATTACTAACTATAACGTCCCTGAAACCTATGTTTTTTCCAGTGAATTTCAAAGGTTTTTTAAATGCTAATTTCTAACTATAACGTCCTTGAAACCTATGTTTTTTTCAGTGAATTTCAAAGGTTTTTTAAATGCTAATTTCTAACTATGCCTACAGAGGTAGGACATGTGCAGAAAGAGGAAGAAAGGCACAGAAAGAAGCCAAAGAAATGCAGAAAGAGGCAACAGAAGTCCAGAAAGAGGAAGAAAGGTGCAGAAAGAAGCAAGAGATATGCAGAAAGAACCAACAGAGGTGCAGAAAGAGGCCTTGTTGCAAAGTCATCCTTTGCCATGGGCACACCCCAACTTTTTGCGACTGGTACTGGTGGTAACTGACTCTGACTGACCCTGGGCTCCAGTGCTATGCTGAAAGATACTTAGAATACAGTGAAAACACCTACATACACTAGGATACACTATGGGTTGGGGTACCCCTGTGATTGGCATGACCTCCCTTGTAAGGCCCTAGTACATAATAGGGCAGGGGGATTAAAACTACCTCTAAGTCCCTAGCATATAATAGGGCATGGCAGTTTAGAGACCATCAGCCCTTTTCTGCACTTGCATGTGTGCACTACTGAGCCTGAGGTCAGTTTAAAAGTAGCCCTGTGTGTGCAGAAAGAGGCAGGAGAGGTGCAGAAAGAGGGAAGAAGGGTGCAGAAAGAGGCAAGAGAGGTGCAGAAAGAAGCAAGAGAGGTGCAGAAAGAAGCAAGAGAAGTACAGAAAGAAACAACAGAGGTGCAGAAAGGGGGAAGAGGGGTGCAGAAAAGGCAAGAGCGTTGCCGAAACAGGTAAAAGAGGGGTACAAACAGGGAACAGGGGTACACACAGAGGCAAGAGAGGTACAGAAAGAACCAACAGAGGTGCAGAAAGAGGTAAGAGGGGTACAAAAATGTGCAAGAGAGAAGCAGATAGAAGCAAGAGCAGTGCAGAAAGAACCAACAGAGGTGCAGAAAGAGGCAAGAGGGGTACAGAAAGAGGTAAGAGAACTGCAGAAAAAGGCAAGAGAGGTGCAGAAAGAGGCAGGAGAGGTGCACAAAGAGGCAAAAGGGGTACAGAAAGAGGCAAGATCGGGTGCAGAAAGAACCAAGAGAAGTGCAGAAAGAAGCAACAGAGGTGCAGAAAGAGGCAAGAGGGGTGCACAAAGAGGCTACAGAAGTGTAGAAAGAAGCTACAGAGGTGCAAAAAGAGGCAAGAGAAGTGCAGAAAGAGGCAGAAGAGGTGCAGGAAGAGGGAACAGGGGTACAGAAAGAGGCAAAAGAGGTGCAGAAAGAGGGAAGAAGGGTGCAGAAAGAGGCAAGAGGGGTACAGAAAGAAGCACGTGAGGTACAGAAAGAGGCAAGAGAGGTGCAGAAAGTGCAAGAGATGAGCAGAACGAGGCAAAAGAAGTGCAGAAAAAGAAAGAAAGGTACAAAAAGAAGCAACAGAAATACAGAAAGAGGCAAGAGAGGTGCAGAAAGAAGCAAGAGCGGTTTACACACCATTAGTACCAATTTAATACCCACATTTGGCAATAAGTAACAAGTGACCATTCTTGGTTTGCAAAGGGCCTTCCACCATGCTGTAACACTTGTGGCTGCATTTTTGGTAACGTTTGAGCCGTTTGAGCTAGAAACAAGGTTTTTTTGTTCCAATCTGCAGATTATGCAGCAGATGATTTATTATGGGGCAAATGCGGAAAATGTATGATTGTGCAAAAGTCTGTGCAGCCAAACAGTCGCATAATTCCAATGGCCCTGCTCATACCTCTGACTAGGTCCAGAAATGCTCTTCAGTGGTTCCTTCTTTTTTTTGTCTCATTGAGTTTATAGTTTAGCTTTTATGGAGACGAGGAAGACTAAACCTGAGGTTACAACTCCACTACACAGACTATCATACCTCACAATTACTCTCCATAACACATAATCCCACTCTACATAATTCCTACACACTAAATACCACATACTTTCTACCCACATAATTTCACTGCACAACATACCACATAATTCCACTACACACAACCTACATCCACTCCACTCCAAGAAACATTAATAAAACACTTTTACATTTACAACGCCAATAGCTCTAACTCTCGCAAATGCGAAACCTATTACATTGCAAATGCTTCTTCAACTGGTAGTCGCGTTTGCAGAGTGGTGGAGAAAGGGGGCTGGGCCTCCAAACAGCGCTCAGGAATTCCGCTGCGTAAGACTTACAGGAGGTACCAGGAGGGCTTCTTGGCCCCCAAAGTCCCTCAGGAGTAAAGTGGACTTCATCCCCCAACCCGGAGTGTGCCAGGAGGCGGATTTGCAGAGTGGTGGAGAAAGGGAGGGCATGGCCTCTGAAGACCTCCTAGCAATCCCACTGTGTGGGCCTTACTAGAGGTAACAGGAGAGGTAGTTGGCCCCCAAAGACAACCTTGGGGGCCAACTACCCCTCCTATTACCTCCAGCAAGTCCCACACAGCAGCATTGGTAAGTACTCATAGCAGGCCACGCCCCCTTTAACCACCAGTCTGCAAACGCACTCCCTGGCGCGCTCTTCAATGGGGACTAAAGTCCCCTTCGCTGCTGGGGTTCCTTAGGGGCCAACTAGCCTACCTGATACCTCCAGTAAGCCCCAGATAGTGGGATTGCTGAGAGGTGGACACAAGCCACGCCCCCTTTCTCCACCACTCTGCAAACGTGCTTCCTGGTGCGCTCTTGGTTAGGTGATGAAGTCCCCTTGCCTCCTGAGGGTCCCTGGGGGCCAACTAGCGCTCCTGTTACCTCCAGTAAGCCCCACAGAGCTGGATTGCTGAGAGTGGTCCCAGGCCAGGCCCCCTTTTTACACCACTCTGTGAACACGCCTCCTGGTGCACTGCTGCTCGGGGGATGAAGTCCACTTTAGTCCTGAGGTCCTCAGGACACAAGAGGACCTCATCGCCCCACCAGCAGTGCACCAAGAGGCGCGTTTGCAGAGTGGTGTAAAAAGGGGCGTGGCCTCGGACCACCTCTCAGCAATCCCACTGTGTGGGGCTTACTGGAGGTACCTGGTGGGCTAGTTGGCCCCCAGGGACCCTCAGGATTCAAGGGGTCTTAATCCCCCAACTTAGGGCCCGATTCACAGAACTAACTTAAGACAAAATCCTAAACTTACTACCATTTTGGTATTCACAGAAGGCACTTACTCATTTTGGTATTCACAGAAGGCACTTACTTACTCATTTTGAGTAACTTACTCATTTTGAGTAACTTACTCATTTTGTGTAACTTACTCATTTTAGTATTCACAGAAGGCACTTACTCATTCCACATGTGTCTCTGCAGCAAGTGGACTCGGGGCAGCGAGTCCGGAAAATCTTCCCTACTAAAGGTGGAAGGAGTGTCTCCACCAATCCAGTGAGACGCTTCGTTTCTTTAAGTGGACAGTGAATCTTTTAAAGAGCAAAGGCATCTGAGGAAGGCACGGAGTGCCGAAATGCATAATGCCGTTTGCTTTCAACTGAAATTAAATGAGTTTGGATTCGCTTACCTGTGTGGGCTCTCGTCCTTCTAGCTGGAAGGGTCGCTTGGTTTCATGTTGTGTGCGTGGCCACTCGCACTCGAGCCCCCACCCTCAAGAGTTCGGCAGACTGTGGTTGAAGGTGGAAAAAGTCTCAAGGCGCTTGGGAAACGCCGAACCACCGCAACTCTCAAACGCTTTGCCGGGCCGGTAAATAACTGGGTTGTGACTTCGCAATGATGCCTCTGCTCACTTAGGCAAAGGTATTCCGGTGCGCTGGGGGCATTGTCGGTTGGGTGAAGGCCGGCTATTCCAGCTCCTCACACTACAGGATCCACAATGCAGAGGGAGCTGCAGACACCGCCCACTGGGGCAAGGACTTCCACATGTGTCTCTGCAGCAAGTGGACTCGGGGCAGCGAGTCCGGAAAATCTTCCCTACTAAAGGTGGAAGGAGTGTCTCCACCAATCCAGTGAGACGCTTCGTTTCTTTAAGTGGACAGTGAATCTTTTAAAGAGCAAAGGCATCTGAGGAAGGCACGGAGTGCCGAAATGCATAATGCCGTTTGCTTTCAACTGAAATTAAAGGAGTTTGGATTCGCTTACCTATGTGGGCTCTCGTCCTTCTAGCTGGAAGGGTCGCTTGGTTTCATGTTGTGTGCGTGGCCACTCGCACTCGAGCCCCCACCCTCAAGAGTTTGGCGGACTGTGGTGAAATGTGGAAAAAGTCTCAAGGCGCTTGGGAAACGCCGAACCACCGCAACTCTCAAACGCTTTGCCGGGCCGGTAAATAACTGGGTTGTGACTTCACAATGATGCCTCTGCTCACTTAGGCAAAGGTATTCCGGTGCACTGGGGGCATTGTCGGTTGGGTGAAGGCCTGCTATTCCAGCTCCTCACACTACAGGATCCACAATGCAGAGGGAGCTGCAGACACCGCCCACTGGGGCAAGGACTTCCACATGTGTCTCTGCAGCAAGTGGACTCGGGGCAGCGAGTCCAGAAAATCTTCCCTACTAAAGGTGGAAGGAGTGTCTCCACCAATCCAGTGAGACGCTTCGTTTCTTTAAGTGGACAGTGAATCTTTTAAAGAGCAAAGGCATCTGAGGAAGGCACAGAGTGCCGAAATGCATAATGCCGTTTGCTTTCAACTGAAATTAAAGGAGTTTGGATTCGCTTACCTGTGTGGGCTCTCGTCCTTCTAGCTGGAAGGGTCGCTTGGTTTCATGTTGTGTGCGTGGCCACTCGCACTCGAGCCCCCACCCTCAAGAGTTCGGCGGACTGTGGTGAAAGGTGGAAAAAGTCTCAAGGCGCTTGGGAAACGCCGAACCACCGCAACTCTCAAACGCTTTGCCGGGCTGGTAAATAACTGGGTTGTGACTTCACAATGATGCCTCTGCTCACTTAGGCAAAGGTATTCCGGTGCGCTGGGGGCATTGTCGGTTGGGTGAAGGCCGGCTATTCCAGCTCCTCACACTACAGGATCCACAATGCAGAGGGAGCTGCAGACACCGCCCACTTGGGCAAGGACTTCCACATGTGTCTCTGCAGCAAGTGGACTCGGGGCAGCGAGTCTGGAAAATCTTCCCTACTAAAGGTGGAAGGAGTGTCTCCACCAATCCAGTGAGACGCTTCGTTTCTTTAAGTGGACAGTGAATCTTTTAAAGAGCAAAGGCATCTGAGGAAGGCACGGAGTGCCAAAATGCATAATGCTGTTTGCTTTCAACTGAAATTAAAGGAGTTTGGATTCGCTTACCTGTGTGGGCTCTCCTCCTTCTAGCTGGAAGGGTCGCTTGGTTTCATGTTGTGTGCGTGGCCACTCGCACTCGAGCCCCCACCCTCAAGAGTTCGGCGGACTGTGGTGAAAGGTGGAAAAAGTCTCAAGGGGCTTGGGAAACGCCGAACCACCGCAACTCTCAAACGCTTTGCCGGGCCGGTAAATAACTGGGTTGTGACTTCACAATGATGCCTCTGCTCACTTAGGCAAAGGTATTCCGGTGCGCTGGGGGCATTGTCGGTTGGGTGAAGGCTGGCTATTCCAGCTCCTCACACTACAGGATCCACAATGCAGAGGGAGCTGCAGACACCGCCCACTGGGGCAAGGACTTTCACATGTGTCTCTGCAGCAAGTGGACTCGGGGCAGCGAGTCCGGAAAATCTTCCCTACTAAAGGTGGAAGGAGTGTCTCCACCAATCCAGTGAGACGCTTCGTTTCTTTAAGTGGACAGTGAATCTTTTAAAGAGCAAAGGCATCTGAGGAAGGCATGGAGTGCCGAAATGCATAATGCCGTTTGCTTTCAACTGAAATTAAAGGAGTTTGGATTCGCTTACCTGTGTGGGCTCTCGTCCTTCTAGCTGGAAGGGTCGCTTGGTTTCATGTTGTGTGCGTGGCCACTCGCACTCGATCCCCCACCCTCAAGAGTTCGGCGGACTGTGGTGAAAGGTGGAAAAAGTCTCAAGGCGCTTGGGAAACGCCGAACCACCGCAACTCTCAAATGCTTTGCCGGGCCGGTATATAACTGGGTTGTGACTTCACAATGATGCCTCTGCTCACTTAGGCAAAGGTATTCCGGTGCGCTGGGGGCATTGTCGGTTGGGTGAAGGCCGGCTATTCCAGCTCCTCACACTACAGGATCCACAATGCAGAGGGAGCTGCAGACACCGCCCACTGGGGCAAGGACTTCCACATGTGTCTCTGCAGCAAGTGGACTCGGGGCAGCGAGTCCGGAAAATCTTCCCTACTAAAGGTGGAAGGAGTGTCTCCACCAATCCAGTGAGATGCTTCGTTTCTTTAAGTGGACAGTGAATCTTTTAAAGAGCAAAGGCATCTGAGGAAGGCACAGAGTGACGAAATGCATAATGCCGTTTGCTTTCAACTGAAATTAAAGGAGTTTGGATTCGCTTACCTGTGTGGGCTCTCGTCCTTCAAGCTGGAAGGGTCGCTTGGTTTCATAAATATATATATATATATATATATATATATTTATATATATATTCACTGAAAAAACAATAGGTTTTAGGGACAGTTATAGTTAGTTGGACATTTCACTCGTACAAAACCCGTGAAATTCCCCGTTATAGTTAGTTCAGCTAACTATAACTCGCGCCCCCGCAATGCACTGCTGATGACGTCACATATTACATCACTCATGACATGGTCAGTGACATCACTGATGACATCACTGATGACATCACTGATGACATCTCAAATGACATCACTGATGACATCATCCAGTGACTGTGTGTTTCTGTAAAGTTTAAATATTTTTAATATATATAGGGAAAGGTGTATTGAAGAATGAGTCGGTGTATAAGTGTCTGTATGGATGATTTAGTAGGTGTGTGACTAACTCTATAAGTGAGTGATTAGACGTATCTTACTGAATGCATGGGTTAGTGACTAAACTGGGTGAATGTCTGTATCCGTCTGTCTGTTGCTGTGTAAGTGGCTGCATGGGTTTGTGAATAGCTACATGAGTGTCTATATGAGTTATTGATTGGTTCTCTGAGTATCTGTATGGGTGCCTGAGTGTTTGTGTGGGTGGGGTGTGTGCGACTCTGTGCATAGATGTGTGAGTGGGTGATTCACTGGGTGGATGGTTTCAAGAGTGCATCTGTGATAGACTGTATGGGTGGGTAAGTGTGTGTAAGAGTGTGTTAGTGAGTGAATGTATGTCCCAGTGGTACATGTGTGAGTAACTACATATGTGAAAGGCACTATATATGTGTGTTGGAGTATATAAATAGCTATAAGCGAGAGTGTGTGAGTGTGAGAGTGACTGTATGGATGAGTGTGTGCTTGTATCAGTGATTGTATAAAAGCGTAAGAATGTGCTAGTATTTGTATGAATAAGTGAGCTGGTGTGTGTATAACTGTATAGATGAGTAAATGGCAGTGTGTTTAATTATTTGCATGACTGACTAGGTGTGTGAGTACCTCTATGGATGAGTGGAGGTGTTTGAGTGTCTATATAGGAGTATGAGTGCATATGATAGTCCTGTACTGAGTGACCGTAAGTATGAGTGACTGTACGGGTGAGTGAGTGGATGTGTGTGTGTAGACCTAAGTATCAGTGAGTGGGTATGTAGTTATTGGTGTTGGAGTGTCTATGGTTTTGCGAATGGCAGTCTGTAATTTAGAGTGGGTGTATCAAAGGTTATATTAGGGTGTGAGGAGGTGCATCAGATTATCACGTGGATGATGTCATCAGTGATGTCATTTGAGATGTCATCAGTGATGTCCTCAGTGATGTCACTGAACATGTCATGAGTGATGTAATATGTGACGTCATCAGCAGTGCATTGCGGGGGCGCGAGTTATAGTTAGCTGAACTAACTATAACGGGGGAACTTTACGGGTTTTGTACGAGTGAAATGTCCAACTAACTATAACTGTCCCTAAAACCTATGGTTTTTTCAGTGAATTATAAAGGTTTTTTAAATGTTAATTTCTAACTATAACGTGTCTGAAACCTATGGTTTTTTCAGTGAATTTCAAAGGTTTTTTAAATGCTAATTTCTAACTATAACGCCCCTAAAACCTATGGTTTTTTTCAGTGAATTTGAAAGGTTTTGTAAATGAAAATTTTTAAATGTATTAATTGTTATATTTATTTTTTTGATACTGATTTACAACATTTTTTAAAACTATTTATTTTTAGATATTTTATTTTTAAATTACATTGTAATTACATTATACATTACAAAATATACTTTCTCAGAATGAATTACTTTAGTTTAAATACTTTGCAAATAGGCAATAGACTTTTAAGTACAGTAGTTACAGTTGTTGCAATGGGCAACACAATTTCAAACACAATGCAACATTGAGCTCAATGTGAATTTCTAGTTAAATACAATTAGTTACTTTATGGATTACTTTTCTAACCACAGAACTGGATCCTAGATTCAGTCCTGGGACATCTCCTGTAAACAGTTGAGTAAAAGCGTTTTGGTTACAGTAGTGATTTTTAAGGGATATTATTGTATTTTAAAAGTTGACACTTAGAAACTTTTTCACATAGAATCACCAATGTTATCCTATGGGAGGAAATTCACTTAGCAGGTAAGTAGTGTTATCGTTTCTTTTCTTACTCAGTGGTGGATCCTGGATCCAGCACTGGTGCATCTCCTGTAAACAGTTGAAAGAATGCGTTTAAGTCATACAGGCGATTTTTAAGGAATATTTGTAGTTTGTGAAAATCGACACTGAAACTTTTCTGCTGAAAACCAGACAATGGATTCCTATGGAAGGAAATACAAGTTACTGGTAAGTACGGTTAGAATTACTTTTCAGGGTCAGTGCTGGGCTAAAAGATGCAGCACTGGGTTCTCTCCTGATAACAGGTGAGTAAATCGGAATTCGTAGTTCGGCTGATTTTAGAGGAATATTATAAAGTTCCAAAACTCCACACTTAGAAGAATTTCCAAGTGAAACCAGTCAATATTAGCCTATGGAAGGAAATTCAAGTTACTGGTAAGTACGGTTAAAATTACTTTTCAGGATCAGTACTGGGCTCAAAGATGCAGCACTGAGGTCTCTCCTGATAACAGGTGAGTAAATTGGAATTCGTAGTTCGGCTGATTTTAGAGGAATATTATAAAGTTCCAAAACTCCACACTTAGAAGAATTTCCAAGTGAAACCAGTCAATGTTAGCCTATGGAAGGAAATTCAAGTTACTGGTAAGTACGGTTAGAATTACTTTTCAGGATCTGTACTGGGCTGAAAGATGCAGCACTGAGGTCTCTCCTGATAACAGGTGAGTAAATTGGAATTCGTAGTTCAGCTGATTTTAGAGGAATATTATAAAGTTCCAAAACTCAACACTTAGGGGCCGATTCCGATTCGGGCCGGAAATCTCTCCGACCGAGCCAGACCCGGAGAGAATTCCGACCGAATCGGACTCTGGCAGTCCGACTGAACGAATACGATGCGCACGCATGCTATCGGACTCGATTCGGTCGGACTCCCATTGAAGTCAATGGGAGCCGGTCGTACAACGCGTACGCGGGCTCCCATTGACTCAATGGGTGCGAGGCGAACAAGGGCGCCCCCTACAGTGGGTACGCATCAAAGTGCATCGTGCCATACATGCACAGGTAGGGGGGACCCATGGGTCCCCCCTGTGTGCGACTCGCACGGCCACGCGTACAGGGGGGTCCGACGCGGACCCCCAAAGTCCGGCTCCGACAGCTCTTTTGAGCCGGACGGCGCGAGTCGATCGGACTGCTCGCGGTGCGCATCGTACTTACCCGGCCGGGGAACGTCTCCATTGCGCGGTGCGAGTTGTGTCCGTGTGAGTCGGTCGGAGCGTGTTGAAGCCGCGTACGGGTCGGTCGGCGATTTCGCGGGCGCTTGCATCGTACTCGCTCGGCCGGACCCGCGTACGATTCGGTCGGGAAACAGGGCTGCGAATCGGATCCGGTAAAGCCGAATCCGATTCGGAGCCCTACCGGCCGAGATCGGAATCGGCCCCTTAGAAGAATTTCCAAGTGAAACCAGTCAATATTAGCCTATGGAAGGAAATTCAAGTTACTGGTAAGTACGGTTAAAATTACTTTTCAGGATTAGTACTGGGCTCAAAGATGCAGCACTGAGGTCTCTCCTGATAAGAGGTGAGTAAATCGGAATTCGTAGTTCTGCTGATTTTAGAGGAATATTTGTAAGTTTCAAAAATCGACACTTAGAAACTTTTTCAGCAAAAAGCAGGCAATGATATCCTACGGAAGGAAATTCAAGTTACTGGTAAGTACGGTTAAAATTACTTTTCAGGATCAGTACTGGGCTGAAAGATGCAGCACTGAGGTCTCTCCTGATAACAGGTGAGTAAATTGGAATTCGTAGTTCTGCTGATTTTAGAGGAATGTTTGTAAGTTTCAAAAATCGACAGAAACTTTTTCAGCAAAAAGCAGGCAATGATATCCTATGGAAGGAAATTCAAGTTACTGGTAAGTACGGTTAAAATTACTTTTCAGGATCAGTACTGGGCTGAAAGATGCAGCACTGAGGTCTCTCCTGATAACAGGTGAGTAAATTGGAATTCGTAGTTAGGCTGATTTTAGAGGAATATTATAAAGTTCCAAAACTCCACACTTAGAAGAATTTCCAAGTGAAACCAGTCAATGTTAGCCTATGGAAGGAAATTCAAGTTACTGGTAAGTACGGTTAGAATTACTTTTCAGGATCTGTACTGGGCTGAAAGATGCAGCACTGAGGTCTCTCCTGATAACAGGTGAGTAAATTGGAATTCGTAGTTCAGCTGATTTTAGAGGAATATTATAAAGTTCCAAAACTCAACACTTAGAAGAATTCCCAAGTGAAACCAGTCAATATTAGCCTATGGAAGGAAATTCAAGTTACTGGTAAGTACGGTTAAAATTACTTTTCAGGATTAGTACTGGGCTCAAAGATGCAGCACTGAGGTCTCTCCTGATAACAGGTGAGTAAATCGGAATTCGTAGTTCTGCTGATTTTAGAGGAATATTTGTAAGTTTCAAAAATCGACACTTAGAAACTTTTTCAGCAAAAAGCAGGCAATGATATCCTACGGAAGGAAATTCAAGTTACTGGTATGTACGGTTAAAATTACTTTTCAGGATCAGTACTGGGCTGAAAGATGCACCACTGAGGTCTCTCCTGATAACAGGTGAGTAAATTGGAATTCGTTGTTCTGCTGATTTTAGAGGAATATTTGTAAGTTTCAAAATCGACAGAAACTTTTTCAGCAAAAAGCAGGCAATGATATCCTATGGAAGGAAATTCAAGTTACTGGTAAGTACGGTTAAAATTACTTTTCAGGATCAGTACTGGGCTGAAAGATGCAGCACTGAGGTCTCTCCTAATAACAGGTGAGTAAATTGGAATTCGTAGTTCAGCTGATTTTAGAGGAATATTATAAAGTTCCAAAACTCAACACTTAGAAGAATTTCCAAGTGAAACCAGTCAATATTAGCCTATGGAAGGAAATTCAAGTTACTGGTAAGTACGGTTAAAATTACTTTTCAGGATTAGTACTGGGCTCAAAGATGCAGCACTGAGGTCTCTCCTGATAACAGGTGAGTAAATCGGAATTCGTAGTTCTGCTGATTTTAGAGGAATATTTGTAAGTTTCAAAAATCGACAGAAACTTTTTCAGCAAAAAGCAGGCAATGATATCCTACGAAGGAAATTCAAGTTACTGGTAAGTACGGTTAAAATTACTTTTCAGGATCAGTACTGGGCTGAAAGATGCAGCACTGAGGTCTCTCCTGATAACAGGTGAGTAAATTGGAATTCGTAGTTCGGCTGATTTTAGAGGAATATTATAAAGTTCCAAAACTCCACACTTAGAAGAATTTCCAAGTGAAGCCAGTCAATGTTAGCCTATGGAAGGAAATTCAAGTTACTGGTAAGTACGGTTAGAATTACTTTTCAGGATCTGTACTGGGTTCAAAGATGCAGCACTGAGGTCTCTCCTGATAACAGGTTAGTAAATCGGAATTCGTAGTTCGGCTGATTTTAGAGGAATATTTGCACAATGGTGAAGGAAGGGGGTGGGGCCTGAGGTGACATGTCTGCAAACAAGCCCTGTGGCGCGTTTTAAGTTGGAGAATTAATTCCTCCTCAATCCCGAGGGTCCCTAGGGGCCAACTAGCCCACCAGGTACCTCCAGTAAGCGCCAGAGAGCTGCGTTGCAGAGAGGTGTTCAGAGGCCACGCCCCTTTTTGCACCTCTCTGCAACGCAGCTCTGTGGCGCTTTCTAGACGTATCTGCTGGGCTAGTTGGCCCCCAGGGACCCTCAGGATTGAAGGGAATTTAATTCCCCATCTTAAAACGTGCCACGGGGCCTGTTTGCACACATGTCACCTGAAGCCCCGCCCCCTCCCTTCACCACTGTGCAAACGCACCCAGTGGCGCGTTTTGAGTTGGGGTATTAAGTCCCCTTGAATCATGAGGGTCCCTGGGGTCCAACTAGCCCACCCTGTACCTCCAGTATGTGCCAGGGAGCTGCGTTGCAGAGAGGTGTTCAGAGGCCACTCCCCTTTTTACACCTCTCTGCAACGCAGCTCTGTGGCGCTTTCTGGACGTACCTGGTGGGCTAGTTGTCCCCTAGGGACCCTCAGGATTGAAGGGGATTTTATTCCCCATCTTAAAACGCGCCACGGGGCCTGTTTGCACATGTCACCTGAAGCCCCGCCCCCTCCGTTCACCACTGTGCAAATGCGCCCCGTGGGGCGTTTTAAGTTGGGGGATTAAGTCCCCTTGAATCCTGAGGGTCCCTGAAGTCCAACTAGCCCACCATGGACCTCCAAAAAGCGCCACAGAGCTGCGTTGCAGAGAGGTGTAAAAAGGAGCGTGGCCTCTGTACACCTCTCTGCAACTCAGCCTCCTGGCGCTTACTGGAGGTTCCTGGTGGGCTAGTTGGCCCCCAGGGACCCCCAGTATTCAAGGGGAATTCGTACCCCATCTGCAAACGCTCCAGGGGGCGCGTTTGCAGAGTGCTGCAAGAAGGGGGCGTGGCCTCCAGCGCGATGCCGGTCTTTTAAAAAAAAAAAAAATTAAGAAGGGGGGCTGTGTGGCCCCCTTCTTTTTCTAATGTATTGGCCCTGGGGACCCCATCCCCCAGGGCCTGCCCCCTAATAATTTGTTTAAAAAAAAAAAAAATTTGGAAGGGGGCCGCGTGGCCCCCCCTC
This sequence comes from Calotriton arnoldi, assembly GCA_963921515.1. Classification (NCBI taxonomy): domain Eukaryota; kingdom Metazoa; phylum Chordata; class Amphibia; order Caudata; family Salamandridae; genus Calotriton; species Calotriton arnoldi. Next base: position 824,024 of record CAWUFW010006548.1, on the reverse strand, counting down.
CCCAGGCCTTAATCGGCCCGGGGACCCCATCCCCCAGGGCATGGCCTTCTTTTTTGTTTTAAATAAAACTTATGGAGGGGGGCTGCGTTGCCCCCTCCTCAGGCCACTTATGGCCCCGGGGACCCCATCCCCCGGGACCGACCTTTTTTTAATTTCATTATGGGGAGGGGGGCCGCATGGCCCCCCTCCCGGGCCACTATTTGCCCTGGGGACCCCATCCCCCAGGGCTGGCCCTATCCTTTTGGGTCTGTGGGGGGACCCCCAACTCCCCCACGGACCCTGCCGGCTCCCCGCCTCCTGCGGGAGCCGGCATTGCTTTTCCACATGGGGAGCTGCTAACATGCAGCTCCCCGTGTGGAAAAGCAATGTGCTTTGGATATTGGAAGAGAGAGCAGGTTTCCTGCTCTCGCTTCCAATATCCAAAGCAATTTGCTATGGCAGGACGGGAGCCGCGAGGCTCCCGTCCTGCCATTGCAAACTACAGTGTCCAGGGGTAGGCACCCGGGACACTGCAGGAGCCGGCCCTGGGGGTGGTGGTCCCTAGGGCCATCGAGGGCTCCAGGAGGGGGGGCCGTGCGGCCCCCCTCCCATCCTTTGCACAGCCCCGGGGAGGTGGTGGTCCCCGGGGCTCTGGGGGTCCGTAACGGACCCCCATATTTTATTATTTAGTGCCCCGGGGAGGTGGCGGTCCCCGGGGCGTGTGGGGGGGCTCGAGCCCCCCCACACAGGTTAATTAAAAAAAAATATAAAGAAGCCCCGGGGGGTGGCGGTCCCTGGGGCTGCGGATGGGCCGAGAGCCCTCCCGCACCATTTTAAGTCAAGTCCCCGGGGCTTGGGGGGGCCTTAGAGGCCCCCCACATAAATTTACATTAACCCTGCATGCCCCCGGGACTTGGCCCACCCGGGGGCCAATTAAACACGCTTCATTTTTTTTTTTTATCGGCAGGATCCGCGCACCCAGCGCGTTTTTTGCCGATTTAAAAAAATTTTGGGGCCCTGGTCATCAGTGATGTCATTTGAGATGTCATCAGTGATGTCATGAGAGATGTCACTGACCATGTCATGAGTGATGTAATATGTGACGTCATCAGCCGTGCATTGCGGGCACGCGAGTTATAGTTAGCTGAACTAACTATAACGGGGGAATTTCTATGGTTTTGTACGAGTGAAATGTCCAACTAACTATAACGCCCCTGAAACCTATGGTTTTTTCAGTGAATTTCTAAGGTTTTTTAAATGCTAATTTCTAACTATAACGTGCCTGAAACCTATGGTTTTTTCAGTGAATTTCTAAGGTTTTTTAAATGCTAATTTCTAACTATAACGTGCCTGAAACCTATGGTTTTTTCAGTGAATATATATATATTTACTATACTATGTATACATGTGAAAATGTCTCAGTCCCCTGTTTGCCTCAGTGGCATGGAAAAAATGGGTGGAACTGACGTCAGCACGCCGACGAGATCCTCTTATGGCTCCGATGACGTCATACGGTGTAGCGAGCGGAGCCATGTTCGTTGATGTGGGAGAGCTAGGAAAGAATTTCCGTGGAATGCTGGTGCAGGGGATATTCATCTAAGTGTTCAGGCTAGTCCTTTGGGAGCAACTGTTTATGTTGCCACTCCAGAAACCGAAACCAGTGATCTGAGGGCAGAGGCCCTGCAGATGGCACACGAAGTGGGGTGCCCAGTCGTGTGCACCGGCGGGGCAACAAAGTGACAAGCACCACAACCCACAAAAAAGGTAACAAGGGCACTGAATAACCCAGGATCTTCTCTTTGTATCTGGCAGGAACAACAAAGTTAAAATGCCCTAGTTCCAAAATGTAGAATTAGTCCTACAACGGTCTTCAAGAGGACCTGCGATGCTGCTTCTGCCTCCCGTATCCTGGAGGCGGCACATGGGTCACGCGGTACGGTCATACTGCGGTGGGACGCACACTCGTTGACCTCTCAAGGCACTGCTCCACACTTCAGGGAGGACGCTTTCCATTAGCTATGTTTTCTGATGACATGTCGCGCCGGCCCCGTCCAACAACAGAACTCCTTTAGATCCAAACAGACTCTTCCACTCTCTCACCGGAAGTGAAACCAGGCCACGCGGACACTTTCACAATACAACAGCCGAGAATGCACTTTTCGGTATAAAAACCACATTCCTTCCTCCTAATTAATCAAATAAACGTCTCACTGAAGAACAGGGGCCAGCTTCGATCGGTAAACAGCCGTTACAACGACTTTTTACTTTGCGATACCATTACAACGCATGCATTACCACGCATGCGTTGTACATCACAAAGTCATTACTACGCATTTTTTAGAACGCATGGTCATTTACCACGCATGCCTTTACAACGAATTTTGTTGTAAAGGTATGTATGGTAAATGACCATGCGTTCTAAAAAACATGTAGATGATTCATGTTGTTGTAAGGAAACAGAGGCTGTTCCGTTTACTCACAACGACGTGCACCGCCCCTCAGAGAATACGTGAAGCAAGAACCATGAGGAGAGAGGAACCATGAGGAGTGAGAGGTAAGGGGGATTGGGCATGGGGTGGGTTTTTTTTCTCTACGGTTTAGGGTAGTGCAGTGGTGTTTGGGTGGTGTAGGGGGTCGTGCTGGGGGTAGTGTTTTAGGGTTTAGGGTAGTGCAGTGGTGTTTGGGTGGTGTAGGGGGTCGTGCTGGGGGTAGTGTTTTAGGGTTTAGGGTAGTGCAGTGGTGTTTGGGTAGTGTAGGGGGTCGTGCTGGGGGTAGTGTTTTAGGGTTTAGGGTAGTGCAGTAGTGTAGGGGGTCGTGCTCAGGGTAGTGTTTTAGGGTTTAAGGTAGCGCAGTGGTGTATGGGTAGTGTAGGGGGTCATGCTGGGGTAGTGTTTTAGGGTTTAGGGTAGTGCAGTGGTGTTTGAGTAGTGTAGGGGTCATGCTGGTGGTAGTGTTTTAGGGTTTAGGGTAGTGCAGTGGTGTTTGTGTAGTGTAGGGGGTCATGCTGGGGGTAGTGTTTTATGGTTTAGGGTAGTGCAGTGCTGTTTGGGAAGTGTAGGGGTCATGCTGGGGGTAGATTTAGGGTTTAGGGTAGTGCAGTGGTGTTTGGGTAGTGTAGGGAGTCGTGCTGGGGTAGTGTTTTAGGGTTTAGGGTAGTGCAGTGGTGTTTGTGTAGTGTAGGGGGTTGTGCTGGGGGTAGTGTTTTAGGTTTATGTTAGTGCAGTGGTATTTGGGTAGTGTAGGGGGTAGTGCTGGGGTAGTGTTTTAGGGTTTAGTGCAGTGCAGTGGTGTTTGTGTAGTGAAGGGGGTCATGCTGTGGGTAGTGTTTTAGGGTTTAGGGTAGTGTAGTCGTGTTTGTGTAGTGTAGGGGGTCATGTTTTAGGGTATAGGGTAGTGCAGTGGTGTTTGGGTAGTGTAGGGGGTCATGCTGGGGTTAGTGTTTTAGGGTTTAGGGTAGTGCAGTTGTGTTTGGGTAGTGTAGGGGGTCGTGCTGGGGTAGTGTTTTAGGGTTTAGGGTAGTGCAGTGGTGTTTGTGTAGTGTGGGAGGTCATGCTGGGGGTATATTTAGGGTTTAGTGAAGTGCAGTGGTGTTTGGGTAGTGTAGGGAGTCGTGCTGGGGGTAGTGTTTTAGGGTTTAGGGTACTGCAGTGGTGTTTGGGTAGTGTAGGGAGTCGTGCTGGTGATAGTGTTTTAGGGTTTAGGGTAGTGCAGTTATGTTTGGGTAGTGTAGGGTGTCGTGCTGGGGGTAGTGTTTTAGGGTTTAGGGTAGTGCAGTGGTGTTTGGGTAGTGGAGGGGGTAATGTTTTAGGGTTTAGGGTAGTGCGCCCAACCAGCCACAATATCCGTGGACAAAGGGGATCCTGACTCTTTGGAATGCTCCGTCAATTGAATAATTTGGGTCAAGGGCCCTACCACGTCCAAGACCTATCAATTCCTTTCTTGGGATCCCTCATATCCTTGGAGAAAAAGGTACATAGTTTCTCATCAATTTCAGGCGTGTGTGCCGCCTTCCCCTTCAGTGAGGGCCTGGGGCATTCTCCCCTCATCCTATTCCTGACCTCCCTTTCAAGGGGTTGATGGATTTTCCCCACCACATACTCTGCCACTTTGGCGTCAGGTGTCCACTCTGCCGACCTAGGATGGTAAATTTGGGTAGGCTCGAACATGTCCGAGTGGACCCCGTCCCCAACCGGGGACTGAGAGGAGTGGGACTCTGCTTATCCTCATCGGAGGAGAAATCGTCCTCCGATACACCCTCTCCCTCTAAGGGAAACCCGCCATCGGGGTCTACAATAGTGGTGACAGTGTCACAATTTTCTCTGGGCCCCTCCTCCTCCCGGCAGGGTGCATGTTTTAGCGTTCGTGCACTCTTGAGGAAGGTCTCCGTAAGTTTATCAAATCCTTCCAAGTGCCCCGCGTTATGCTTAACGGCCCTTTTATTCCCCATCTGGGAGCTACTTGGACCTGCCACCACCAGATCTGGGTCACTGAACACCCCAGGGATGCTTTTCGCCAGCTTATCAACCTGATCCCTAAGAGGAGCCAGCGCCCTAGAAATAGCCAGAGAGAGGGCTTGGTCCACTGCTGGAGGGAGAAGTTAGGGGCCATTCCTCCTCCACTTCCTGGTAGGAGGAGTAAAAATGGTCTTCTGGAGAAGACATGATAGCAGAGGGTGTGAGCACAGAACAAATGCCCTTAAAATCCTTAAGACAGCCCCCTCACCGGTGCTCCAACAGCTGGGCTTTCCCCAAAGCTGTTATAAGAATAGACTGAGGCGCAATACCAATTACCACCACCAGGTGGCGTTGGTCACTAACGTGGCCGTGTGGGCTAATTACCGATTAGCGGTGTCAAAATTAGGCGAGGGTTGGTCAGGAATCAAGCGGACACTAAAGGAGTGACCAGATTCGCAAACGCGCGTAAAGACCAGCGGGAGCGCTCGACGGAGCTGCCTCGCTCGGACCAGACGCGCCTGACAGGATCTCACTGCGCGCAGAGCACACAGCGGGAGAAACTGCGAGGGGGAGAACGCGCTTGGGCAAGAGCCTGCTGCGCAGGGAATATGAAACAATACCAAGGCAATAATGCTAATAACGTGCACAAGAAACCGCTATACAAACAGCAACAACGTCAGATTAAGCCAAGAATGTAAGGAATGCACTTAACTGACGAGCAGTGAAGAAAGAGGAAGCGGAAGGGACGTCACGATATTATATACGGTGAACTGTGATATGATTGGACTATAGGTGCCTTGGAGACTACCCCCCTAATGGTTCATGGGTTGTATAGTCTTTTGTTTAATGATTGTTGTGTTACGTTTTCTTTGAACTGCTATGCAAATAAAGTGAGGAAAGATATGCATAATCCTCGCCTCCGTCCTGCCATAGAATTCATTAAACTGTATTTGATCTGATTTAGAAACATAGATCATAAAAGTGTACATAAAAACAGTAAATCCTCTTTCCTAATACAATACAGTGAGAATTAATTAAAACCAGTAGGTAAAAACGGGTGTTACAAAGCCCGGTTCAGAGCAACTTCAGGTTAACAGAATCGTAAAGTTCAATGTTTCGCAAGATCAATCTCATGTACTTCGTGCAAAATACGCAATAAGGGGTCCAAGTAAGATGTAACGCTCCAATACCTGACCAGTTTGCACTATATAAAACTGCAGAAAAAATAAAAATAAAAAGTGTTTTGCATACTTCTGTCATTGGGCTATATGTGGGCTACATCTGGGTGATATTTGTGCTACATTTGGGCTCTTTATTCTCTGGTGGCCATCTTGGGAGACTTATTTGTTATGAAGTTTCCTAATTTCATCATTTACTGCAGTCTCCTCAGTAGGAAATGCTTTCAGTTTTTTACTTTGATTCCATCAAGAAGGCATTCAGATGTGTCACACATTTGCCATAAATTCAGAATGTTTGCACTCTAGTTGTTCATTAGATCACTGTAGTAAAGCTACTGCTCACCAGGGAGTTAACTGGAAGTCTACTGCTGGTATTGAAAGTGATTGTTTCAGTCTGCATGTCAGAATGTTCTAATGAAATAGAAGAGGATTTGAGATCTCACTTAAAACATGCCCTAAATTTTCTTTCTGCAGCACTAACCATCATTTCTATGGCAAAATGAACCCCCTCATTTTGTTCCTTTTTAAATTAAATGTTTTAAGTGCTACCAGTTTATTCCAATCAAGATGGCTTCAGGTGTGCTATACTTTTGTCATAAGTAAGACTGTTAGCGCTCTAGTTGTTCTTTAGAACACTCTGGGAAGCTGCAGTAGAACACAAAGGCATCAACTGACAGGCTGCTCCTGTTAAAATATAACAGGAAGATATTTGAGATCACACTTGAAACATGTCCGAATTTTTCTTTCTACAGCACTAACCATAATTTCTATGACAAAATGAACCCCCTCATTTTGTTCCTTTTTAAATTAAATGTTTTAAGTGTTACCAGTTTATTCCAATCAAGATGGCTTCAGGTGTGCCATACGTTTGTCATAAGTAAGACTGTTAGCTCTCTAGTTGTTCTTTCGAACACTTTGGGAAGCTGCAGTAGAACACAAAGGCATCAACTGACAGGCTGCTCCTGTTGAAATATAACAGGAAGATATTTGAGATCTCACTTAAAACATGTCCTAATTTTTCTTTCTACAGCACTAACCATAATTTCTATGACAAAATGAACCCCTCATTTTGTTCCTTTTTAAATGAAATGTTTTAAGAGTTACCAGTTTATTCCAATCAAGATGGCTTCAGGTGTGCCATAATTTTGTCATAAGTAAGACTGTTAGCGCTCTAGTTGTTCTTTAGAACACTCTGGGAAGCTGCAGTAGAACACAAAGGCATCAACTGACAGGCTCCTGTTGAAATATAACAGGAAGATATTTGAGATCACACTTGAAACATGTCCTAATTTTTCTTTCTACAGCACTAACCATAATTTCTATGACAAAATGAACCCCATCATTTTGTTCCTTTTTAAATTAAATGTTTTAAGTGTTACCAGTTTATTCCAATCAAGATGGCTTCAGGTGTGCCATACTTTTGTCATAAGTAAGGCTGTTAGCACTCTAGTTGTTCTTTAGAACACTCTGGGAAGCTGCAGTAGAACACAAAGGAATCAACTGACAGTCTTTGCCCTTGTTGGATGTACATGTTTTACTGAGAATGTCAGACTTCATTCTCACATGACTGAGAAAGATAATGTGAATTTACAGAAAATATGCTCTCATTTTAGCTTCTGGAGCACCTTCCAAAACTGTATGGGACAAGCATGTGAAAATAGTTTTCTCTCAAACATGATTCATGATATCCCAGCAGAATGTTTTTCACAGGGTAAAATCACCTTAGAACACACCACAATTCCTGAAATTAGTATGGTACCATCAACAAATGAATTCTAATGTAACTAAAGTCTGTTATCACCCTTTATAGTTCTCCTTTTGGTAACCCTCAAAATCTTCGATTCACTACAATGCATTTCAATGAGGTACTATCATTTATTTATAATGGTCCCAAGATGGCTGCCAGCAATTCCAGGATGAAGTGCTGACAGCCAATCAGATCTCACAATGACATGTGTGGTTAGGCTCCGCCCAGATATATATGTGTTTTCTTTTTCAAATTTCTCAGGAACTACTGAACGGATTTACACCATTTAACCAAAAGGCACGACTCTGAACCAAGGGCTACCTTTTTGCCAAATTTGGTGTAATTCCGTTCTGCAGTTCGGGCTGTAGCTGCGATGAAAGGTTCCTATGGAAAATTGCATGGGGAAAACACGTTTTGGGACCCCCTTTTTTCTCGGCCCCCACTTGATGAATCACCCGAGACTTTCAGGATAGGAGAGGACCGGAGCGGGCCATGAGTTTTGAAAATTTTGCGAAGATTCGTCAACCGGCGACAAAGTTATTTCAAATAGAATGTTGCAGATTTCCTATGGAAAATAGGTCCTAACTATAACTATCTACTGACGACCGCCAGTAGATAATATATATATATATATAAAAATTAGTCTATAAGTATGTGTGGCTTACTTTTGTAATACTTTTGACTATGGCTTACTCGTGGGTTACCCTGGAATTCACATGTAAGTCTTGAGTACTACAAGACTAAGTTATAAAAAAACTTTGTGAATTGGGTCCTAAGCGTAGTAATCCAATTTATAACATCATTATGGCATTACATTATTTTTTATGCTAGTCCTGAAATTCCTCAATGCTACTCACCTAATAATTACAGACAAATGGATAGTGGAATCTAACCATCTTCTCAGAAGTTTCAGAATCCAAGTATCAGCACCTTTAATACCTTCATACTTTTTTGTATCGGTTATAAATAAATGATGTCTCAGAATTTCTGCTTTTCTAAAGTTGGTAATTGGTTTATAGGCTAGGGCTTTCATTCAATCTTTATCAGTTTTAAGGATCCCCCAAGTCTCCACGCTAAAATGTATGAAGAATCTCATATTTCGATGATATTCGTTGTTTTTTGGGGGTTCTTTTGGGGCAATTAAAACTCTTCAATTTTTTTTAATGATCTTGGCACTGTACCCTCTGTACAAAAATATGTTATTTGTCCTTAATTGTTCTGAGGTAAAAATGGCAGTTTTCCAATTATGTTTCTGTCATATTAGTTCACCAAATGATGTATTATTAATTTGGTTTATTACATGACCTGATTTGACTTTCAAGACACCAATCACTGCTTTTAAGTTTTCCGATTTACTGACCTTTTAACTTGATATTAGACAGTTACTGATTCATTTATAAAATTACAGTTTTCTTTGGGCTGAATTGAAGTGTCAGTGTAAGACTATATGCATATTTTTTCAGGAAATTTCTAGCCTCAATTATTTCTGGCTAATACCATTTACTTAATATCAGAATATAATGTATGTATCACTACAGAAAACTAGACTTTAGTGTGTTAGTGATAAGGATTCAATTAACAACAACAAGGATGGAATGCTTGAATTAATCTCAGCCACTGGCCACATTCCAGTCTATTATGTGTTGAACACCATGCCACTCTAGACAAAGGTCCATCTTAGGTAAATCAGTACTGACCCTACTCCTGATGGGCACAGTCCTTCCCGAACTACTAGGCAAGGCCCCCTCCAGAAGATTCAGAGAGGACCAAGCATGGACGTTTAGGCTGGACTGTTCCTGTTGAAATATGACCAAGGCCAATTTGCATAGGGATGAGACTAATCTGATCTGGCATAGTGGCAAAATAAATAATTAACTGGCATGCAGACTCAAGTATATACCAGTGGCTGGGATTAACTCAAGCATCCCACCCATCCCTTTTTGCATACTTCAAGGATTTGTTGAAGGCATGCTCCCTATCATATTACTCTCTAAATAGGTTGATATAGGAGAAAGAAAACTTGAACTCTTTCTTGCTCTTTGATTTTGTGGGTAGATGGAGTTTGATAAAGAAAAGAATAAATTTCTACTTTGGAATACTTCAGATAACTAGTTGATATGGCTCTCCTTTCCTATGCTGGTTTACAGGCTACAATAAAAGCCATATTGACCAATTAGTAGTTTCCATCCCATGTGATATTGTACAATATATTTAATAAATATATTCTTTGCTTACATAAGAGGAAGTGTGGACACTAATGGAGAGGGATATTGAGCTATATATTCTGATATCCTTTCCATAATGTGCATGTGAGGTGGAAAGTGTTCTCGCTTGTGCACCTTAGTATGAAAATAGATCATTGTTGTAATTGAAAACTTAAAGTTATTGTATCTATATGTATACTCATCTAGGATTTTCAGATCATATTACTTTAGAAACATTTGTTCGTAAAGAATTGGATATCTAGCATTTTACTAAAGTTGTATCTACCATAACATATTTCTATACTGAATTCAATATTTACCACTAAGCCATAACCTTCAAACATCAACACCATTATGTTAATCCCATTTTCCAAAGGTCTAATCTGGGTTTATGTCTTATATAATTTAATTCGGTTAGTTGTTTATTATAGGACTGTTTTATGTGTTCATCAAACTCCTGATGTCATTATCATCACAAACTAAATAAAAATGTAAAAAACAATCAAATGTTCTTCAGTAGTTTAACCATAAAAGTCGATTTATTTTTAAGGCTACTGGCACTCAGTTTTTATTTCAGTAACCAATTAACTAAATGTTATAGGTTAATAATAACTCATTAATAAATATGAGATGCAAAGACGAGGTAATTATACGAAGTTTCAAGTTCTGCTTTCAGCATAAAGGTAGCTACATGCAGTAATATGAAGAACCCATTGTAAAACAGCGAGCAAACCCATATTTGATATGGTAAAATTTATTAGAGATAAGATCTGTCAAATTGTTTTGTTATTTGTCGTAAGGAACTAGAATCAGAGTGTTAACAAAGAACAAAAGCAGGAGTTCATTGCGGACTCATTTAGCAAAGATTTTTTAATCAGCAGAAAAATGACTAAATTCAGAATTACATTACTGCTATAAATAACCATCTGTGATCGCAAAAATATTTTATGAGAATAGTGCAAAAGGAAAATTTCTTACTATTCACAGTTAACAATAAACATATTAATGCAAAATTATGATTTGGTACTCAGAATGTGGTCACGCAGTGTATATACACAGAATCAATACAACTGTCCCAAGACTCAATATGAATAACAGGGTTAGTTAAAAAATGGGGAATTCTCTACCAGTTGTAGTGAGTGAAAATATCATCATCCCAAGGAAAAGAAAGGAATTAAATGGAGAACCTGATGGAAGAAAACAGTCTCTGGGACTAGTCCTCAATCGAAGACCCCACAGCACCAAGCACAGCTTGGTTAGACCTAACGCAAACCAGTACAGACTACCATCAAACAATGTATACAGTGTTTGGTGGTGCCTCCTGTCAAAGAGAATACCCTGCTTGTGTCAAACAACTAGGTCACCTCTGGCACACTGATGAGTGGGGTAGACCTCCTTTTCATTGGGCCTTGTTTGTGGAAAACGTGACCAAGCCCTTCCAGCATTAAATATCAATTCTGTTTTAGTACACGACTGCAAAGTAGACCCTGGATCTACATTGGAGGGGTGAGGATCCGGGTAAGCTTCTTCTGTCTTCAAGGAAAAGGGCACATTAACACCCTCCCCAGAAGACAGGACGCCACAAGTCCCCACTTGGTTAAAGAGATGAATTTCAGTTTGACAGCTTTAAAAGCAGTTGGCTTTATTTGAACTTGGAGTTCATTTGAGCTTGGAGGAAAACTCATGTTCCCCAGCACTCTAGGGGCCCAATGTGCACATGATTTTTACAGGTGCAAATTATCTGATTTGGAGTTAGAGACTAAAAAAATGCCTTTTAAATGCACTAATCCCATTTTAGAAATCAGAAAACTATTACCGATTTGTTTTTTGGAAGGGGTGTGTTGTAGTCTTCAGTTCGCAAAACATTGAAAAACTACCAACTCCCAAGTTGGGTGGTATTTGGGGCCCATTACCCTTTGTGAATGTAAAAGATAATTTTATTGGGGAATAGACAGTGATCCAGGGGACCACTGCCAGCTCTCAGACACATTGGGCCTGATTCACAGAACTAACTTACGTCAAAATCCTAAACTTACAACAATTTTGGTATTCACAGAATGAACTTACACATTTGGGTATTCACAGAATGAACTTACACATTTGGGTATTCACAGAATGAACTTACAACAATTTTGGTATTCACAGAATGAACTTACACATTTGGGTATTCACAGAATGAACTTACAACAATTTTAGTATTCACAGAATGAACTTACACATTTGGGTATTCACAGAATGAACTTACAACAATTTTGGTATTCACAGAATTAACTTACTCATTTTGGTATTCACAGAAGGCACTTACTCATCAATGAGTAAGTGCCTTCTGTGAATACCAAAATGTGTAAGTTACACAAAATGTGTAAGTTACACAAAATGAGTAAGTTACACAAAGTGTGTAAGTTACACAAAATGTGTAAGTGTCTTCTGTGAATACCAAAATGAGTAAGTTTATTCTGTGAATACCAAAATGAGTAAGTTCATTCTGTGAATACCAAAATGGTAGTAAGTTTAGGATTTTGTCATAAGTTAGTTCTGTGAATCGGGCCCATTTTTTTTAAAGAAACTTTTTTTCCTTTCCTTGAAGAAAAACAGGCTGCCTATATCCAAAAAAGGTTCATTTTATTGAAAGGTAATCACAGACATCCTGCCCTAGCAAGCAGCCATCAATCAGAGTGAGTCACGATGTGAGACCTACCTCATTGATATTCGTGAGGTAGGTTGGATTGTGACAGACTCCATATTGGAATTTAGGTAACCAACCTACTAGAACAGAGGTCGGTTTGATAAATTGTTTACTGGTAGCATAAATACTGGCAGCAAAATAGTAATTAGTACATTGGGTCATATATGAAGTTGGGAACCAAGAGGAAGGCAAATTGGACGCCTGCCAATTTTTGTCACATGTCCTAATGCCACCCTTCTGAAACAAATACTTTTGTCTTTGATACAAAGTGTGAGCAGCACAGTGCAACATGTAATATATTTTTGATTGTTTACTGTGGAATCTCAATAAATAACTTTTTTTTAACAAAAAAAATGAAATACCTTCAACAGCTTTGGCCACCAGGAAATTCAAAACCCGCTAGTTCAAAATTTGTCATCTGATCTCTCCCAAAAGGTTTTTAAAACGTAAATTATCTTTCCATAAATAGCTAGCTAATCCTAATTAAATATTTGCGTTCCTATCCTGGTTTCTTAAAACCCTAATGCCGTAGGGGTATTCAACCTTGGTAAGTCAAAACACACTTTCGTGTATTTCTTGGAACGTTCATGTGTACCTTTAAGGCACAGACTGCATTACGTCAAAAATTAAAACTATTGATGAAGCGCAGAGCTGATATACCACTGTAATGTTTGCTGGTGAGAAATGTGTTGCATTAAAGCATCTAGTCATCTGTGCTAAATTACAAGCATTAGCGCTTGAATGTCTAACCTTGTCACCTCTTGCAGCCTCTTAGCAGCCTCTTCCTCTTTTACATCTCCGAGATAAATGATGCAAACAGGATGAGTAGAAGCCACAAGGCTCTCGGATCTTTTTGACTGTATAAACCAAACCCCTGCCCTGGTGTCCTGAATTTCAAACCAATGTAAAACTAACATGTTTGTGGGGTGGAATTTCAACTGTTTGTCATATTTTATTGAGCCTGGTGAGGTAGGACCCGCAGCACTTCAGTTCACCAAGAACCGTTTTGGAATGCCGACATTTGGTTATGATATGTACAGTAATTTAGTAATTGTACGAACGAAGAGGGCAATTATGAATAAAGAAAATACCAAGTACTCTTGAAGCAGGAATCTGCGTAACTACATTTAACTTTAACTTATATGATGTGTTTGTTTTGTTTAGAAATTGTCTCACAGACAACCACGTGGTTTCTCGCAGGTTGGTTGCCATTGTTATTGGTTTCTGACAATTTTTAAACAGGAATCTGTAAAACAAATACAACAGTTTTTATATGTTATCAGATATATGGATGTTTTTCAGTCAGTGGGTGTGCTAACGGTAAAACCCTTTTGGTGATGTTCCAAAAATATATAGCGATTTGGAAAACTTATTGTGAATCACTGAGGGGCATATTCACAAGGACTTATCTCCGAGTTATCGCCACCTTAACGCAACAAAAGTGGTGATAGATTTAACGCCCCATTCACAAGCGGTTGCAAACTGCAGACAACGCAAGTATTCCCGCGATAACTGCCTCAACATTTACCTCCACGGGTGACACCACCAACTAACCCTAATGAGATGCAGAGTAGGCGTTCCCATGCAAAAACACATGAAAACACCACTACACCACTTTCACAACGAACTGCCAGCAGGGAATTAACACCTGCCTTTTGCTGGTGTTAAGCAGGACGACTAACTGCAGTATGAAAGGGAGCCCAGCCAAGAGCCACATCTGAAGACCCACAGATGCCATGGAGACACTGATCATACAGCTCCGAGACCCATGAGGGCCACAACACCCACCGCCACCACCCCCAGGACCCCCCTGGACCCCCTCCCCCCCAGACAAACACATACTGTGCACGACACAAGAGCCACAAAAGCGCATGAAGTCGCACAATGACAAACAGAAACACACATGTGTGGTCAGAAGAATGAGAAACAGTCACTCATCATTGAAGTAACAACCAAAAACTTTATTGAATACAACACAAAACACCAATGCGGAAGACTCCTGTCGGGTCCGTGCGGGACAATCCTGATGTCACAGCCTGGAAAATAAAGCACAAAATCAGAACGTGTGTCATGCGCACATCAAAGGAGTGAGACACAGAGAAACAGAGAAGGAAAGAAAGGCAGAGAGAGAAAGAGAGAGAGAAAGAAAGAAAAGGAGAAGGAGAGAGAGAAAGGAAGCAAGGGAGAGAGAGAGAGAGAGAGAAGGAAAGGAAGGGAGAGAGAGAGGGAAAGGAAGGGAGAGAGAGAGAGAGAAGGAAAGGAAGGGAGAGGGAGAGAGGGAGAGGGAAAGGAAGGGAGAGGGAGAGAGGGAGAGGGAAAGGAAGGGAGAGGGAGAGAGAGAAGGAGGGACACTGCCGCCCTTGCGCACCCAGGCACCACTGCTCACCTGCTGCCACCGGTGTGTCTCCAACCACGTGCCGGTATACACTGCAAGCCACCAGGTCTGCAATCTGTAATCGAGGCCAGAGTCAATCATGGCAGAGTCCATCACACTGCACACGGCAACAACGCCTGTCCGTCATGCGCACACATGCAGCCGCACCCTACCCCCTCCCGCCGGCCAGCGCTGGCTGTCCGCACTTGCGCACCCAGGCCCCACTGCTCACCTGCCGCCAACGGTGTGTCCACCAGTGGGCACACCACGTGCCCGTGCAAGCTCCAGGCCCAGGTACCGCCACCATGGCATGCTCCACATCATGCGGACACGCACCACGGCCCAGCAGGTCCCACACATGACGCTGAGTCCTGAGGCATCAATGGCAGAGACCACATCAGTGCACACGTCATCATCGCAGGCTGCACACCCGCTCAGCAATTTCGGTGCCACTAACCCTGTGCAACCCCAGTCAGTGCCACGTGGTGGTAGGCCAGTGACGGCCGCATGGCTCCGGGTGCCACTAACCCTGTGCGCAACAACTCATGGGCCCTTTATGATTGAGTATCGTGGAACGTCCATCATCCAGTCACCACCGGCAGTGGGGAATGTGATGTTGTCGGCCCCTTATATTGGCGGGGTCACATGGCCCGTGACGCATGTGCCGGATGGGTGTGGTGTGCATGCAAACCTGCCCTCAGGGAGTGGCCATGACATGCTGACAACTAGACCAGCGACCTACAGACCACTAGCGTGTAAACCTGCAACTTGTAGCTATGTGGCCCCCCCTCGGAGCGTAAGCGGAGTGGTCTGGCCTGGCGTACGCCGGACCAGCGCAGGGCTTGCAACAATGACTCGGGGGCTCTGGGCGTGGTTCAGTCCATGTCCGGACAAGGAAGTGACTAATGCGTGTGTCCCTGTTGTAGTGTCTACGGCACCCGGAACGCAATTGGCAATGTATCACACTGTTACTGGAATCCCACTAGATGAGCATCATTGACGTTGGGGGGAATCACTGAGCCTACATTCATCCACACATTCATACATGAATGATGAAAGACATGACACAGCAGTGTGTTTCTGAATGTTTAATGCACATCCAGTGGAGTTTTGCAGCTGGAGCAGTACAGGGCCATGCCAACCCCACTTCACAATATGGGCCCGTGGAGGGCCAGCCAGAGTTCATCGGAGAATGACAAGTACAGCGGAAGAGGAAGAGTGAAGTCCGCAGTCTGGTCGCCGTGTCATTGGTCACCAAACAGGATATGGCAGTCCATGTCGCGGTCCAAGGTGAGTGCAGCAGAGTGTATCGGGGGTCAGTGGAAGGTCATGGGGCCATGTGCGGCACCAAGCAGCAACAGGCCAGGTGGCGGACATGAATGCTAGTGCCTCCTTCTGAACTCAAGCCCATCCTCGTCCTCGCCCTCGGATGTGTGCTGTGCCCCACCTGTGGGTGGTGCAGTTCCGGCTGCGGCACTGTGTGCCACTGACACATCAGGGGCCAGAGGTGGATTGTCGGCCGCACTGTGTGGCAGTGACACATCAGGTGCCGGAGTGGGAATGCCTGCCGCACTGTGAGGCACTGACACACCAGGGGGCGGAGATGTGGATGGTGTAGGGGCAGCAGCATTCATCTGCGCCACGCCTTGTGGCAGCAATGCCATGATGAGGACATGCAGGGCATGGTAGATCCCAGCTCCATTTCGCTGATGTGCAGCGGTGGCTGCCATCCTTTCCGCCTCCATCCGCACCATGTCCTCCATGAGCCTCCGCATGTGTGCCATCTCACGGCTGAGATTGCTGGAGCCACTCTGAGCGGACAGGTGTTCTTGTCTCCGAGTCATGACTCCAGCGATGTCAGCCAGGGCTCGTTGGAGACCATGGAGTGGTGTGTGGGTGTCCGTTAGGGACTGGAGGTGGTCCCTGATGGGACTCAGACACCCATGGATGGCGTCAAGTTTGGTAACCATGAGGTCAAACCCCACCCACACCTGCTCAGCCATCTCCCTCTGGACCTCTAACACACGGTGTTGGAAGGCCATGTGTTGTTCAGGGGGGTCTTGGGAGACAGCCGGGGTTGTGGGTGCCTCCTGCTGGGTAGTTTGTGGCTTGGGTGGGGTCTCCTCGATGCAGCTGGGCTGCCCTGGTCCTGGAGGTGATTGGCGGATGAGTTCAATGATGTCTTGGAGGGCTTGGGTGTCGATGCTGGTGGTGTCCTCCTCGTCATCAGTGAAGAGTGGCTGGGACTGCTCTACAGGTGGCGTTGACGGTCCCCCTGCAATTTGAAGGGGAGATGCTGTGTTACAATGTGTCCACATGTATGTGGCCGCATGGTACATGCTCACATTCAGACAGCATGGCAATGTACATTGTGACAGTGTGTAGATCAGGGCCATGATCCAGAGTCATTGTGGGTGTGCACTGTGCTCTGCTTGGTTGTGCATGTGTGCCATTGTGGCCATCTCCCCCCGTCCCCCAGTACCTGGTGGTTACTCACCCTGTTGCTGTTGTGTTGTGTCATGTCGAGCAGTGTCTGGTGCCCCGACTCCTGCCACAGTCTCCACACTGAAGTCGACACCAGCTCCTCCATGTCATCCAGCTCCAGCAGTGGCGCTGGGCTCCCACCTCCAGTCTGCATTGCTGCCTTCTGGTTGCCTGCGAGTTTCTCCTTGGTCTTGCGCTTGATGTCAATCCATCGCCTCTTGACCTCGTCCATTGACCTCTTGTGCTCTTCGATGGCATTCACCTTGTCCACGATGGACCGCCATAATCCATTTTTGGTGCCCAATGACACATTGGAGGCGACGAACAGTTGTTGATGGTGTTCTATCACCTCCGTGACCAGGATCCTATTCTCCTGCGGACTGAACTTCGTCTTCCTCTTCTTCTTGTCCTTGCCCTTCCCTGTCACCGAGGTCCCAGGCTGGTCGTCCAGGGTGCTTGTGGGGTTGCGCTCGTCCTCTGCGCCTGCTCTGGCTGCCTCCATGGTGCTTCGGTGTTAGTCATTTTGTGCTTGTGTGTTTTTTCTCCTTTTGTAGTGATTTTCCCGCCTGCCGTGTGTGTATGGCAGGCCTGGCGCTGCTTATCGCTGATTTCCTCATCGCGAATGGGCTCATCGCACGTTTTTTGGTGTTGGGGTTTGTGTTTTTGACTCCGTCGCCGTGGTTGTTTCGCGGACGTTGGCCGCGTTTTCGGAGGACTATCGCATGGTACTGCCGTGTTGTGAATTCCAGGTTAACACGGGGTTATTTTCCCGCAATCGACTGCGATGTGTAAAGTTGTGTTAACATTTTTTGGTGATGTTTAGCGCACATTCTTGTGAATATCCCCCTGAATGTGTTTAGAAATGGATATTGAATTAGTATTTGGAAGGGGCATGTTTTGGGTCTCCCTTCCAAATACTGATTCGCTACCCTAAAAATCAATGTTTTGTGACTGTAATCCAGTTGCAAAACATTGAAAAGTTACTGATTTCCAAGTTGGAGTGGTAATGCATTCACAAAAGGAAAGGGGCTCCATTTGCTAAAACCAGCACATTAGGATTATAATACTTTGTCCACTTTCCTTGGTTCCCCCAGACGTGACAGTGAACGTGAAACACAAAAAAAATTTATTTCTGTCTCACAGCTCCTTCCTATAAGATTAGGAATCTAACTTGTTGACCATCACATAAAGCTCAAACCAGGACATTGGGATTATACTCACTGTATCCACTTGCCCTGGAACCCTCAGACTGGACATATGTATGCAGTGAATGTGAAATTAAAAAGCAATTGACCGCTGTCGCATAGACCCTCCCTATAAAAGAAGGAATTTGACTGTTGACAATCCCCACTAGTTCAATTACATTACACAAAATGTCTGTACAAGATTGTCCTCTGGGAATCTGTATTTATGTCAGAGTATCCAGTTTTATTGGCATGGGATGAGTCTGAAAATGTGGGCTGTGGCTAAGTTTCGCGTTGAAGTCACCCTCCAATGATATTAAAACACTGTGAGAGTGATTTACAACTAAGTCAATTTATTACAAGGAATAGGAGATCTAGGTTACCTGCATTATCCCGAGAGCAGACATTATAATAGAAATTAACAAGAAAAAAGGTGAAATGTATAGAACAAATTTCCCAAAAGACCTGTATCCCACTATGGCTCACTGGGATCTGGATTATCCTAAACTGTAAAGGGACCCTGAACAGTGTAACAAGCCTATCCTTAGCTATTCCAGAAGGGAAAAGTGGGGCCGGTAAAAATGGCTCAAGTAACCCTCACAAGTAACTTGCGTATTTGTAAGATTTTTGTAGCATGATGACGTCAAAAGCTTTAATGTAATTCATCTAGTCATCATCATTTAGTTTGGGAGCTAAATCGAATATTTTCCAACATGTTAAACGCAGCCACTGCATGGGGAGAATGTCTTGCCAAGACTGGTCAAAATTAAATTAGCCATCATAGAAAGGGAGCCATCCCTATGATCATTATCCCCTCGCTGCTTTTAGGTCAGTCTGGCTGGTTAAAATCAGGTAAGGGTTTGATCCGACTTGAAACCAGTGGAACTTTAGTAGGTGGTAAGGAGGGAAAAGCTTGAGATCACAACATTTGGGGGCAAATGCTTGGGTACAAGTGGCTGTAAAAGTTTCCCAGAGGTTGAATCCTGATGCAGTTAACCTGGGGAATCCTAAAGGTCACCTGTGACAGAAGATTTATAGCCAAGTAAAGCTTTTTAAAATGAATCACTATACAACCCCCTTATACCTTTTATGCAATGGATCATTCAAGCCACCTTCCTCATAAATAAAGTATCATTATAATATGTAATATTAAAACGAAAATGTTGGGCAAGCCAATGGCAAATGTTATTCTTTAGTTGAGCTGTAGACTCTATTGCTTTGCTCGGCAGCCGTTGCACGTCGGCCAGATTAGTCACTGAGAAACGGGCTTCTGGAGGTAAATTAAGGGATGGGATGAGATGATCAACAAGGGACTGCATTGAGACCTGGTCCAGACAGATCAATCTCCACAAGAGGCGTATCTCAAGTTGTTTTCCTCCTGGGTCCTTGTTGCTCCTCTCACATGTGCGTGGGTAAGCCTGGAATCTGCAGCAGCAGAAAGCACCTTACCTAGCTGATTGTTAGCATAGTCAGTCAGGGTTGATTTGTAATATTCACTGCAATATGGGAAGAAATGTTGGCTTCTATTACAGAAGTGATGGCGAAAGCTTGAAGAGGTACATCCAGTTAGGTAATATCCCCCTCTATGTTGTTTATTTCCTCAATAAGCAGTCTCAAGCAGGCTGCAAATGTTTCTTTTCATTTAACATTTAGCATGTCCCAAAAACAGTGCCCCCATGCCTCAAAGACATAAATCAATTGTCTAAAGGCTGAATTTTCCTTGCTTGAACAAAGCTTTTGTGCCACATGCTGTGTGTCATTCAAAACTGAAGAGTCCAAGACAATGTCTCACCCCTGCATTTCATGTTTGGAGCAATATTGTCCCTGCTAGGAGGACGATGCTCCAAATTAATGGGTGGGTCCTTGATAAGTGGTGTGGAACTGAGCGATTCCAATCATAAACACCTTTCTGCCAGTGCAATCCCCTTGGATATTACACCCACAGCCCACTCCAGAAAGAAGTCTAGGGGGGAACCCTTGGGATTCGAAAGTACTTGCCAGAGCTGCCAATTTTATGATTGCCCCTGCTTGCAATAGGGAGAAAAATAAAGGTGAAAATACCTATAAAAAAAGTACTTTGATGATGTCTATGCTACAGCTGGTTTTGAAGTGATTGTGTTCACAGATCATTCCTCCTCCATAACTCTCAGCTAAATTATTGGTGTGTTGAGTCCTGTATATTGAATACAGTGTTTCGAGTTGCTGCAAAGTTGAGAAATGGGTGAGTGTTTGAGCAAGGTTACACTACATTTTTTTTCTGATGGAAAAACCAAGAGGGGAGCCCCCCAGCCCGCCTCTTCCACTGGCTAATGGAGGCAGACAGGTCCGATCTTGGTCCTGCATTCACCCAGATATGGCTGGCGCAGGGAGGGGCGTTGAGCACTTTGGAGACCCACTGGCCCCTCCTCCTCCACCTTAGGGCAGCACAGGGATTGTGGGAGATGAAGTCCTTGGTGCACTGTCAGCACCTCTGATGATGTTGTGCTCCACACAGTGGGTGCGCTGAGCAGTATAGAATGCCACTGACCTCTCCTCTTCCACATGAGCGCAGGGGTTTAAGGAGATGATGTCCTAGGTGCAGTGTCAGCACCTCTGTCAATGTTGTGTATTTAAGTCACTGTTTAAAAAAAAAATATACATATTATTAAATATCCTGTCATACATTTTGTATATTCAGAAATATGTATTTTTCAATGCATTTATATTCTTCAATAATTATTATATTAATTTGTGTTATATTAATATCATTTATAAGTAGTTTTGTGAATTCTAACTGTTCAAAATTCATTTTAATTAAGTATATTTAATACGTTTGTTTTCAGGTTTTCAATATTTTGGACATTTATAATGTTATTTTAATCACACTGTATTATTGCAATCCCTATTTTGAGTTTCAATATGTTTGAACTAGGCTTTTTCTAATACCTATATTTAGGATTCAATATTTTGATCTTTTTTCACTATAGGTATAGTGTTGTTGATATTTGGGTGTCAATATTTTGCCTTTGATATTTCCATACCATATTCGTGGTTTCGATATTTTGTATGACAATTGTATCCAGGACAAATAAGTAGACTCCAAGGGTCATAAGGCTGACTTCCTGTTAAAGCTACATGGATACAACAAGCTACAATAGGCCTTTCCTGCAACAGCTCAGCTGACCAGTGGCATTGGATCTTGACTTGACCCTACAATTTGGCCTCTGCTGGCACTCTGTGAGTCTCTAAGTGCCTCCCCATAGGTCCTGGATTGCTTAAGAAGGGTTCTTCTATGAAGTATTGGGACTTAAATGACTAATGGCGGAAAGTAAAATCTGTGACCAGTATGACCCTGGTTGGTGTATCCCACCCGCTCTCCTTTGTGGTCATCATCAATTTGTGACTAGTTCCCGCACTACCGGACAATTGACGATCACTAGCACTTTGTGCTTCTTAGCACTATTTCTATTTAACATTTTTACAATTTATATCTCCAGTTTCCAGAATTGGATTTTTGGTGTTATTTTGTATACTAAACTTTACACTACTTTACGTATTTGTTTTGAGATTTCTATTGTTTTATATTTCGACTTTATTACTGTTTTTTTGAACTGCATTAATATTTTACACATTGCCCTAAGTTAAGTCTCTCTGCTCTGAAAAATGGCTAACAGGGGGTTAAGCTCAAGTTCATTTAGTGATCTTGAGGGTTCACCCTGTTGTGATAATCCCTTGTGGCAGATAGCTACCCACGCCAAAAAATAATCCAATTTCTTACATTCACCTTTTAAAATAAGATCTGCTACTGTGCAGGTGGTGTATGAAACTCTATGCCTGTTACATGTGAGGAAATGTGCATATATGTGTGCGAATGTGTGCAGGTTGAGTAAGGAAGACTGTTGTCTCATTCAACCGGTTGTCAGCACACATGTAATTCTCTCATAGATATGAGCCAGAATAAATTGGGTATGTCCTCTGCAGGCCATATAATTAAAAGGGGAATGAAAAAAGAAATATTCGCTTTTTCTTAAACTAAAGGTTAAATCTATACTGCTGAACTGCATTTGCCCTCTGTGTGAAAACTGTGCAAATCACAATTTTGCCAAGGTTCAACATAGAAAAATTATTAACATTGCTTTTTCTGTGCTTCCATGGGAACTGAAGGCATATAGAATATTCTTTTTAACATACTTCTGTATCTTGATATAATTTCATATTTATGCTATTTCCCTGAGCTATCGCTAATGAGATTCAGATTTTGAACTGCCCTGCATGCCCATTCAGGTAACTTTGGCGTACAAAACTACAATTCTGAATGCGAGTGACAGTTCTATTAAAGTGAGCAACTGGAAAAACAACTCAAAATTGTATTTTCAAGCTGAGTTTTTAAGTATTTTTTTTAGTTCAGAGCACATTTTCTTTTTCTTTTTTTTAAAAGAAGAGCATAATGTAGAGACTGGTATGCTACTGTACATACAGCAGCAACTTCTTCTTCCTATCCTAAAGACTCCCCTTCTGCTTTGTTCAGCACTTGATCCTTTTAGATTTGGATTTTGGAGGGAATGCATCACTTTTGTTTTGCCTGCAATCTCTGCTGCATCCACACCCTTTGGATTTTTACTTTTTGGGAAAATCTAGTAAGTCCAATGCATTATTTTCAAATAATTTGTTGTTTGAGGGAGGGCTTCCTTTTTTAGGGGAGTTAGGAGTAGGAGCCCATGTGGGATCAAGTTGTTTTATGGGAAAATGTTTTCACATGGTGGAGGCTTGGTGTTATAATGATATTTTCTCCACTTGTGTTTTTTGTGAATTTTATACAGATTTGTTAATCATTTTACTGTGTTGCTATTCTAATGTTTGGGGCCTAGTTTGCCCTGCAGAGGCATTGAGTGCATTTTAAATGTAACTTTCTCATTCCCACTGCTGCTGTGCTTCCTAATCATTTAAGGGGCTTGGGGATGGCCTGACATTAAATGCAAAATGTGGGTTACTTTTTGTCTGTATGTGCCTGTTGGTGGCTTAGGTCGGGGTGCATCAAGGGGTTCAGGCTCACGTTGCCAGGCATGTTCCTTTGCTCTCATCTACCTTCCTCCCCATGTGAATGCCCACACTTTTGTGTGTATTAGCGACATGGTTTGGTTAGGTTATTTTTGGCAAATGTAAAAGTATTTTGGAGTGGTATTTGATGTTGCCTTGGGCTGTTTATTGTCGAGGATTTTTAAAGTTTATTTAATTTACATTTCTGACAATGCTGATTTAGAATAGGGCAACCATGTTCTTTGTTTTGGTCTTTATGTCTCCTTATTTGCTAGTCATGTGGTGATAGCTAGTGTTGGAGTTTCTGATAGGCTGCCATTTCTTTGCTGGCCATGCGATGACCACTTTCTTGCAAAACCAGTCAGTGTGTGCGCGTGTGTGTTTGTGGTGGCTATTTAGTTTGTCTTTGTTTTCCATGTGGTGGATTAGCTAGTTAGCTTCATTTTGTGACACCAGTGTGTGTTTCAATCCTTTTCTTCCACTTTTAAAAGCCATTTTGAAGGAGCATCGATAGTAGAAGCCCATTTTCCTGTTACAATTATTTATGTGTATAGCTGGTTGTTCTATACAGTTTTAGATTAATTTAGTCAATGTTTCCCTGTCTCCCCTGCTTCCCATAGTGTCCCCGTGGACCCTTGAGAGGCACCAGCAATTATTTAATACTTTGAAAAAAATGTACCTGCCTCCAGCAGCCATTGGGTCATTATGGCCCTGATGAGACACCCACAATTATTTAATGTATTATTTCAATTTTTGCCTTCCCCACTCCCATTGTGTCCACATGGACCCTGGAGGGGCACCAGCAACAATTTAACACATTATTTCGATTTGTGCCTGCCCCACCACCTCCCATGTTGTTGCCATGGGTCCTACAGGGACACCACCAATCATTTAATAGATTTATTACATTTTTGCCTGCCCTTGCTGCCTTCCATAGAGTCCCCATGGGCCCTGGAATGGACGCCAATAATTATATAATTAATTTATTCCATTTTTGCCTGCCTCTAATGTGTGTCCCATGAGCCTGGGAGGGGCACCATGCTAGCTTTTCCTGTGTAATATCTAGCAAAAATATAGTTAGTTTATGCACGGGTACACCACTGTTAAGTATTTGTGATGATGATGACTTTTACATTGGCAAGATTGTCCTGATCTCACTTATTTCCCACTTCATTTTAAGCACCTGCAGGTACACAAGATGTCAAGTCATGCACAGTACTGAGATGGGTAGAATTAGCTGACAGTGAGACCAGAGTCCTTTGCTAAGTGCTTCTGCCTGCAATATTTGCTAACCTATATAAAACGTAAAGAAGATGGTCGCTTAAAAAGGAAAGAAGGTTCCTGCCACAAAAAAGAGGAGATGACTTCTGTTGCCAGTTCCACCATTGGCATAAATCCTTCCTTATTTTTTCAAAAACGCAAAGTACCTTCTGCACTCTCCCCTATGCAGTAAGAGGATAGAAGAGGATCACCCCTGGATCAACACCACCACAACAGAAACCGAAGCCCATGTCTCTCAGCACTGCAGTGACTGCACTCATGGAGACAGTGACGCTGACATTTCATTGGCCCAGCAGAAAATGTAATCTTTAAAAGAATGAAAACAACAGGAACCACAGATTGCAATACCTTCCAGAAGTAGGAGCAGAGAAGGAAGTCTTTGTGCAGAGGAAAATATTGCTGTGACTGCTCTTCCTCTAGACACAGCTTCACAATTTCTGGCAAAGAAAAGAAAGAGCACTCTCTCATCTTTTCCAAGCCCCTCTTCTGATGATATGGATTGGAACTCAACTGAGGCCTGCCACAATAGAGGAGGGAAAAGGCAGATTTCTGATAGCCCTGAAAGTGATAAAGGTGATGATGAGCCAGTGAATGTTAGTGTGGAGAGTGGCAGGGACGAAGTACAGCTCACTTTTCTTCAACCTTCTCTTAGTCATGTAGTTCGACTAACACTGCCTGCTTCCATCTTTTTAAGATCCCTGAAAGCTGCAGCAACCTCTGCTACAACAGTCACAGCCCATCCTAGAGAAAGGTCAATACATCCACCTAGTTTCACCTCAACAAGTTCTTCAGGCTTTGCCTCCATAAGACAGCTCTCTTCCCCAGTTTTGGACTTCTTTATACTCAGGCTATATGAGAAGCACATTGCAGAACGCTCAATTTGAAAAACAAAATATTTGTGGGGCAACCCAGGTGTATATTATTGTACCAGGGGTCAAATGGAAAATCTAAAAATTCAAACACACAAAAGGTGATGGGAGTAATGCTTGCAATATGTCTAACCACTGGCAATCATATGGGGTAGAACTCTGAGGCATTATACAAGTCACCGGAGATTAGATCCAGCCATATGTAAATCAGTCTTGATCCTGCTTCAAGAGGAACAGACTAGAAAGAACTACAAAGCCAGGCCCTCCATGAACCAGAACACAAGTAACTCTAGAGTTGTTTGGCGCTTATAAGGGCTCTTCAGCTAGATGTAGCTTGGTTACAGTGGCTTTTCAGTCAGGTGTAGTTGGATTCTAATGGCACAGTGAGCATGGGACCCATGTCTGGGTATACCCTTGTGACTTGGAGCATTACATCATACAAGCAGAAGGTGATGGGAGGAATGCTTGCAATATGTTTAACCCCTGGCAATCACTGGGGGTAATATTCTAGCCCATTGTTCTTTTGCCCACTAAGCCAACTCATATTAGACCCAGCTCTTTTCTAATCAGTCTTGATTCTGCACCAATTGGAACAGGCCATCCCAAACTGCCAAACCATGTCCTATCTGAACTGGAACACATGTAACCCTAGACTGGTTTTGCGCTTACTAGAGCACTTCAGTTTGATGTATCTTGGTTACAGTGCCGTCTGAAAAATAAACATCATATGGACAGAGTACCTAGAAAAAAATGCCCCTCTTGGTGAGAGAGAAGAAGCTGTTCAACTGATAGAAGGAGGTGGTGGTGCAAAAGAAAAATAGGATGTCTGTATCATTCGAAGACACCCTGTAACAGTTGCTCGTAGTGTGCAGTCATCACCCACAGAAACCTCTGAATGGCACAAAGGACTGAGAAATATAGTCACCCCACAGCATCCAACCAGCTTACTTGCTCACTGTAGGTCTCTTTTGGTGGTATCACAAAGAAAACAGTCACAACAAATTACTATCAGGGCTACATTTATCACGGAGCCACCGTACCACTGAACCCAATGAGAAATGTTAGTGCTTGACCTCCTCCCACTTTTTTTCTTTCATAGAAGGAGAGGAGTTTCTTTAATTTGTGGAGACCTTCTTCCCAAAAAGGAAGGTTCCAAGCCAAACCTACTTTTCCACTGTTGCTGTGCCTGTGTTGCACTATCAATTGCTCCAATTGGTTGGCAACACTATGAAGGAGAGCGCTATTCAATCCATCCACCTCATGATGGACAGTTTTGAGTAACTGCTAGTCTCTACACTGATGATGTTTTTCAGGGCATTTGGTGGCATGCAACAGTAGTAAACAACTTACTGGTCACCTGTTAAAAAATATGCACTCATTTTAGTCATTATTTCTAAGCTTGAAGCAGATGTGAATCATTCAGCGTGCTAATAAAGTACCTGTATCAGCCCTCATACAGGAGGTGAAAATGCTTTGGAACTCAACCTACTATATGGTGCAAAGCCTGTTTGAGCAGTACCGGTTTCTCAATGATTGTGTAATTCAAGGAAGAGGGGATGCAACTGGAAAATGCAAAGACAATGAAGATGGACAGAAAGGGCCTAGTGGAATGCATGATCCAAATGCACCGCCTTTTTTAGATTATGACATGGGAAGTCACCAAGAAGAAAAGGGGAAAGAGTACAATATGCCAAGCAATATCATAGTTGTACCTGCTGCAGGAACATTTTCCAAAGGGAAACAAATACTTAACAACATCAATGAAAAAGCAGCTTCTTTGGTGAACAACTTAATCCTTTGCTTGAACGCTAACCCAATGCTGCAAAAATAGATTGTGTCCTCCCTATTGAGTACTTGTGCCACAATACTGGATCCACAGTACATATGAATGTTTCAATTTGCAAGATTTGGATTGTCAGGAAAGAAGGTGATCTAGAAAAAGAACAATTGAAAATTCATGGCCAGCCCAGGGCAGACCTGAAGCGTAGTCTACCCCAACAGTCTACACCTCCAGAGAGGGCAGTGCTATAGGCTCTCAGTCTCTTGAAAAGCAACCATCACCATCACTGGCTACTTAACCCACAGCCTCAGCAGCTTTAAGGCCACTGCCATAATCTACAATGAATATTGGTTTCATTTGGTGGGACTTGAGTCAAATGCGCAGGCAACATAGACACTGCAGGTGGCAGATCCAATTTAATTCAGAAGATGGTAGAACACTATTTGTATGACCCAACATAGAAATACCAGGATCAAGACCCAATAACCTATTGGCATGGGAAGAAGGAACAGTGGACAGTACTCTGCTGGGTGGCAATAAAGTATCCAGCATGTCCGGCAGCCAGTAAATCATTCAAATGTGTAGTCAGTGCAGCTGGCACAGTTGTCACAGTCATTAGTACCAGTATTTCTACTCCAAACATGGACAGAATGAAAATGTGTAAAATGAACTCACACTTTATACCAAAAGATGTTAATGCTCTTGAAGACAGAAATGTGAAATACTGCAGTTGGTTGGACATCACAAGTGTGGCAAGTGATCATCCTCCAGGTGACCCCCCCCCCTGAGTTTGAGGACAAACTCTGTTTTCTTAATACATAACACAACTGAACAGATACAACTGTTTTAAAAAACAGTGTGCTGCTTACACCAGTGTGCATGCCACAGATAATAAATCAAGAAGGACAGCACTTTTTTGCGAGGGTTGGCTGAGTGTTGAGAGGCCAGAAAGACAAATTCAAACTTCACTTCTATTGTAGACTTTGAAATGAACAATGGTATCAGTCTGCAGTAGCATCCTTACATTTTCTCCATCCCTATCCCTAGTTTCATATCCATGTTGGGCTGCCAGAGAACATTTAAAAGACTGCCCTATATTGTGTATCTTGTCCATGGCAAAGAGACACATAGGTAAATGGACACCACACTTGGAACAGGTAACTTACACCAATACATTCCAAAATATGATGATGATTCATGTGATCATTGGGAGGAACTTTGAATTTGGCATGTAATTTTTGTGTGATCATTATGGATCAATGCTTGCCTTCCATGAGTCACTGAGATGAAGTATTCGATTGTTTCTTTAATGAATTAAGTCAATTATCTCTGGGTCCTTCTCAGAACATTCAGTTTACCTATACTAGACTAACACTTAATTTCTTTTCATTTTCTTGTTCAACACGTTGATCTCATATCTGTATTGCCAAGGTTCTAATGATGTATATTTCAAAAACAAAAATAAAAATTGGGAAAAAAGAAGTCAATGTCAGAAAAAGGACCAATGCCTACCTACTTCATTGGAAACAAGAGGTCTTAAAGAGGCCTACCCCTATGGACTGGAGAAAGGTGAGATGATTTGGAAAATGAAGATTAGCGGCTTATGTAGCAAACTGTAATTAAGAGGTTGTGATCTGGACATAACAAATGATGGGCACAGTTAAATGTTTTCATTGTTTGGGTGCGCACTAATCAACCAGGTACAAGCAGCTAGTTGCCTGTCTGATTGTCTGGGCTCTGGGATCGAGATGAGATTAGTTCTTAGTTAATGATACACCACTATTCCAGCTCATGCTCGGTGATTCAGCCAGGCCAGCAGGCAAGATGGACAATGCCAGGAAAATGCCGATACACTGTTCATTTTAATGAAGTATCATTTTTCTTTTATTTTAAATATTTTTTTAACTGTGTGGGTTCGAAAGGAGGGTTAATCTCAGTTGAAAGGTTGTAAACTTGCATCTAGAGCTTAACTGAGAACATGAACAATAAAAGCAAAGGTGGGTGGAGTGCCACTATGTGGAATTCCACAGAGTTGCCTAAAAACTTTGCTCCACCCTAACGTGCATACAGGCAGCAGACCTGGAGGGCTCCTGACCCCCAGACTGCCTCATGCTTAGCTTACCTGGATCTGGCATTCTCTGCCGTGCCGGGGCTGTCCTCCACCTCCTGTCTCCTCGTTGGTGCAAAACCCCTACGCTGTACTTCATGAGAGGATGAGCAGTCCTCCCAAGACGTACAGCGCAGGGGTTTTGCACCGATGAGGACACAGCCAGGTGGAGGAGAAGGACAGCCCAGGCGTGGCGGAGAACCCCAGATCTAGGATCAGGTAAGCCGCTGAGGCCTTCCTAGGGGTGCGTGGCTGGGGCAAACTGCCACACCGCAGAATCAGAGTTTTTGCCAAACTCCAAGTTCCCAGCCGAGTGCAGAGTTGGCAAAACTCCGCAAACTCCGCTGGCGGAGTGGAGTTCGTCACCCACCCTTAAATAAAACACAGAATTTCTACGTTTAAGCAAAGTGAAGTTTACCTTGCCACTGAATAAGTCTAATCCTCAAATCCCGTTATGTATAACTTTTGAATACTACATTTAGATTTTCTTTTAAGGGTAGGTTGTGATTAAACAGATGAAGCAGGTACCCAGCTGGGAAAGTGGAAAGATTTTAAGGGCCAAGTGGGAAATGAGACAGTAACCTTTGCCACTTTCTTTGTGTAGCAAAATAGAAAAGTATTGAAGTCAATTCATCCGCCAGGAAAGGGAGTGGGTCAGGTTAAACAGAACAAAAAATAGCTGAGGAAAATAGTGGGTCAATACTCAACAGCAGGTTGGGGTGTCGGGAAACTAATAAAGCTTAAGACAAAGGTAAGGAGGACAAAGGGGCCAGTACGGAGTATAGAATATTACCCTGTGAGGAAACTCCTCAATTTCTCTAACTCTCATACACTCTCTCTTTCCCCAGCTGACAGGGCACTATGTGCTGGAAAGCAAAATGCAGACTTCAGGGGTAGGCCACAGCTGAGAAAATGTGTCCATCAGGATTTTCAGCAGGTTAGTGCTTTTGGTCTTGATAGGGACCCCTTGGAATTTTATGGACTGGTCCTGTTGTGAGTATCCTCTGAGGAGGAGACACTGACTTCTGCACACAGATGCATTGCAAGTGACCAGAAGATTGTGTAACATTCTTCGAGCAATCGTAAATGCTTCATTCATTAAATATATTCAATAAAAGATGGAAAGTTCTCCTGGGAATAAGGTGGGCTTTGTGTTGCTTTTCCAGTGCTGAGTGAAACACTTTGATAACAGGGAAGGTGTCCCAATGAGCATCTGCCGGTTTGCACAATTTTTTCAGTTTGTGCATAGTATTTAGTTTTGTGCTTGATGCAGTACTTATCCTCTTTAAAAGTAGAAGCACTAACTACACAGCAATTTATTAAGTGTTTTTTTTTGTATTGCTGATTCCTGCATCTGTTCATTAAATGTTTGTTGTGCTTCTGATTTCTGCATCTCTAGCGTTCACCCCCTTCCCTGAGTATTCATTGTGCTGCTCTGTTTTATTTAAGCCTGGGCGGAGTTCACAGAGTTCTGGTATGCGGAACTCCGGGAAGTGCAAAACAAACTCCGCCGCGCTACGCGGAGCTCCGCGAGCAGCGGAGTGCATTAGATAAATGCAGTTTGCAGTGATTTTCAGTGCCAGGTGCTTGTACGCACTGTGCAATCATCGCGAACGGCACCATGCACAGCACAAGCGGGCGTTGCTTCCTTTCTGCCTCTCAAGTAGAGTTTTTACTCGAGCAGCAGCTTTCTCAACGCAAACGGACAGTTTCTCAAAGCGAGCGGTCGCGTGCATACGCGACCACTCGCAATGAGAAATCTGACTGCTCGCGTTGAGAAATCTCGCCAGAAGATTGATTTTCCCCGCTCGCGCTCGCCAACTTGATGTTGACGATCGCGAATGAGGAAAAATCTCGCCGGGAGGTTGATTGTCCTCACTCGCCAACTTTATATTGAAAAACGCGAGCGAGGAAAAAAACTCCACTCCGCAACGCGAAGCAGAGTTTTTCGGAACTCCGCGAGCTCCGCGTAATGCAGAGTGCGGAAAACTTAGTTTTATTACCCTGTGATTCAAGTTCCCACTTTGGGGATTTTCTCATTTCATTGACTCTAGGACACCAGAAAACAAAAGACAGCGCCTCATTTACTATATTTGACACATGGCAGCACAGCCTTCCTTCGTTCCTGCACTGCCATGCATCAAAATAAAAGGGCAGGAATGTGCCATATCTACAAGATATGGCACATTCCTGTCCTTCTCCCCTGTGCCGGTGCACAAACAGCAGCCGTGCGCCAATGCTGACACCATTGCACTACGGTGCAAGGGTGTCTGCATTGCAGTGATGATTGTTTTTGTGCAGAAAGGGACACCTTCGTGCACAAAAACAATCATTAATGGTGTTTTGCAGAATGCAGCACACACAGAGAGAGCAAAAAACGAGGAGAAATAAAAGTATTTCTCCTTGTTGCCCCACTTCTAATCTTCCCTTGGGGAGGTGTAGGATTTCGATGCATTCCCAGGTTTATGACACTTTGTAAATCTGGGAATGTGTCAGGTACCATGGATGTTGCATGGGAACAACCACAGAAACACGCATGGAACGCCACTTTCACGCAGAGTAATGCGAGACAGGGGCCCATATTTACAAGGCAATGAAAAGTCACACAGGGTGACTGTACATGACCTTGTAAATATGGGGCAGACACTGCGCCGTCGGTGTGTCTAAAAAAGTGATGCACCAGAAGTGCAATTGGCTTGTAAATGAGGCCCTTGTTTTTTAAATTTGGGTCCCAGAACCTTCTGACTGCCCTGGAACTCTGACTTGGATGTCTCACAAATGCACAGTATGTTGGAATTGTTTTCTGCCCAGTGTGTTCCAAATTCCAACCTTCTTCAAACATTTATGTCTTCTTTCCAGAAAAAGAGCAGGAGGACAACATATACAAAAGTTTTGCATCCATTTATTTGGTTGATGAAGAAGTAGTCAATGAAGGATCTGTCCCTAAACAAAGACATATGGCGTCAAGAAATGAAACCATGTCACTTCCTACTAGCACCTGAGCCACCTTTCCCACATGTGAAGGATAATTTTACAGAAGCTGAGTGGTGTGCAAAGGATTAAGTAATATTTATAGCCTTGTTACTTTAGGTGCCAGAGTCCATGAGTTGGGGCAGTAAACCTCACAATACCAATTACCGCACTGGTGAAGTTGTGGCTTCAAAGTATCCTATAGATTGATCTAAAGGCAAGTAAGAAGAGTTGATTTTCCAAATTTAAAAAAGCTCAAATCTGTTGTTCTTCATTGTCATCTTGGTAATTAAAGTGTTTTACTAAACACTGGAGAAATAAAGCATAGCCCGTCTTAATCACATGGGAGCTTTCCACCTTTATTGAACATATTTCATGAGTGAAGCAAATACGATTACACAAATAACATTACATCTCATGTGTCAGCCTTGGAAAAGTGGTAATACCATGAAACACAAGTGATCTGTGTTGATAGAGATGAAAGAAAAGAACTCTCAATAAGATATTGGATATCAAACAGAGAACATATATTCAGCTTTGAATGAAGCTTTACAAACAATGAATATAGGAACCAACAGATTAGAGCTTTTTATATGAATTTGGACAATGTATTGTTCTGATCTACCGCAGATTAATATCCAAACACCTTTGAAATTAAGAAATATTTACTCACACTTAATTTATTTAAATTTCTTTCTTTTTGCTCTTCAAAACATCGGCCCTCATTATGAGGTCGGTCAGAGTTGCCTTTGACTGGCACTGTTTCGTGGAAGGGACCGCCCAACCATAGGTCAGCGGTACCGACAACCCCATTAGGCTGCGATCGCACATGGTGCAGTCACAAACTTCATTTCTCAATGGGAGCTTGTGCAGTGGGTCGAAACTGCCTGCACCACAAGCTCCCATTGAAAAATGGAACTTTGTAAACATCCCTGCATCATGTGGCAGGCACCTCGAGGGCCAGGGGGTAAGGGGGCCCATCTACGGGTCCCCAAAGTCAGTTTCCGACAGCCAAGCTGGTGGTGTGTGTGGACTTGCTCTTGGCTGATGGTGTATGTGTACTAGTGCTTGGTAGCGGTGTTTGTGGACTAGGGCTTACCTGGCGGTGTGTGTGGACTGGCACTTGGCTGCTGGTGTGTGTTGGCTGGTCCTTGATTGGCGGTGTGCGTGGATGGCACTTGGCTGGCGGTGTGGCTTGTGTGGATCCCCCAGCATTGTTCTTACCCAGAATACACTGCAAACCTCACATTTCGTGTTCCCTTGATCTCTTGATTAATATGATACCTCACTTGTGTGGGTGCCCAAAGCAGAGGCAGCCTAAAAATGTATTAAAAACTCCCCTTATGGACACGCTTTGGTTCCTCCTCAGTTTTTCCTTTTATAAATTTTTAGGCTGACTCTGCTTTGGGCACCCACACAAATGAGGTATCATTTTTATTGGGAAACAGAGGGAATACCGGGTGGTAAGAAATTTGTGCTGGTACGCTGATCCCACACAGAAATGTGAGGAAAATGTGATTTTGTAGCTAAATTTGAGGTTTGCAGGGGATTCTGGGTAGGAAAATGTTGGGGGGAATCCACGCAAGCCACACCTCCCAGGACTGCCCCGGGTGTCTAGTTTCCTGAAATGTCTGGGTTTGGTCGGTTTACCTAGATGGCCGGTAAGCCTGGGAACAAAAACCCAGGTGCCCCACTATCTATCACAAAACAACCTACTTTTGCAAAAGAGGGTCCTGTGATTTAGTCCCAGGCTCGGCAGCCATCTAGGAAAACCTACCAGACCCAAACATTTATAAAAACTAGACACTCGGGGGAATCCAGGGAGGTGTGGCTTTGATGGATCCCCCAATGTTTTCTTACCCAGAATCCGCTGCAAACATCACATTTAGCTAAAACCATTAAATTGTCCTCACATTTCTGTGTGGGAAAGTTGTGGGATCACCGGGCTGACACAAATTTCCTACCACCCAGCGTTCCCCCAGGTCTCCCAATAAAAATGGTACCTCATTTGTGTGAGTGGGCCACATGCCTGCAACAGGGAAGAACCCAAAATGTATTGTGGAGACATCAAAATTATCTAACACAAAACAACCTGGTTTTGCAACGGGGGGCACCTGCGTTTCTGGTCCCAGGCTCAGCGGCCATATTTGGAAGCCTACCAAACCCAGACATTTCTAAATAGTAGACACCCTGGGGAGTCCAAGGATGTTTGGCCTGCGTGGATGCCCCAAAGTTTTCTTACCCAGAATCCCCTGCAAACCTTACATTTAGCTAAAACAAATCAAATTTTTCTTACATTTCTGTGTGCGATCACAGTGCCGGCACAAATTTCCTACCGCCCAGCGTTCCCCTCAGTTACCCGAGTAAAATGATACCTCACTTGTGTGGGTGGGCCAAGGGCCTGCAATTGGGAAGGCCCAAAAATGTAGAGATTGAGGGGATAGCACAGCGAGCTCTAAGCGCTATAATTGTTTTTATACACGTTTTTAGGCTGACTCCGCATTGGACACCCAAACAAGTGAGGTATCATTTTTATAGGAAGACCAAGGGGAACGCTAGGTGGCAGGACAATTGTGTTGGTGTGGTGATCCCAGTCAGAAATGAAAGGTAAATGTGATTGTTTTTGCTAAATTTGAGGTTTGCAGGGGATTCTGGGTAGGAAAAATTGGGGAATCCACAAAAGCCACACCTCCCTGGACTCCCCAGGGTGACTAGTTTTCAGAAATGTCTGGGTTTGGTAGGTTCCCCTCAATGGCTGCCGAGCCCAGGGCAAACCTTGCAGGTGCAACCCTGGCAAAACTGGGCCATTTTGTGATAGATAATTCTGATGTCTCCGCAATGTCTCCGCAATACATTTTGAGCCCTTCCCTGTCACGGGTACTTGGCCTACCCACACTAGTGAGGTAGCAATTTTATTGGGAGACCCTGGGGGGACGCTGGGTGGTAGGAAATTTGGGTCTATCTGGTGATCCCACAACTTTGCCTTACAGAAATATGAGGAAAATGTGTGTTTTTTAGCTAAATTTGAGGCTTCCAGGGGAATCTGGATAAGAAAATGTGGGGAGGTCCACGCAAGCCACATCTCCCAGGACTTCCCCGGGTGTCTAGTTTCCTGAAATGTCTGGGTTTGGTCGGTTTACCTAGATGGCCGGTAAGCCTGGGAACAAAAACCCAGGTGCCCCACTATCTATCACAAAACAACCTACGTTTGCAAAAGAGGGTCCTGTGATTTAGTCCCAGCCTCGGCAGCCATCTAGGAAAACCTACCAGACCCAAACATTTATAAAAACTAGACACTCGTGGGAATCCAGGGAGGTGTGGCTTTTATGGATCCCCCAAAGTTTTCTAACCCTGAATCCCCTGCAAACATCACATTTAGCTAAAACCATTAAATTGTCCTCACATTTCTGTGTGGGAAAGTTGTGGGATCACCGGGCTGACACAAATTTCCTACCACCCAGCATTCCCCAAGGTCTCCCAATAAAAATGGTACCTCATTTGTGTGAGTGGGCCACGTGCCTGCAACAGGGAAGAACCCAAAACGTATCGTGGAGACATCAAAATTATCTAACACAAAACAACCTGGTTGTGCAAGGGGGGGCACCTGCGTTTCTGGTCCCAGGCTCAGCGGCCATCTTTGGAAACCTACCAAACCCAGACATTTCTAAAAAGTAGACACCCTGGGGAGTCCAAGGATGTTTGACCTGCGTGGATGCCCCAACGTTTTCTTACCCAGAATCCCCTGCAAACCTTACATTTAGCTAACACAAATCACATTTTTCTCACATTTCTGTGTGCGATCACAGTGCCGGCACAAATTTCCTACCGCCCAGCGTTCCCCTCAGTTACCCGAGTAAAATGATACCTCACTTGTGTGGGTGGGCCAAGGGCCTGCAATTGGGAAGGCCCAAAAATGTAGAGATTGAGGGGATAGCACAGCGAGCTCTAAGCGCTATATTTGTTTTTATACACGTTTTTAGGCTGACTCTGCATTGGACACCCAAACAAGTGAGGTATAATTTTTATAGGAAGACCAAGGGGAACGCTAGGTGGCAGGACAATTGTGTTGGTGTGGTGATCCCAGTCAGAAATGAAAGGTAAATGTGATTGTTTTTGCTTGATCCATAGATGGGGGATCAGGACAGAGAAAGCTCGCCCGCCCCTGGTGGTTTTGTTGAACCGCGGACAGGACAACAAGCCTGCCTAGGACGAGCAGAGGGTATGTCCTGGCACTTAGCTCCACAGGCGCTCCTTGATGTATTCTGGGGCTTGTCCATGAAGGGCTTTGTGAGCGATGCAGAGGCCCTTAAACCTGGCTCGCTGCTTGACGGGAAGCCAATGCAGCTGCTGCAGCAATTGGGTAAGAGAATCTGGTGAGAGCCACTCAAGTCACCCCATCCTGGATTCCCCTGGGTGTCTTGTTTTCAAAAATGCACAGGTTTGCTAGGTTTCCCTAGTTGCCAGCTGAGCTAGAGTCCAAAATTGACAGGTAGGCACATTGCGAAAAAAGTGTCAGTTTTCACTGGAAAAATGTAATGTGTCAATGTTGCATTTTGGGCCATTTCCTGTGCAGGCACTAGGCCTACCCACACAAGTGAGGTTCCATTTTTATCGTGAGACTTCAGGGAACACAGAATAGTGGGAAAAGTGTTATTGACAAATGACTTTCTATGCATTTATGCCTGCCAAATGTAAGACAATGTGTAAAAAAAGAAGTCATTATGAAAAATGCTCTCTAATTCACATGCTAGTATGGGTAACCACAAAATTGGAGATGTGCAAATAACTAATGCTTCTAAACTCCATATTTTGTTTCCATTTCAGAAATACATAGGTTTTCTTGATACTTATTTTCCACTCTTTATATTTTACCAAATAAATTGCTGTATACCCGGTACGGAATGACAAACCATTGCAAGGCGCGGTCTAGTTATTGGCTCTCGGTACCTCGGGTTCTTGGTGAACCTACAAGTCCTATATATACCTGCAACCAGAAGGGTCCAGCAGAGGTAATGGTATGTTTCTATAAAATAAATCTGCCATTCTTAGAAGAAGTTACAAGTGAAAATGTAGGCACAAATAGCAGGGTTTTTTTTCAACTCAAATTCAATATTTTTTTATTTCAGCTGTTAGTTTCCATAGGAAACCCTTGAAGGATCTACACAAATGACCGCTTGCTAAATTCTGAATTTTGTCTACTTTTCAGAAATGAGCTTTCTAGGATCCATTATTGGTTTCACTACCATGTTTACCACTAGCTGGAAGGAGGCTGAAAGCACAAAAAATTGGAAAAATATGCTAGGTCCCAGTAAAATTCTAAAACTATGTACAAAATGTTGGTTTTCTAATAAAAGCCTGCCTGTTTCTGAAAGCCGGAAAAATGGTAATTTTAGCACCGCAAACCCTTCAATGATACCATTTGCACAGAAAAAACAGACGCCCTCTTCTGCAGCCCTTTTTTCCCTTTTTCCCAATAAAACCAAAATGTTGCTGTATTTTGTCTAATTTCTCAGTCCCCTCTAGGGGAATCCACAAACCCTGGGTACTTTTAGAATTCTCAGGAAGTTGGAAGAAAAGGACGCAAATTTGGCATGGATACCTTATGTGGACAAAAAGTTACAGGGGCCTAAGCGTGAACTACCCCAAATAGCAAAAAAAAAGGCTTAGCACAGTGGAGGAA
Source organism: Calotriton arnoldi (assembly GCA_963921515.1). Classification (NCBI taxonomy): domain Eukaryota; kingdom Metazoa; phylum Chordata; class Amphibia; order Caudata; family Salamandridae; genus Calotriton; species Calotriton arnoldi. The sequence goes on along the minus strand of CAWUFW010006548.1, from coordinate 786,031 downwards.
AAGGCCTAGCAGCAAAGGGGTTAAGAGGTGAGAAGACACTGTTTGTTTATGCTTATTAGCATGGGCATACGCGTATTAGCATGGGCAGATATGTTTTTGCCATCCATATTTTTTAATATGTGCAGCTAATTGACTGTGCAAAGAAAGAAAAATATTTAAAGTATAGCAAAAGCCAGTAAAGCTTTTGCTTAAAATAATGAGAAAGAGACAATATATATTGCTTGAGTCCTGTTGGAAAATACTATTAGATCAAAATCTGAGGAAAATTAGCCAAGTACTTGCCGTTGCTTCCTAGAGGAATTACCCCAATTTAACTGGGCACCTGCTCCCAACGGTAGCATGAGGGGTAGGCCTTGTAGTCAAACATTCATCAAAGGTCCTGTCCCTGCACACAACCTACTGTTTCCTCAGCTCCCCTGCTTGTGAACAAGCAGGGGAGCTGAGCAAACAGTAGGCTGCAAACTGCATGCTCACGTCAGTCACGTCTTCGGGGGAAGTGACCTCATCGCTACCAACCCTGACGAAAGCCCAGGACCTCATATAGACCCTTAGGAAGGGCTGAAACATGTTGGTGTTCTAGGGTCATAGAACCATCACATCCTCTAGCCCTACATTCATTTTTAACCTTCCCTCTCACCCCACGAATAAAGGATACTTTTGGAGTGGGAGAAGAATTTTATCTTTAAAGTTACGCCCCCATACACCCAGTCTTCATAAGTGCTCCCTGAAACATGGTTGAGCCCACCCCGACCTTTCGGAGTTGGGGTGTACCTGATGATGATGCATGTCACTATTAGAGTGAGTGAGGGTTGTATTAAGAAAAGGGTCTCTTAACCCTTCCCACCCACAATAGTGGATCGGCTATCACCTGGCTTATGGTTCATCCCACTGCTCTTCACCTCTTCTATAGGAACCATTTTGGTTCCAGAGGAGATACTATTTGTTTTTTTGAGTATATGCCAGGGAGGAAGTATCCCTTCCATACTCTTCACTGAGGACCTCTCTACCCTCCTAGGGTTCCCACCTGGGATCCCTAAGCTAGTGAAATAGAAAATTAGCCAAACCAGTATGGTCCCACTGGTGCTGCAGCTAAAACCAACACAGGAAGGATCCAAGGTCAAAGCTGGGCCTTTTCTTTGAAGGGCTCTGCCTTTTCTGAGTGGATCCTTGTTGACAGAGCAGCAAAGACCTGGTGCTAGTTCCAGGTGCACAGTGTCCCCATGAGCAGCAATTAAGGTCAGGTAAACCCACCATAGTATGCCCACAAGGACCAAGATAAGAGATATCCATTCTAAAAAAGTTTTCTAGCCTTCTACCGTCAGTTAAATTATTGTCTAAGAGCGGGCTTGTTGGATCTCAGCAGCAGGCAGCCATCTTGTTTCTCACGCTTCTGCATCCTTCTGAATATATGTAAATTTCAATACCCAGATCAAACCCTTGAGAACACTGCTGAACAGAGTAACAGAGTGATAAAGAGCTGCAGTTCGTGAATGAGGAGAAATGAACAAGAGAATACGTTCATGTACTGTTTTACATCATCTGCGTAGTTTAGCTGTACTGTGGAGCTTTATAAATCTGAACAGCTGTGAATCATATGGCTGACATCATGGAAGTTAAATCTTCAGAAGTGAAAACTCTACTCACTGCAGTCACTGGAAGCAAGGAAAGCAATGCCCAGGAGCAATGTGCAGATCCATACCAAAACCATTTTCCAAAGGCATGGACTCTTGAGGATCCATATCATCATCTAATGAGCAAACAGCTGCAAAAAAGGAGGTTGTCTCGTTGATGATCCCAAAAAGTGGCTCCTATTGTTTCAATCCGGGGCATGTTCACAAAAGTGCAGCATTTTGTGCTGCTTCATCAATGCACTAGGCCAATCTGAACAAAATTTCAAAAGATGAGCCTTAGTTGGATGTATTAGTTCACTTTGGAGTTTAGTTATTATTAATCCAAAATTGTTTTACCAACTTCCTAAGCAAATCAAAGTGGTTCATAGAGTTTGTTTGGTTTTTTCTAACTTAATTTCAATGACAATTTCATTAGATGCGATACTGGTATTGCATTTCCGGATTTTTGGCTCTCATTTAAAAAGGAGTGTATTGTTTCTAGAGGCTGATGTAACTTTGAACACAGTGCTTAAAATAAAAAAAACTATTACCACACACTTCTGTCTTTGTTATACTTCTTAAATTTAGTACATATATTTATGAAAACTATAATATTTTAATACAATTGTTTGTTCTTCGTAAAAGGGAGGTTAGGCATTGTGTAAATTGGCTGTGATGTGGATGAATAAATAAATAGGTTAACCAGCAACACCCTAATTAAACTAATTAAAATCAAGTAAAGCTGATAAACAATAAAGTGAGGTCAGCATTACCACAAACTTCACTGTGGAAACGCCAACATTAAAACATTTAACATTCACGCTTTTGCAGAAATATAAACAAAAACATAAAAAACAACAGTCTTTTGTAAAAAAAAAATGGCAGGGTTTAGAAATGGGCCTGTAATCTCGATGTGGAAGCAATAACAGCGTCAGCATTCTGAATATCCACGGGCAAATACTTCTAGCTGGAGATCATAAAATATGCAATTTGTGTCACTTAATGATTTACAATATAATAATAGTCCCTGTTCCGACTAAAATTGAACATTTGTGGAGCACAATGCTTGCCACAGGCGGGAGACAATCATAAACTCAGTAAAATGCAAGAAGTAAATTATGGGAAACTTCCTTCAGAAAAACGAAACTTTAAAATCCATCAGACATTTCACTATCAGCCAGTAGAAAGATGGCTTTAATACGAGTTAGGTGCCACTAAACATTATTGCTTGTTATGATTCAGTCAACCTGGACCCACTAGAAGTCTCTTTGTAGAATGAAAAGCAGGAATGCAACACCGAATTTTACCAAGCAGTGAATTAAATAAAGTAAATGTCTTTATAACACAGATTAATATGTGCCTTTTGTTTCTAACTATAACAATACTTCAGACACATTTTCAATATTAGATTACAATGATTTGAATAAAAATAAGAATGTAATGCCTTAAACAAAACATACAAAATGGTTTTAATATAGGGCTTCATGTGCCGATTATGTTTGGTGCATTTTATTTTTCGGTAAAAAAAATATTGAACATTGGCAGGGGCAGATTTACAAGAAAGTGACGCATCTGTAAAGATGCGTCACTTTTCCTGCGCCACCCCAAGAAACCCTTGCGCCACTATGGATGCGCCGTATTTACAAAACGGCGCACGATGGCGCAAGGTTTGACAGATGCGTCAGAAAATCTGACGCATCTGTTGACGCAAAAGTCACACATTGCTGGAGTCGTGTCGCAAGCACGGCGCAACTTCAGCAATGCAGGGGGAGGTCTATCTTCATTGTGCTGCGTCACTCCTTATGCCTGCTTCAAGCAGACGTAAGAATTTGACGCAGTGGCGTCCTAGAAGTGGCGCAGTGAAATCTTGTAGATTTCACTGCATCACTTCTACAAGGCTTTTTTGGGTTGGAACGCCCACCCTGCATACATTATACCTGACACAGGTATAATGTAACGCAGGGCTTTACAACGTGACGCATCTCCCTAGATGCGTCACGTTGTAAATGGGCCGCATTTTTACGCTGCTGCTGCATCACAAAAAGTGACGCAACGACGGCGCAAAAATGACGCAAGGGGCTTGTAAATCTGCCCCGCAGTGTTTAGGGCAGTATTCTTTTTCTGTGCATTGTTTATCTTGGGAGCTGATTCCAATCTGTCCATTATTCCCGTTTCGGGCGCAAACTCCTGTTTGCACCCAAAATGGGATTATATGTCAGTGCAAATATTAACTCTGTTTCCTAGAATCACTTCTAGCAATGCATGATTGTCGTTGTTACATTGCGAGCATACTTAAAGAAAACTACAAACGTTCGACTCCTCATAAATCAATTTTTAGACCGAAAAAATTTTGCGAGTGTGCAATACTCCTAAAAAAACATAAGAGCTACAATCGGACATAGTTTTACTTCTTGTGATTTAACTTTTGTTTTCAAACTGGCATTTGGCTATTTGTGGATTTATTCCTGCCATGCTACCTTATTATTATAGAGGTTGACTTGTAATTACGTTTGCTTTGTCTTTTTTTGTTGATCTATATTATGAGTCTGTCAGTTATTTATATTCTATAAAATTCTGGGGCATATTAGCAAGGGCCATTATCTCCGCTTTTTTGGCTTTAAGAGCCAAAGAGCGGAGATAATATTACCGCCCTATTACCAAGGCGGGTGCTAACATGCATTAACGCATGTTAGCACCCGCTTTCCCCACGCCTCGCTCTGCATCTCTAATGAGATGCAAAGTGGGCGTTCCTTCCCAGGATAACAGGAGAAATGTCGCTAACCGACATTTCTCCTATTATCAAGCTGCAGGCGAACATGCAGAGCGATTAGAAAAGTAGCGCTAACCGCAGTTAGCGCTACTTTTCTAACGCCTGCTCTCAGTATGACTTAGCCATGATATCCAATGGAAGGTGGATATCATGGCTGAGTCTGTCCTGCCCTATCAGCAAGCTATCGCCAAAGTTGTGTGATTATCGCTGGATTTCCAGCGATAATCGCACATTTAGCAGTTAGCGCATGCAATTTTATCACTGTTGAGATGAGCGTTGCTGATAGCACGCTATCTCAGTGATAAAATTCAGCGTTAGTCCAGCGATAATTATCCTCGTGCTAAGCGCGCTGAGCGATAATTATCGCCGGACCTTAGTAATATGCCCCTCTGTTCGCACGCATGTAGCCACGACTTCTGTTTATACGAGGGTGCAAACACAGACCAGCTAGAACAGTATCGTAGCCAAAATGTGATGGGCCATAGTGCAAGGAAAAAATGCTCCCCTGGCTCCTGTTTGAATAATAAAATACAGCAATAATTAGGGTTCAGTGGGCTCCTTCAGCCTCTGGGTCCCTCTGCTACTGCAACTGCTGCCCCAATGGATGGAACACCCCTGAGCTAAAGCACCACCCCTTGCTACCATCTTACATGTTTCGCGTTGATAGACACATCAAGTTAGTTATCACCTTAGTGTGCAATATGGATAGGGATGTTTCCAGCTCATTTGACAACTCATTACACAACACCCTTAGGTTGAAAAAGCTTCATTTTGATGCCTTCTGTGAAAAATTGGGTTGTTGGCTGACTGGGCTGTAAGCCCTGGTCAAGCAACAGCCACAATCCATGTCAGGGTGAACCACAAAAAGTCACAAAATTAACCTGTTCTCTACCCTGGGTAGCTTGGCACAAAGAGTAGTCAGGCTTAACTTCGAGGCAAGGTGTAAAGTATTTGAGTAGCACACAAACAGTTATAAAGTAAAAACACAACACAAGAACAATCCCACACAAGTTTAGAAAATAGAGGACAAAATGATTATTTGACACCAAAATGACAACAATTCAATCAGTGGAACTAGTGTTATGGATGTTTAAAGTTTTTAGTAAAAACTAGCGACTAAAAGTTCAAAGCACCTACCGCGGGACATCTTGTCACGCACGGCCAGGTCAAAGTAGAAAAATATGGCCAACCGTGATGGATTCCCGGTCAGATACAAAAAGTGAATTGGGCCCAGTAATAATAATAATAATAATAATAATAATAATTAAAAAAAAAATAATAATATTGAGAAGAAGAAGAAGAGTCATAATACTAATAATAATTTTAATAGTCATAATAATAATAATTTAATAATAAGAATAATTCGATGTATTGCTAATAGAAGAGAGGAAGGCACTGCTAAACTGTGATTAAAGCACAGCACTTGTATCTCTTTTATTTTCAGGGCATGAGTTATCTACATAATATGAAACATAATCAAGCTGGCAAATTTCAGAAGTGCCATTAAAGTTAATTGGATAATTCATAATCTTTATATTTCTGTGGGAGAGGAAATATCAGCAATGCATTCTCCATTAATAATGCAAATTTACAGATGTAAACCTTTTTTATGTTATTATTAAAATGTATTATTTTCATATTGGACTACACTTTTGGTTCTGACAAAAAGCATGCAACAGAAGCTCAGTAAACATGCAATATTGTATTATATTTTACATCTGCCATATTATCATGACAAGAACATTTGTTTCCTCTAAAGACTTTTTCCTAGGTGCTTCTATATAATTATCTTATTATGATTTGCTAATAATACTATAAGTTTAGAGTTCCGTTTCCAGGAACAAACGCAGTTTTAGAATTCTCTTTCAAAAGAAAATGAAACAAATACTCAGTTATGAGTTGAAATATACTAAAATGCTATTGGTATTCATGCTTTCATACAGCAGTTACTCCGATTCAGACTCTAAAATGCCATCATCAACCAAATCCTAAGAAATCAATTATAATAACACATTTTTCTTAGGATTGAACGAGAAATATGAATATTGTGCCAGCAGTCAGGAAACAAAAGAAAAGATATAAACAGAAAGCAACTGCAAAAAAATTGTAAAACTCTGTGATCAATGGAAGTTAGTGTGCAGAGGTGATTAACAAGCAAAGACAAAACGCTTTTGGAATCAGAAATATGTAAGTGACTATGGGCCTGATTATGATGTCAGGTGGACTGCAACTGACCGACCGTCGGTTGCTGTCCACCTGACATATGTCCCTGCGGTCCGCCCATCGCATTATGATGCGGCAGCGGAGGCATCGGGCGGAGGGACCATCCGCTGCTGTTCCAACGGGCTCGTTACCGACATGGAAAGGCTGTCTGGAAGTGACTTTGGGGCCCCTAGCAGGGCCCCCTTCAACCCTGTCCCGCCACTATGGGGCACTGGGGGGCACCATACGTGCCCCCCTAAACATCCACACAGTTCAGGGATGTTTAAAAACATACATTTTTCAATGGCAGCTTGTCCTGTGGGCCTTTTCTGCCCACAGCACAAGCTGCCATTGAAAAATGAATGTTTCCAACCGCCATAGGGCGGTTGCATACAAATTGTGCGGTCAGAACTGCCGACCTATAGTTGGGCGATCCCAGTCTCCAATGGTGTCGGTCGGACACATGTCCACCCAACATCGTAATCAGGCCCTAAGTAGAAACACTTCACTTTAGTGCATCTTCCTTCAAACCAGCGGGCATATTTATGAGCCCCTTGCGCTGCTGTTGTGTCACTTTTTGTGAAGCACCGGCGGCGCAAACCACAAAATCATATTTATGAGGTCACGTAAAGCCACTTTGCGTGGCTTTGAATGGCCTCATAGATATGGAGTAAGGCACGGCAGCGCAAATTGCTGCATTGCCTTACTCTGCGCTAGGGAAGCGCTCAATGGGTGCTGCGGTGGGTGTTCCCATGCAACAGCCATGGATTTTGATGCTTCCACAGATTTTCAAAACCATGTAAACCTGGGGATGTGTCAAAACCTGACACCTCGCCAAGGGAGGTGCAACAATATATAAATAATAACCTGGTATTTGTAAAGCGTGAACTAATCACCCCAACAGGTCTCAAGGCGCTGGGGGCCATCGGGAAGATTAAGCAGGCTATTGCCCAGAGTCACATGCTGCTGGGCTGAGGTGCCGCCAGAACCGGGGATTGAACCGTGAGCCCTGTGCTCCGGAGGAGTGAGCCGTCCTGGCCGCTGCACCAGACCTCTCCCACTCCCAGCAAGAAGAAGTAACATTATTTCTACGTTTTTAACAACGGCGGTCAGTGCAGGTAAACATGGTGGGGAAGGGCAAGGGAATGTCGACAGATGACGGAATAGGATTTATTTATTTATTTAATTTTCCCTATTCTGCCGTCTGTCGACATCACCCACCCCGCCGCCCCATCGCATTTACCAGCACAAACTACCGCTGTTTTTGAAATCTTTCAATGTGTGCTGCATTCTGTAGCACATATAGAAAGAGGAAAAAGTATCCCAGGATTGTTTTTTGTGCAGGAAGTTGCTCCTTCCAGCACAAAAACAATCCTGTCAACAACACAGGCACCCATGGTGCAAGGGTGCCTGCTCTGTAATAGGCTGCCGAAATTGCGCCAGTGCAGGAGGAAGGAACATGAATGCACCGTATTGGACAAATACGGTGCATTCCTGCCGTTCCACTTTGACGAAGGGCAGCTCAGCAACAGTGACTTGCTGTGCTGCCCTACGCCAAATCCACATAAATGAGGCCTCAGGTGTAGAGATGAAAGTCCAGTGTGAACCCTACAGCTGTGTCATCCCTGCCACTTTTTGTTTTTATACCAAAGTTCCTGCGCCTTTTGGTTGTTTGTTAAAATGTATGTTACTCTACTCACCTTTTGACCTTTAAACAGTTGATTTAGTGATTTTCTGGGACAACATTTGGTGCACCCCGACTTGGATAGAGACACCTAAGGTCTCCCCACCATGTAGTCTCAAGATGGCCTTATTACCCACTGATCATAATCCCTGTCTAGTAGCTACTTATTCTGCTTTTTGAGGTGCATAGTTGCACCCAGTGAAATTGTGTACTGGTCTGACCACGTAAATTGTTTCAAGGCCTGGAGCAGATGAGGGTTCCCTCATGTTTATTTTTCATCAGAAAATGTAATATTTCTGAACATTCATATGGTGCTGCTGCATGAACATTAGAACTAGCGTGTACTGTTAATGTTGACAATCAGTGCCCGTGCATCTGACATTATTGCAGCCATCCTTGTTCATCGACATTTACTTTTGCATGAATATGAAGTTTGCAAGATGGAGGTAGAATGCTGACCGAAGGAAACAATGACGCTCACCACTTCTTCCTATGGTGACGATGGTTATCAAGCCTTGTCTGAAGGAAATACATAAGTTTCCCTATCACAGCAACCACCAGAAAGGTAACTCGGACCTCTGCAAGAAGGCAGTGGCCACTGCCTTGTAGTTTGGTGAGAGGACATTCAGAGAATCCTCTATGAAGATGCAAATCTACCCCAGCATGATTGGCTCCTTGTTAAAACCTATAATATACCGGGATTGTGATTGATGGTAAGGCAGTGCCCAACTGCTCGAACTTGTAGATTTAATTGGAGTTGCCCTCTAGCTTACAGAACCCCTTTATTGACCTGGACCTGCATGGACTTTGCAACTGTTGGTATTTCAGCATGTAGTGCTGTGTGCGACCAACTTCCTCTTCACATGTGCAACACTCTGAAGACCCTGCTATAACTCTGCTGTCCTGTGCTGGGTGCTGCTGGCTGCTGCTGGCTGCTGCTGGCTGCTGCTAGCTGTGCCTTCATGGGAGCCCCAAGCCAGTTCAGCTAGTCAAGACATGTACACACACTGCCTAAAAGACTTCTCTATTTATCTATAGAGAATGGTCGACTGGCCAAAAGAGTGTAGTGATGCAAACTGCAGATGAGCAGAATGGTGACACTCCCCGACGAGCACACTTTCTCAATGCCCCATCATTTATTAACTTCTCCATTGGTTAAGTTAGTGGAGTAAGAGGGACCCTTTTTGGCTGTGGGTTTTTTATCATTCCTGTAGGCAATTGGTTTAGCCAATGCTCATTTAATTTGAACAACTGTTTTTAGAGCTGCTGGCTTGAAGACTCTTGGGCACCTAAGAGATTATATGTCTGCATTTATAAGCCTCTGATTTCACTAACTCCATACCCAGGAGGGGTTCCTACATTCCTCAAACCACTAAGCACACCCTCTGAACTTAAATTACCTATTTACTTCCTTTGATAGTTACCAGGTAGATTGTCAATCATTTGACATTTGGTTGCACTGTGCTAGTGCGGTTTATGTGCTCTAGAAGATTAGTATACATTAGCATTGATTTTGTCAGGGTATTATGGGAATGCACTAATATGAAATGCTTGTGGTCAAGAACACCTACTGCTTGCAAACATTATTTAACCCTTTTTCTTAAGTTCTGAAAAGACATTACATTCCAGTTGTGCTTTTCATTCCACCACTGTGCTGAAATGTGGGTTCCTATTTTGGCTGCAAACATTTGATAATGTTCCTAGCCAAGGGTCCTTCACTACCTACTTGAAAAAGCACACTACGGTCAAGACAAAGACCAACTATTCACTTTCTTTTGAACTGAGGAATATTTTGAACTTTGAATCAAACATGCACTTTGGATCAAGGGTATAACAAGAGAATTACACCCGACATGCACTTTCAACCATACCTCCAAGGTAAGAATAAAGCTCGACCCTCTCTAGATGCGGTACATTTAGCCTAGCATTCTAGTCATGAATCTTTTCTTTACCTGCCATTACGTCCTTTCATCCTTTCTTTTACCCTCTTGCTTTCACACTTCAGCCCTTTCTATTACTCCATCTTTCTCTCTTTCTGCCCACCCAAGTTTTCCTTTATCTTGTTCTCTCCTGACCACTCTGTTGGCCCCTCCCTTAGTCCATATTTTTCCTGCTGCCTTGTTTCGCTGTCTCTTTAACTGTACTTAGCAGCCTACAGCCTTCTACCTTCAGCTCTGGCATTGTATGCACTTTCAATTTATTTATGAACTGGTTTCCACAACCATGGCCACCGGAAGGTTGAGCCTCTAAGAGGCTTCCTGGCTTGGGATCACTTTCTTACTGCATATCTATTTAGCCTACCCTTTCAAACCCTGAAACAGAATGACCCGTGATCCACTGGCTGAAATGCCTAGAAGTGCCTGGATTGCCCGGAGCACATGGATTCCTGCCGCGAAGCACTGGGACAGACGTGATGACCCTCAGACCTGCAGTGTCCCGACTGTGCTCTAGCTGGACACCTGTAGCAGGCTCTCGGTCTGCGAGTTGGATCGGACTGCCTGTCCATATCTCCACCTCTCGCTGCCTAGCAGGGTTGTTTTGGTCTCCAGTGTCGCCCAGAACACCTTCCTCCCACCAGAGTCCTGGCTATGTTTCTGGTGGTGCAGACGGAGGTCCGCCATCTTTGAGGCTGTGGAGGCAAAGATCTGACCTTACAATGGTTGTCCCCGGAACTTGGGGCTACCTAGCTGCTCGCGACTTTGCGCTGGATCTCCCCTTCAGCTGCCTCGCACATCCGCGAGAGAAGTCGCTGCTGCTGTGCACCACTCCCTGCGGTCCGCCAGAATCGGACACCGACCTGTACCATGGGTGGGGAGGCAGCCATCCCATAATTGTCTGCCCCTGCCCTACAACACAACCCCTGCTGCGTTTGGCCATAGACCTTAATGTCGTGTGAGAGGGCAGCCACGCAACATTTGTCTGCCCTGTTCCTGATCAGGACTCCTGCCCTGACCGTCTGCAGCCACCTGCATCCAGCGCCTCATACCACACTCACTGCATCCCCCTGCTCCGGTTCATGTGCTGCTGATCATCAGTGGTGTTCAGTGCCCTCACCTTGCTGTTTTGAGAGCCATCCTCATTGTCCACACTGTGCTCCCTATATGCGGTGCTGCAGCTCTCCCTCCACGCAGCCCTGCTCCCTGCTGGATACACTCGCCTGATGCTGGCAGGAGGTTTTCCCTAAGTAGGAGCACGCTTCACACAGTGAAGACATTGAATCTGCGTCTTAGGCCACTGGTGCAGTCTTGAGTTCCCAGCAGGCCCGGCTCCAGGAATTTTTATTTGGGTGGGCCAAGGGTGCATTTGGGTGGGCCACTGCGGGCTCGATTTGTCGCATATATGTCTAGGCAGGCCTGATTCAGGGCCCTCCTTTATCTCTTCTTAGTCTTACAAGGTCCAGTAAAACGCACTCTTTTCCAAATCTCTTTCTAAATATTATCACTCTGAAAAAGTGTTTTTTCCATGTAATGTTCCTTTGATGGGAAGAGGAGGTTTCTGAGGTGGGAGTATCAGGCAAGTGACACTACTCAGGCTCCCTCTGTGCGAGTCTTCAGGGAGAATCCTCTTCATTACTACCTCCACCTGACCCCGGACTCTGCAACGCACTCCCTTACAGGCTTGATTATCCACTACTCCTCTCCAGTGCACCTTATCTCACAGCTGACCTTGGGCCCCAGCCCCATATCAGGCACCATCGGGCTCCACTTTCATTTTTCCCGGTAAAAATATTAGTAAAATCACCTTCAAACTTAAAACATTGAATATAGTGGTAAATATAATTAGCACGCACTTTAAAGTATGTTCCACAGTAGCCCTTATGACCCCACTGCTAATTAAATAAAGAAAAACAAAAAGGCCATGACAGGGCCGGCTTCAGCGCTGATGCGAAAGTCTTTTTTGGCGCCGCACCAATAACCTCTTTCTCCGTAAATAACCTTTACTACCACCTTCCAACAGTGCCCCTCATCCCTCCATGGCCCCCCCTATTGACCTCCTCCTCGGATTCCCTCACTGCCACCCTCCACTAGTGCCCCTCATCTCTTTGTAGCCCATCCCCCTCATGACCACCTCCTCAGACTCCCTCACTGCCACCCTCCAGCAGTGCCCCTCATCTCCCCTAGCTCCCCCTCCACCCCATGACCTCTTCCTCGGATTCCCTCACTGCCACCCTCCAACAGTGCCCCTCATCGCTCCATAGCCCCTCCCCCTATTGACCTCCTCCTCGGATTCCCTCACTGCCACCCTCCAACAGTGCCCCTCATCTTTACGTAGCCTCTCTCTCATATGCATTTCATTTGTTGTACAGCGCTACTCATATCAGTGTAGTGTGTGTCAGTACTTTACACCACGCACACATTATACAGAGACAATGAATCATACAAGTATGTAAATCAGTCTACAGGGAATGTCACATAAGCCAATGAGGATTACAAGGTGTATGAATCACATGTCATCCATACTGGTGGGCAGTATATTTTAAGAGGGTTTGGTCTGGGGAAACACAACCTAAGGAATTAAAGAGTATTCCATGGGGGTCAGCTTTACTGATAAAAATGTATATCTGCCCAAACATACTCATTTTAGCAACATTAGAATAATGAAAGACTGGGAAGTTCTAACTATATCACAAAAAAGAAAGCGAAGTTCTAACTATACCATTCATGTTTGTATGCAGCTCTTTGATGACAGTTCATTGGTCACTGTCCTATGTTAGTACTGTAACTTCTGAACTGCAAGTAGCACAAGGATCTCTGTGACAAAGGCAGTAACCCACTGAGCTTCCACATAAAATACAGTTCATCTGCATTTAAAAACTACTAACAGAAACGATTGCTCTCCAGCAGGATCATTTATCACCAGCGTTATCTGGGCATTTTGTATTGTCTTATTGTTGTCCTGCATCGGCCATGATAATGATAAAAACTGTTTAAATGAAGCACTCACGAAGTATGTGTCCTGCTGGGCCTGTGCATATTTTAAAAAGAAAAACAAATAGTAACACATTCTCTTACCTACTCCGTTAGTCAAACTTTGTGTCACAGCCTGATGTGATAAGGAGCTGCAGGGGTCAGGAAAGGTGAATAGGAATAAACAAACTTTTTTCTCCTGCATTGTCGCCTTTGCCATGTGGAGATGAAGGGGTGAAAAAATAAACAAAGCCTCGTTAACATGTAAATGGTCTTTTAAAGACCTGTGAAGTACTCGGGTGCGGCTGCGATAATCTCTAAAACTGTCTGTGTGTGCGCGCGCCCGGGAAGCTGTCTCGGCCCGGCTGACACACACGACGTGTGCTTTGCGCGCCTGCCTTCAAGCCCTCACTGTGAGGGCCAAGGCTCCTGTTTGGGTGGGCCAGGCTCATGTTTGGGTGGGCCTGGCCCACCCGGCCCACCCGCTAGAACCGGGCCTGGTTCCCAGACTGCCCTAAGCCCTTTGACTCACAGCGAGACCAGAGATTCCACAACCCTGGGCCCCATTTTTGGATTCTCGTTTCTCCCTCACCTTGCAGCATGTCAATGGGACCCTGTTATTTGACGCTAGTTTTTTTTCCTCTGACTATTCTGCTCATACTGGCTTGTACTAAGAATAAAAAGACAAGGAACATTAGTAACACACTCCGCTTCCACTAAACTGTATATACTCAACTTGTTTGTATAGTGCCTGATGCATACAATTTGATTTGTTTCTCTAACCACAACACAGTGTGCAAACCAGTGATTATTTCATAATATATTAGTTTCAAATGACTTTGAGCATGGGAGCCTCGCGTTATACATAAAAATCTGATGGAAACAAATGTTCTCTCAGCGCCATGTACTGGCTGCCCAAACACCCATTACCTTTAATTATGTCCTCCATGATGCTCCAAGGTAATACCATTTATTTGAAGAGTATCTTGTCTCCTCCCAACCACCCCATCACCTGGTCCACCAGATCACTGACCCATACCTAGGTAGTGCCTGCAATACACAACGTCCTCCTCATCCTGATTGGGCCCGGTGATTGCAGGTGATTGCCACGATGTCCTGTCCCCTCCACAACCCCCCAACTCTGCTATTGAGAGATTTGGTCTTAACTCTTGGAGCATAAATCCCTCTATCAATTAGAAAAAAACTAACACAACCTTCTCAAACAAATCCATGAAACACTAATAGCCCATACCTACTACAGAGCGAACAATGGTAACCTGAAAACTGACCTCATCTTTTACTATAAACGCCCTGCAAAGTGGAGAAACACTTTCCTAATCCACCTACATGTCACAAAAACAACTAAAATTCCTCATGGAATTAAACTCACAACCACCCTCTCCCAAAACTTTAGAGGGGAGGTCTCCATTGCTATCTACAGAACGGGGAACATACTAATCCAAGCATCAGACTAACACCTTTCCATCTTTGATCGACAATTCCCGTCACTTCTCACCTCACTAACTCAAGTTGCTTCTTCCACCAACCCTCCCCTCTCCCTTCCTCTCTTGACAGTCAGCCCTACACTCACTTCCCCAGGACTCGTCAACCACTTAATCCACTGCTCCACCTTTATTCGCATGCCGTAGTCCAATGAGTGTCAGTCCATCCAACACCACATACACCCTTACACTTGATCACATGACCATGCTGCCCCTCGACATGCTCACCAGACATGAGAGCGCCATCTTGACTTCCAGACCTTACACCACTGTTCCCCCCTCGAACACAACTCTCCTTATTCAACCCTCCCAACCCATCCAAACCACCCTTTTCTCCCAACTCGATGACTCTGCCCCTTACTCCTCCTTTGTGGATCGTCTGTACACCTCAAACACGACTCTCCTTATGCAACCCTCCCACCCCAACCAAACCACCCTTTGCTCCCAACTCGTTCCTCCTCCTTTGTGAATTGCCTGCCCACCTTGAGACTCTCCCCCTGTCCACCCCCCACCAAAACAGCCTCCTTGATATTCTCAACTGGCGCTTAAGTCAAATAGAACAAAAACTTGACTCTCTAACTATAGACCTCTCTCATGTAAAATCTAGTTTTGCAAGCATGGCCACATCCCCATCCTACTCCTCCCTGAGAATAGGGAACTGCTCTCCCCAAAACAGATCTTCTAGCGACAGCCAACACTCCATCATACCCACTATACCCCTGAGCTGACGATCCCACAGGCACCCTTGGGCCCTCAATCCCCAATTCCCCTTGGAAGCAGAATCATTCAGCTACAGTACAAATACCTCTCCTGCAGACCTCAAACCTCTCTCTAGAATCCCTATAATCTTGGGCACAAACCAATTTACCTGAGCCTGCGCATCACCCAGACCACCCACTCTGTACACCACCATCTGGACGCTACACTCCATGAACACTAGTCCTAGCTCACTATACTGCATGCTCATTAACTGCAGATCAGCAGTTAGACATGCCACTGAACTAGCCGGAACGATACTTGAGGACGACATTGACATTGCATTTCTGACCGAAAGCTGGCTCAACGGACACTCTACCCCACTGCTAGACCTGCTCATTCCACATGGCTACTGTATCTTTAGATGGGACAGATCAGCACAAACGGGGGGCTGGCTAGAGATCATCCACAAAGGAGAAATTAGCCTCATTGCACTACACCCCATGAACTTCCAGACCTTCGAATACCTTGGGGTCGTACTCACAACTAAAGCCATCACTCCCATCAAACTCCATACCATCTACCATCCCCCTGGTGATCGCACAGTCTTTGCTGAAGAATTAACTAACTTCATCACACAGCACTCCCTTACCGACTTCAATCACATTTTTCTTGGTGACTTTAACCTGCAGTGGAACAATAACGCTGATACCACAGTCCGTAGCTTAACCAACTATATTGATATCAATGACCTCAAAGAACTATGCAATGTCCCAACCCACGTGAAATGCTCTACTCTCAATACCATAATCTCCAGAAAAGAGCTTGTCTCTCTCCGATGCATCAAGGCCATTGATTGGTTCGACCACCATCTCATACTGTTTAATCTCAATGCTCCCCCAGACTCTATCCAGCCCCCACCAACAAACCCATGCACTGGGCAAGGCACATCAAACACATCCCCCTAATGGACCAGAAAGACATGGTCTGCACTCAGCTACACTTGCCACCCCTTTCTCACATTGTTGATGACCTTACTGCCCACTATAGCTCAGCCATGACTGATGCGCTCAACCAAGTCGCTCCACTTAAACTTAAGCGATCCAGAAACATTCAATACAGATCCTGGTTCAAATCTGACCTCAACATCGCAAAGAGACAACTAAGACAAACGGAAAGATGCTGGGGAAAAAAACCCTCTCTGGCTCACCTCTCACTCTTAAGATCTGAACAGCTCGCCTACAAGAACCACAGCTTTAGAGAAAAAGCCACCTTCTTTCGTAATTAACTGGATCATGCGAAGAACAGACCCAGGGAGCTCTTCAACACAATCGAACATCAAACGACCACTACCTCACAACAAAATCACCAGTCACCATTGAACACTGGAAAAAATCGCTAATTACCTCACTGACAAAGTTGCAAAAATCCAGCAAACTCTTGTCCATGATACCAGTCTGCTATCCCTGCCCAACTGTGTGATTGACCCCTCAGTTGCCACTGAAACCCCCTCCTGGGGCTCATCCAACTACCAGCATGTCCCAACAAAACCTGAATTTAATCAGGATCACTGGCAGCTAAAAAACAATGCTAAGTGGACAGACTTCAAAGCAATGACTGAAAATGAAGTCTTCAAAATAATAACAAAATTGAAGCTTACTGTCCACACTTCCGACCCACTGCCCTCCACCTTAGTACAGAACTTCAAACATATCATATCGCTGTTCTGGACCAAAATCATTAATGCCTCTCTATCCTCAGTCTGTGATCCCGACTCCCTCCAAATAGGTCAAGCCACTCCCAATCACAAGAAAACAGGAATGGACCCCAATGACTTCAACAACCTCAGACCTATCATGAACCTACCCTTCTTATCCAAAACACTGAAGAAATGTGTCCCTCTTCAACTAAACTGACACATTGAGGAATCTAACCTCCACGACAATTTCCAATCAGGATTCAGGAAAGGTTATAGCACCAAAACTGCGATGCTCAATATTTCGGACGACAGTCACAGAAGCCTGGATGAGGATGATGCCTGCCTCCTAATCCTACTCAATTTATCAGTGGCATTTGATACAGTAAATCACCCAGCTTTACTTGAAGCTCTCAGATATGGCACAGGGATCAATGGCACAGTCCTAAAAAGGTTTACGTCCTATCTGAAACATCGCTGCCAGCAATTAAAAATCCACTGCTGTCTCTCTAATCCAACTCCTGTGATGCCAGGAGTACCCCAAGGCTCTATACTCTCCCCAGCCCTATTTAATCTCTTCATGGAACCGCTCACCACCATTTTGAGCCAAGCAGGGGTCAAATACCAACTACAACATACAGCTCTACTGCAAAATCAAATCACCCGGTGACCTTCAACAACTGAACAACACACTTATTAATATGCAATCATGGCTCAAAACCAACCATCTTAAACTGATCCATAAAAAGACAGTTCTCTTCTCCCCCTTTTCCTATCCTAGAATGGATCAAGAATTTGGACGCTCTAATCTGTGGTATATCTCTCTCTAACTCCGTTAAGTCTCTGGACATCACCCTGGACAAAAACATGTCCATGGTGGAGCACATCAGCAACTCGGCCAAAGGAGCTCTTTGCACACTCAGATACCTCAAGAAAGTAAAGCCATTTATCCCCCCAGAGTCTCTTAAGATTGTAGTTCAATCTCTTGTCATCTCAAAACTAAACTACAGTAATTCTCTCCTTACTGGAACTCCTAAATGTCACCTGGCACCCATTAAAGCTGTTCTAAACGCAGCTGCCAGACTCTTCACAGGCACTTCAAAATTTGACCACATCTCTCCTGCCCTCAGTAGTCTTAAATGGCTTCCCATCAAAGGAAGATGCTTTTTCAAGATAGCCTGCATCACCCACAAAGGGCTTCATACAACCCCCCAGTACCTAGAATCCAGAATTCCAAGAGCTGGAAGAGTCCGAACACTGAGAAGCTCCAACGCTCTTCTTCTCATTCCTCCCAACTTCAAGAAGAAATCATCTGTGTCTCGATCCTTCTCAGGTGATGCTACGAAGATCTAGAATTTGCTACCTAAAGATCTCCACTGTAACTCCTCATTCCTCTAATTCAAATGGGAACTTAAATTTCTACTCCTCAACAGCTACCTCAACAGGCACACAAACTGTTCTCTGTTTCCCTCGTTGATTAATGCCTTCTAGATGGTTACATTACTTGCTCAATCGCCTTTAATGTGACTTGCGCATTAGCCTTTTTGTCCCTGATGCCTTTCTCCTCCATATGCCCTATTATACTTTGTGACTCTATAATCATTGAGTGCTGTACTGTCTTGTGACTTTCACATTACGGATTCCCTCTTGTACCTCTTGTAAAAGTATTTATGCCTTTGCATAACCTGTAAAGTGCTCTGATACCCTTGGGTCCAGCAAGCACTATATAAAACTAAAATAGATAAACAATAAAATAAATAGAAGAGGCACATAAAGATCTAGTCAACATGTTTGTGTGACTCACCTTAGCAGTCCATTGGATCCAGTAGCCGGCTTACCTTAGCTACCAAACTGGATAGGAGAGGGTGAGGTTTACAGCTCAACTGCTTTAAATGGGTTTGGGTACCGCATAGAACATATACCCTGGCTGACTGTAACCAGTGCCTTCTTGTTGTGTGTTTCCTCGTTGCTAAGGTGTGGGCACCATAGAGCATACACCCTGACTGACTGTAACTAGTGTACTACTGCAGGATCTTCTTCAGTCATTCATATTAACCAGGAAGTGGAAGCTATTTCTCATCAAGATAGTAGGCAGGGCCACTTGCACATCTATCACTTTGCTTTATACCCAGTATTCCAAATACACACATATTTTACTGAAAAGTGAAATGTACAAAGTGTCTCACTCAGACCCCTTTTTCTCCACTACACGCCTTCTACAGTGACTGATGTCACAACAAGTGCCCCCTTTATGTCACCACGTAACACAAAAACAATTTTTACATAGCCATTCTTCAGTTTACACTTTTCCAACCAATCCCGCCTTGTGGGTGTGACTTGCCACTTGTCCACAACTGTGCTGTTTTATCATGTCAGGGGTTTAACACACTACATCAATGTAAGAACAACAGACTACAGTTCATGGACATTTGCCTGTGAATAGTCTCCTGCTAGACTAGAAGATAATGGATTGTTCTAATGATGACATTAAGCAAGATGGCTCGATGAATATACATTTTAGTAACATGCTCCCAGGCACTTTCCATCTGTTGTACCTTTCAAACAGCCAAGGCATCAGAAAGTTGAGAATATGAACTTGAGCGTGCCTGAATCAATAAATCGAAGACTATATAACAGGTATTCTTGTGAAACAAATAAATCAATAGGAAATTTGTACAACAGTGTAGTGTTTGAAAACAACAGGTGTGTACTTATTCTGAGTGCTGATACTAAGAAGATGCAAAACATCTGCAAATATAACAATAAACCTTGTTTCCTCTGTCTATCCTGCTTACGCTGGCTCGTACTAAGAATAAAAAGACAAGGATCATTAGAAAAACACTTTGCTTCCACCAAACAGTATATATTCCACTTGTTTGTATAGTGCCTGATGCATAAAATTTGATTTGTTTCACTGACCACAACACAGTGTGCAAAACAGTGATTATTTCATAATATCTGGTTTTCAAATGACTTTGAGTATGGGAGCCTCGCGTTATACATAA
Source organism: Calotriton arnoldi (assembly GCA_963921515.1). Classification (NCBI taxonomy): domain Eukaryota; kingdom Metazoa; phylum Chordata; class Amphibia; order Caudata; family Salamandridae; genus Calotriton; species Calotriton arnoldi. Next base: position 765,959 of record CAWUFW010006548.1, on the reverse strand, counting down.
AGACTGTGATGGAAACAAATCTGCTCTCAGCACCATCTACTGGCCTCCCAAACACCTATTGCCTGTAATTATGTCCTCCACAGAACTCCAAGGTAATACCATTTATTTGAAGTGTCTCTTGTCTCCTCCCAACCACACCATCACCTGGGCCACCAGATCACTGACCCATACCTAGGCAGTGCTTGCAATACATAACTTCCGCCTCATCCTGGCTGGGACCGGACTGCAGGTGATTGCCACAATGTCCTGCCCACTCCACAATCCCCCAACTCGTCTATTGAGAGATTTGGTCTCAACTCTTGGAGCATAAAGTGTCCAATAAATCCCTCTATAAATTCAAAAGAAAAAATGTAAACACAACCTTCTCAAACAAGTCTGTGAAAGGCTAATAGCCAATACTTACTACAGAGCCAACAACGGTAACCTGAAAACTGACCTCATCTTTTACTCTAAACGCCCTGAAAAGTGGAGAAAAACTTTCCTAATCTACCTACATATCACAAAAACAACTCACAACCGACTTCTCCCAAAGCTTTAGAGGGGAGGTCTCCATTGCTATCTTGGTCCCCCTCCCCATTAAAAAAAAAGGACCTGGGGGATTGGGTCCCCAGGGCCTAATAAGCATCAGGAAGCAGGGCACATATCCCCCTATGTGGGATAGGTATGCACAGGCGTTGGTCCCATACACTCAGTGTCACTGGAACCAAGCTGTACCTGGATGATGAGCTCACAATTGGGGCGAAACCGGTCCTGGGTTACTTATGTTCTGGTTCTGGGAGGACTTGACTGGGCAGTTCGGGCTGAACTGTTAATATTTAGCTGGGTCCAAACTGAGGTGGCATGGTGTGCAAAATAGCAATGGATTGGGATGTGACACAGAGTGATTACCAGAGGCTGAGATAAATTCAAGCATTCCTTTCATCACTGTTTTGTATACTTATTGTGTCACTATAAGTGGGACTGTTATGCCCAGACATGGATCCAGTGCACAATGTGTCACTGGAACCAAGCTGTACCCTGCTGCTGAGCACATGACTGGGGCACAATTGGTCCTGGGTTGGAGCAGAGTCAAGACTGATTTGCATATAGCTGGGTCCAAAAGGGAGGTGGCATTGTGTGCAAAATAACAATGGATCGGATGCTGCCTGAGTGATTACCAGTGACTGAGATTAATTCAAACATTCCTGCCATCACTGTTTTGTAAACCCTAAATAGGGGCAATTATCGTGTTGTTTATGGAAGTTAAAATCCTCCAACAGGGCAAGGTTGAAGGCTGTATCTGGTGAAGTTCTCTCAAAATTGCTTAGTCTTTTACCTGAGTCCCGCTGAAATTGTTGCTTTTGGCGGGAACATATCTGAATGGGGAAATTCAATTTTCAGATGTGCCAAAGTACACTAGTGGGCCAAATCCTTTTTAAACCTTCGGCCATTCAAGATTTTTTTTTGGACCTCACAAACCTCCAGTGAGAGAAGTTTGGAAGCTGCAGCAAGGTGGGTCACAATGAAGCTGGAAACCTTAGTCATGAGCATCACCTGAAGTCTTTTTTTGGGTGACAAAAAGCTCCGACCATGACCAACTTGATTTTCTTGCCCACCGGGGTCACTTCTTGAGCCGATTCCCTTAGGTGGTTAACCCAGGTCCCACCTTTCAAACTTTTGGAAGTAGCTCATGTAGGTCTTTACTAAGGCTCCCAGGACCTCAGGGACAGTGCTCAGAATCCAGGACTACTCCAGCAGAGGCCACTATCACAGTCCAGTCCAGGTCCACTTGCCAATGGTCAACTCTTCACTCCAGGAAAAGACCTCTTGCAACTTTTGATATTCCTGTGGCCACACAGGAGGTCAGCCAACTAACCCTTTGAGTCCACTTCTTAGTCAGGAGTACAAGTGGAAGTAGGTCCTGCCCTTCAGATCTCCACACGGGTCAACAACAGCAGGTTTGTTTTACATCTGTTCTTCAACACATCCGTATGTGTTTTGATGAGGATTTCGGGGTGAGTAGCCACACTTGTCCAATTCACTATCCAGTGGGTGGAGGTGTCTCCTGACTAGTATCAAACCAATGAGTAAATGCTTACCAAGGGCAAGCTTTCCACCTCTCGCAGCACATCCTGCCTTACTGTAAGGTGTCTCACAGAGCATGATTCTAAGTGTAAACCATCAAAATAGAAACCTTCTGCCCCTGACCCAGTCAGGGGTGTGTATGGGGGAATGAGCAGTCCCCTCTCTACAACCACCCCATACTGGCTCTGGGACTAGCTCTCACTCCCACTGGGATGGAACTAGGCAGGCTACAGTTGGCCATAAGTTCAAAGGACCCCACTTCCCCAGGTCTCACTTCCACATAAATATGAATGGGCATGATTCACTGTAGCACCTTTCAATTTAGTGAAGTTCCTGAGCACTCTCCAACTCCAATTGCATTTTCTGAGAGACGATGAGAGGCACTGCGCACACCTAGACCTTCCTGCTAAAAAGTATATGCCATTCTTTCTGCTCTGTCAGCAGTTTGCACACATCATCAAGAGAATGAACTGACAGGGGCAGCTGCTGGAAGGCTAATACTAATTAGCGTATTGGAGCATCAGGCAGGTGAATAAAAAATTTTTTTTTGCTTTTCCTGCATACTTTAATAAATATAAAATCTGCACTTGAATGGACTCTGTAGTTTATTCCAAATGAAAATTACCAAAAATAATATTTTAATTGTGCTTAAGTTTTTTTCTTATAGATATAGCTACACCATTATACAGTAAATATAGCTTTTGGGGGCTAGTCCCTGTTGATACATGTTAACCCTGATTTCTTACATGTTCCACTTTTAAATACTTGGCACCCTACTCTGTGGGCTAGAGAGCCTATTTAGGGATGACATACTTAAAATTGAAAAGAAAGTTCCCTTTCTGCCAAAAAGAGGTATTTTGACCGTCCTGCCTGCAGGTATAAAAGGTGTAGCAGTCAGGATACACATGTGGGCCTGAAGCCATGTTTTCCTTGTGACCCTAATGGAAGGTAAAATAGGTCATTCTGTCCATAAATGGCATTTAACCTTCATGTCATTGATATATTTCAGCACCATATGCCATGGCCTTTCTGGAAAGTTAAGTATGCCAATTAAGGATTTGCCAATTTTAGCATATTTTAAGGGTCAAAGTACATTCACTGGGGACTAGGCAGAGATATCCCAAGTGCAAACTTCAAACACCAGAAATACTACTCAGCAAAATGATTTGATGACCATGAAAAAAGAGGGATTTTCTTGCAACTGTATATTTACAAGAGGATAACTAAGAACTGCATCAAGTAAAGGTGATTGATGACTATAATTATATGCAATGATGTTCAACACGACCCTGTCCTGCAAATAGATACGTGAACAAATTTGATCATGGGTGGATGTAGTGAAAATCAATACACATTATGGTGAGATATACCATTTCCTCTTTTTAAGGCCTTTTGGCTATAATATAATAATACTAGCCATGTATAGAAGTGAACTTTTGCTGCTTATTGGGATTTAGATCTTAAATGGTAACAAGAAAATGCATTAAAAGGCTATTGGAACTTACAACAAATACCATAACTGACCACTATGGGTAGAGTTGAGTTTAGGATCATGGGCCTCTTTCCAAAAGCAAAATTGGTGACATTTCTTAGGAAGTTAGATAGGAGAGATTCAGAGAAACCATTCAGCTGTTCACATAAAATTAGGAAAAATAGTATCTTGCCTGAGAAGAAGTATTTGAAAAATAATTGCATATTCTCTAATTTGTGATAGTAGTACATTTTCTGGTCAATTTCAAATCAACTTACCTGAAAGACTAACTGAAATGTAATGCATCTTAGGTCATTATACAATGCCTGGAGGGTAAATGTACATGAAAATGATAGTTCCTGCTTGGGAAGGACTTTGTGGATAATTATTTAACCTCTTCGGTGCTCATGACGAGACCAGCTCGTCGTGAGTCACAGTGGAGCTGTGCTCATGACGAGCTGGTCTCATCATAACGGCTGCGCTCCGCCCATGCGCGATTAATTCCCCGCCTGTGCGGGAGAATTAATCAGTGGGCGGGGTCGTGACGAGACCAGCTCGTCATGAGCACAGCTCCACCGTGACTCATGACGAGCTGGTCTCGTCACGAGCACCGCGGCGCCGTGCTCACCCCCCCGCCCCCCCGCACCCGTGGGGGAATTACCCCCGCAGGGAAGGGGTTAAAACAGCAGGCAGATAGCTGTAATGTAAATATTTTCCTCATTTAAGAACTGGAATTAACTTTGTGTGGCCCATGCCCATATAAATGGAAAGAATAAAGGGTAACACTAGGAAATGCATCTGTGATTTAAAAATTTCTCTCTAATGGGCAGCATTTATTTTTAATATGCCATTTGTTGATGGCTTTTAGGAAAGTCTTTTGACACAATCATTCATATGCCATGGTACTGTAACAACACAGTGTGCATTAGACCTGATGTTATAACTCAGGACACAAGAAAGCTGTGGCCTAAGACTACAATCTTAATTATAAAAACTACATACTCTACTTTCAGTTTGGTTAGAAATGTTGAGTAAGATCATAATTTCACTGCGTTGCATAAAATAACAGTCTATTGGTTGAGCATCAAATAATTATTAAGATTTAGAAGATCTTATATAGCCTTAGAGCCTGCCGTAGCGGAATCTAATGGCCATTAAAGGCCCGCTCCAGCGTTAAAGGCCTGAAATGAAAGGGAATGAGAGGGCCTTTAACAAAAGAGCGGGCCTTTAATGGCTGATAGTAAGGCTACTACAACATTCCGCCCCTAGAGGGCAGAATTTTCTAATTGGGAAAACAAAGATCTCACGGCGCCCGAGGGGATTGATATCCCTTGGGCTCCGTGAGGCCTTTTGTTCATAGCAACAGCTGTGAACAAACATCAGAATGTGTAAAACAAAGGCCTCTTGGAACCCGACTGGATTGAAATCCCCTCGGCTCCGTGAGGCCTTTTTTTCACAGCAACAGCTGTGAACAAACATAAAAATGTTGGAGCTCCGGTCTTCTACCGGCCATTAGAAGCCCGGGGCACTCCATTGTTTTCAATACAGCTCCCAACATTCCAATGTTCTAATTTCCGCTAATGAACATTCACATATTTACAAAAAAAGAACCATCAATTTGGAGACAGTGAGTATAATTAGGAGCATGGGTCAGTGTTTAATTTTGCATTTATTTAATGGAAAGAATAGTGTTTTACATTTGTAGAAGAGGAGATAATATGTGTTGGATATCCTCTGACAGTGAACTGTACCTTTTGGGCTCAATACATGTTAAGGCTGTAAGAAAGTCATTGTTAGTAGACAACCCGGGCACAAGCTAGATCTCTTTCCTTTTAACTTGCCCTTCCTGAGATGAAGAGCTTTTCATGCAGAAAGAAGTGGTGAAATTGGAAAGCTGTTGGGATTATTCTGATTAGCTCAAAGGTGATGTAGTCCTCAATAGGGATCCAGAGGAATGGGAGTGGCTTTGTGAATAAAGCTTCTCAAGGATAAAACTGTCAAGTGGCTCATTTTTGTTTGAGATTAGTGTAAGATAAGAGGCCATCATGATTATGAAAAGAAAAGTATTTCAACAATCATAAGTTGTGTCATGGCCATTTAGTACCATACACAAATGGCATTGTATAGCTAAGATTGCAATCTGAATATACCCCTAATTCAATGTACTCTGCCAAGGCAAGTGTCCTGACCCGGAAATGTCAGGTGTTACGAATTTGGATCTTCCTGTAAGTTTGAAGTAGAACCATTCTTAGAAAGTTTCCTTTATGAACAGAAATGTAGAGAATATGGCCAGCAGAATCCCTTGGTTGACCACATCTTATTCTTGAATGTACCTTAGAGGTCTGATCTTAAACACGTGTTGTCATTCATGTAAATGGGGAGCTAGAATGGTACCTGCACTCAACCTCTCAAAGAAAAATGTTACCTGAATTCTCTTGCTGCAGTTGACCTGTCCACTTATGGAAACATAGAATAAGCAGCTGAACAGATTTCATTTCAATTAATGTGGTGTTGCATTAGTTATAAGTAGTGAATACCCCAGTACCAAGTCTATATGTTGCATTGAAGCTTTCAACACTGATGGAGAACACTTTAAGAATGAGGATTGAATGAAAGTTGATCTTAAAGGGTACCATGTGTCATTTCCATTAAAACGTGCTGAATGCTTCAGAGATTCCACTACACACTTAAAACTATTGTAATGGTTGGGTACTCATCATTCAATATGTGATGAAGAACCTGTGCAAAAAGAACACCTTTTTTCATCTCTAATGATACTGGACTATTTTCCATAGCAAACAGGCTGCAGAATTTGTAGTCAGGTTCATTTTCCCATAATGCCTGAAAACATGGTTGCTAGGTAAATTCTACGTTGTCAATGAAAATATTGGTATCATGCACAGAAAACGTGAGTAGTCCTCCAATGTAGTGGAGAGATTTATTGATCTGAGCAAAAAATTCTGGACGGTTAATGAATTCTGTTTTTCACATTCTATCTTAATATACAATGGATGTATAATTTAGATCAAAACAATGCATTTGGTTGCTGCTTCATGCTAATGATATTGACTCACTAGGTAGACATTATTTTAAAAGTAAGGTAAAAGATGGAAAACAAGTATGGTATCTTAATATCAAGTATTACATTACAGAATTGTGGTAAAATACCAGAAGTAATCTCAAAACGTAAGAATATCAGGTTTTTGGGTTTGTTAAAAATAATGTTGCTAAAACATGGTTTGCTTAAATATTACATTTATTTTAACTAACAAAGATTTCTCTATTTTGCAGCTTATATCTCAAATTTCTTTTTATTTTATGGATCAGGGTGTTGCTGGGGACTGGGTAGATATCTATAAATACTCATTCACTCTAAGATCTGTCAAAATGATTTTGAGTGCTAACCACTGGTGCCCACCTTTTACAATAAGGACTACTGCTACTCAGCCAAGATACGAAGCTCTGGTCTGATTGCACATAATCTTGTGAGCACATGTGTGTGTGGCTTGAGTGAATGAGGCTCTTATCTCATTCAGCTTGATATCTCTGCACTGGTAGCCTGCCAGAGAGGAGACCTTTAATAAATAGTTTATTGACTGTGCAGCTCTAATATTGTAATTGGGCATTCAAATAGAAATATTTACATGTATTAGTGCTAAAATGTAAGTCTGTAGTGGTTTACTGTACTTACACTGTAAGAATGAGCTGCACAAAAGTAACAACGTTGTTTTTGGCTGAACCTCGAGAGATGTTTTATGGGTGTTCCCTAGGTAAACAAAAGTCCAAATGCCAATATATTATTAGTTTAGCCATATTTGCACATCTTCATGTACTTTGAGTTTGGTCATATTTCTCTAAATCAGTCCTTAATTAGATTTGGGCTTTGAATTATCCTGATGGAATAAGTTAATTTCTTTCCTGACCAACAGTAGATCAAAGCCTTCTTCGCATATTAGGGCAATTTAGAGGGGAATACACCTGTTCCAGCTAGAGAAAGAAGGTGGGGCAGAATTCATATCTGTGTTCACACTGCCTGCCAAGTCTGGGCATGCCTTTTGCAGAGAAACAATTGTCGAATAGACAGATGTTTATCTCCACTCACTCTGGGAGGCTCCTTTGAAGTTTGGTAAGAAAGAATAAGTTTGACAGTGGCAGTTGGGCAAGGGATAAATCTCTCAGAGAGTTATGACCAATGAGCACTTGAAAATTCCCAAGATGCTGTGCAGGAGGGTTGAGATGGGGTGTAGTCATTTTTAAATTGAGCAGATGTGCACGCTTTCTGGAACTTCCATCCCCACTTAAAAATACCTGCATAAGAGAGAGACTTTTGAGAACGTTCTAGGACCCAGGGTAAACTACACATGGTGATGAATGCTCATATAGAAGAGAGAAGTCTCCTGATTACTTATAGAGGGAAGGACTCAAGGACTTCTGAATTCTGATGGAAAAGAGGACTCAAGGACTACAGAGTCCTGCTGGCAACCATGGACTAGGATGTGTTTTAAGGGACAGTGGCACCCCACTCCCTCTGAGAATCCATAGAGGGATGGGGTTGCTGAACTCTGGAGGAGAGGGATCCCTTCAAAGTTTCATGGACTGACCTATGGAGGAGGCCCTTTAAGGGGACCCCCTGGCTCCTACTGGGTACACTGATGCACTGCCAGTAGTTTATGGAGCTCAGGAGTGCAGGCTGGAAAATTAATCAGAGTTGAGGGAAACGAGTGCTGCTGAGAAAGACCCAGTCCAAGGAGAGGTACCATGAGCCCAGAGGAGCAGACCCTGGGTGTGAGGACCTAAAGGGCAGGATAGGTAGGCAAACCCTGTACGAGCATTCATCTGAGGGAGAGCAGTTTAAAAAAATAGCTCTCTGAAGAAACCAGGAGACTTAAATTCACACTGTTGCCACCATAAAAAGAACACAACTTTCCCATCAGAAGAAGGCCCAACATGGCCCTCGAGGAACAGACTGCAATCCTGCCTGCTCAATTGCAGGATGCCCATTAGGCCCACAGTGCTGGTCCATGGCAGGCTGTCCATTTGATGGCAGCAAATCAGAGTGGGTCACAATTAGCAAAATACCTCATTAATGTTCATGAGCTAGGTGGAATTGAGACCCACTATGATTCAGTATTTTGCAAAGCAACCTATTAATACATAGCGAGGTTTGCAAAATACCACACTGGTCACAAAAATACTGGCCCATTGATCCTTCTTTATTTTTAATTGTCTTATAAAGCAATGTTGTGCCACCTTTTGAACACAGTGCTCCATAGAAATCATTTAAAAGGTAATTTGGTGCTTATGAAGGTAATTGACAGGGGTTAGTTCAAACTGCACTGTTGATTTAGTTTCTTTGTGATTGGGAGTTAGTAAGATGAGAATGAAGAAAGATAGAAGGTGTACCTCTTGAAGGATTCTGTGTGTAACATGGTCTATTCTTCTGCCTTCTTTCAACTCTAAGATCCATGACAGTGGAGGACCTTTCATAGAGTCTGTTCTTTGATAAACATGGATGTAGACTAGCTGACTGAGATCAATGCACTGAATTTTAAATTACCAATTCTGAGTTGGAAATGGATAATCATTGAGTCATCAGAGGAATGTAAGCAGTGGTCCATATATAAAGCTAACAGTGTGCAGTGCTTGCACTCATCTTGGTCAAAAGATGGGATGCATATGTTTGTTTTATGGATTTTGTCTGGATTTAATGAGGATGATTTTGGTTCTTAAGGGCATACCTAGGCTATTTTAAAGCTCCAGCCCTCTGACTTTAAGTTGTGTACTCCTTGTTGCTGAAATTTAATCTAGGTTAGTTCATCTTGCATTACTTTGATGATTTTGAGGCTATGACTGAGATGAAGTGAGATGCCAGTATTGATCTTGAATCCAGCACACTTTGAGCATTGTGCATAGGATCTTGTCTTTAATCCATGCCCCCATCAAAAACCAATGAAGATATTTCAGCATTGGTGTGAAGTGTTTGCAGCCTATTAGGTTTAGACAAATCCTAACTGCTTAATTTTGAACTCAATGTAGTCTAGTGATAAGGCTTTTTGAAAATCAGGTTTAAACAGTGTTGAAATAATCCATTGAGGGCATCACCAACAATCTAGTCAGTTCTATGTTTTTGGGGTGTCTGGAATAGCAGTTGGATCTTTCTGAACATGGAGATTTAAATGTACATGATACTATTTCGCATTTTATTTATTATTGGTTCAAAGGAAAAGGAGGATTAAACAACACTGCACATTGTTTATACTTTGTTCATGAGGTTTGGAGTTCATCTCATTGGCCAATTTAAAAGGGATTGATTTAGCATTGGACTTTGTAACTTATTTATAATTTTTTAGAAAGTTTGCTCTCATCCAGAAGGATACAAAGTCTTAGATCTTCTTTTTTCTGGTTTAGTCATCTGATTCCTCATTCAAGTAAGGGTCATCTCCATATGTTTGGAATTCCAGTTTGTGATTCAAATGCCTAAGCTGGTAGGTGCATGTAAACAGTGCATCACGAAGGTGGCGGTTCAGAAGGGCATTATTCCCCTAGGTTTGCTCTTTTAGAGGGTCCTGCAATTGTTCTACAATATGTTTATTTGTACATTTTAAAGCAAAGCTGCACTATCTTTCAATTAATTAAATCTTTAATTAATCTTTAACTTATGATGAGGAAGCTAACATGGCTAATACCATAAGATGCCACCAGATACTGGCCATCTTTTCTCTTTCCGTAGCGAACATATGTTCAAACATTGAAAAGGTCCTCGTCCTATTAAGGGTCTTGCTTCAACTTGATGGTCACAGTCCCACATCAATTTCTGACATGCATGTGTGTAGGAATTAAGAGGAAATTGTAATAAATCTGATCCTTGTGGGGTGCCACAAGATACTGTGTGACTCTGTGAATTGGTTGTACCAATCCTAACTTGTTGGTAGAAATACAATATTACCAAATGTTCACAGGGCCATCTCAAACAAATAAATAGCAGAAACACTAAGGGCCAGATTTATCAAAATGTCACTCAAAGCAGTGCAGCAAGACACCTTGCGGTGTTGCATTGCTTGACAGGGAGAGGGCAGGTATGCCCCATATTTAATATTTTATGGTGCATTCCTGTCCTCTCCTTGGGCTGCTGCACTATGTGCTGCCTTGCGCCAACGCAGGCTCCCTTGCAGCATAGTGCAAGGGGGCCTGCGTTACAAGCAGGATTGTTTTGGTGCAGGAAGATACTCCTTTCTGCACAAAAACAATCCCCTGAGACTTGTTCTTCTCTATGTGTGCTGCAGAATGCAGCACACATTGAAAGAGTAAAAAACGAGGAGAAATAACTATATTTCTCCTCATTACATCTCAGCTGGGAATACCTACGGGCAGATTTACAAGCCCCTTGTGCCATTTTTGCACCGCTGTTGCGTCACTTTTTGTGACACAGCGGCGGCGTAAAAATGTGGCGCATTTACAACGTGACGCATCTAGGGAGATGCGTCACCTTGTAAAGCCCTGCAACACATTATACCTGCGTCAGGTATAATGTATGCAGGGTGAACGTTCCCACGCAAAAAAAAGCCTCCTAGAAGTGACGCAGTAAAAACTACAAGATTTCACTGCGCCACTTCTAGGATGCCGCTGCGTCAAAACCTTATGCCTGCTTGGAGCAGGCATAAGGAGTGACGCAGCACAATGAGGATAGGCCTCCCCATGCATTGCTAGAGTTGCGTCGTGCTTGCGACACGACTCCAGCAATGCATAACTTTTGCTCCAACAGATGCGTCAGAATTTCTGATTCATCTGTCAATCCTTGCGCCATGGTGAGCCGTATTGTAAATACGGCGGATCCATCGTGGTGCAAGGGTTTGTCAGGGTGGCGCAGGGGCAGTGACGCATCTCTACAGATGCGTCACTTTCTTGTAAATCTGCCCCCTAGCATTTTGATACATTCTCAGTTCTACTACTCATGGTGAATCTTGGAATGTGCCAAAAGCCATGAGTGGATGCATGGGAACACCGGCGCTCCACCCATAGAATGCCTCCATGGGGCAGAGTAATGCAAGGCAGTGACGTGGGTGGTTTTGCGTTACTCCAGTGTTACCAAATCATGCAGGGCCACGCAAGGTACCATTGCGTGGCTTGTTGAATCTCATTTTAGCAAAACTTTTGGTAAATCTGGCCCTGATTTTAAATGCTTTGCATTACAGCAGTGGTCATGTGCTCACTTGAAGACTGTTGAGTACTAACTAAGGTAAGGAAAGTGGCGTAACACAGGCCCCCACAGCCCCCGAGTTGCAGGGGCCTCCTCAGCACAGTACTGTGGCCTGAGAGCTCCTTATTAAATCAGGAGCGGGGGGCCCCTCCATGTACCTTTCAGTGGGGCCCCCTCAAGTTTCCTTACGCCACTGGGTCGGAGACTAAAACATGAATAATGTGTGGGTTTAGCTTTCTGCCCCATTACTGTAATATTGTTCCCCGATATCTGCAATTGACCAACAATTTCCTTTGCTGCAATGTCAGGTCTAGTCGGGTAAGATTTCCATGTTTAGCAGCAAATACTTGATTTATAATCTTGCGCATGGATGGTGTGTTTCTAAAAAAGCATTTAAATGTATGTTTTAAAAGCAACATGCATGAACGCGTGTAGGCTTGCTAAATCGTAGATCTTAATTTTATACATTGGTAAATATAGTTCATATCGTTAGAGCTGCAAGGAGGTGAATGCTAATGTTGTTCTTTTAAATATTTTTGACATGTAAAATGATTCTTCTCCTTAGATCACATTAGTATTTTTGAAAATCAATCTCTTCTGATACCATTAAAGCTGCATAAGTGAAGAATCTATATGCACTCTGTAAGGAACGTTTCTCGCTTCCTAATTCTGAAAGGACTGCAGATTTCTGACTGCTGAATTATGAAACGGCTCTGGATGATTAGTGGGTGTCCTTGGCAGACCATGGTAGAAGTTGTTACCGTATTCCTAACTGAAGGTTAAGAGTGCGCAGCCAGAAAAGTCATCCCAGGCACACTGATGAAAGGTTTAACCTAACTCGGTGCTTCAAATAATTAAAATACATGTTATTCACATGGCTAAATGTTATTATAAAAGTCAACTTACTAACCACTGAGGGCCAGATGTACGACCCTAAATTGCATGCGCAAAAGGGTTAGCGACCCGTTTGCGCATGCAAAAACGAATAGGGCCATGTACAATTACTATTTAGCGAGTCGCAATTTATTTGCGACTAGCTAAATAGGAATTCCGACTCGCTATTAGGAAGGGGCGTTTCAAGGGCGTCTCATCCTAATAGCGACTCCCTACCCCATGTATGGATGTTTTGCGACCGCAATTGCGGTTGCAAAACACTCGCAATTTACCACCCTCTTCAAGAGGGTGGTAATGCACTCGCAAATGGGAAGGGGTCCCCAGGGGACACCTTCCCCTTTGAAAATGCAGGGGAAAATATTTTTGGGGGGCAGGCAGTGGTCCCAGGGACCACTACCTGCCCTTAAAAAATGAAACGAAAACGTCTCATTTTCTTTTTTTAAATGCATCCCGTTTTCTTTTAAGGAAAACGGGCCCCAATGGAGGGCCAGCCATTCCCAATGGGGTCGCAAATTGAGAGTGCCTCATGAATATTCATGAGGCATGCAATTTGCGACCCCATTGGGAATCGCAAACAGTGTCTCAGACACTGTTGTACATGGCATTTTGCGACTCACAAATTGCGACTCGCAACCGAGCGCAAGTTGCGAATCGGAAATTGTCATGGTCGTACATCTGGCCCTGAATGTTTGGAGGCCATTATGTAATTTACATATAGCTATTGTAATAACTTTATATCGGCTAAAATGCCATAAAAGTTTACAATAATTTATAAAAAAATATATATACAAAAAGGTACATTAAAATTCTGGGAGTACCATTAAAATCATTAAGATATTACAATGTAACACTGTACTCCATTCTTGACCATCATCAGAATAAAATTCTTGCTTATAATTTGTTGTATATAGAATACAGTCAACATTGTCCCCGGCTTAATATGGCCTTTCTTCTCATATTCCAAATTCGCCCCCAGGAAATTTGGCCACAGTACATGCATACAATGGGTGAGCATCAGATCTTAAAATTCTAAGAGCAACGCAATAATTACGTATACCTGGTTGCTTACACAGTGGCTTGATCCATTCCTGACGAGGTCCTGCATATGCCGGACAATCAAAGAGGACAACCCAATGATTTCATCAGCGTTGCTACAGGTAGGGCACACAGTGGAATCATTAGGTGACCATTTGCAGGAAAAGGATCTCAGGGGGAGCGTAAATGTAAACGTCCAGTATTTGTAAGGCGCGAACAATTACCCAAGGGTGTCAAGGTGCTGGGGGCGGTCGGGAAGATTAAGCAAGCTATTGCCTAGAGTCACATGGTGCTGGGCTGATCTGCCACCAGGCAGCACCGGGGATCGAACCATGAGCCCCCGGGTTCCGGAGTCAGTTGCCCTGGCCGCTGCGCCACACCTCTTCCCTAAGGAGAGCGTACCAACTCTGAATTGGAAATATAATTTCCTGTCCATCGGAACTGCTATAATGTCCCACAAGGATTCACAAACACCAGTGCATTTGAATTCAAGGAACTTCCCTGTCAACTAAGATCGCGCAGCTGTATGGGCTTCGGTCTGCAACACCCTAGCCCAGTATTGCTTTTTGAACTGGTCTTTTGATGGCATGGTATGACAAGATGAAAAGACCCAAAGTTCCCTCAAATCCAGCGAAGACAACAGCTTCCTAATGTATGTCGGCCAACTCATTTAATTAAACTTGTCTACCAGCATAAATTCCTGCAGGGAAATGGCATAGTGACTAAGGGGGTAATTACGATGGCGGTCAGACTTTCGTTCGACCGCCATCGCTGCGGTAGTGGGACCGGCCGCCTAGGAGGCGGCCTACCCACCAGCCTCATTATGATGCGACCGCCACCGCGATGGTCGCACCGGCCATACTTTACATTGCGGTGGGTGCTGCTGGCTGCAGCACCAGCCGCAATGTAAATAGGGCACTGTTTACATTTCCCTGCACTATGTGGCAGGCACCATGCATTGCCTACCACATGGTGCATGGAAATGTAGGGGGGCACCATAGGTGCAGTCCAACCCCCAAGAGAAAGTGCCCGGGCTGAAGGGGGGCCCGCTATGGGTCCCCAAGGTCCCTTTACGCCAATTTGTAGGTGGGTTAACTGCCATGAACATGCGGGCGGAAAGGGATATCATAATACCAATGGCGGTGCCTGGCAGGCATGCCACAATGCTGGCCAATGTTGCTGCTCCGACAGGCGGTCGGAAAAGGACCGCCTTTCGGAACCGTGGCGGTCGGTCTTTCAGACCACCCCGCTTCACCAACGCTTCCCCCTGTCATCATAATATGGCAGGCGGAAATGCGCTGTGCGATGGCGGAGGGCTCGCCACCAACAGGCTGTCGGTGGCGGGCCTTCCGCCATCGTAATCAGGCCCTATGTTCTGGAGTGGTCCATATCCTCCTCCAGAATAATAGAGGGTGAAATCTTCCCTTATTCGCTATAGCCCTCCACCCCATTTCCAGCAGTTCAATGAATCCACTCTCTCTAGTGTTGTGCCCCCTGAAGCTATAGTCCCTTGTAAAGATTTATGCTTATTGAACGACATAACTTGGTCTTATCAGCATTAATTTCCAGCAGTCGAGCGGAGCAAAACTCCTCAAAGCGGAGTAGCAGAGGTTGAAGCCTTCTAGGGGTTTTGGAAATTAATAAGGTGTTGTCTGCAAAGAGCAGTATGGGGTTTTTTGTTGTCACCAATGTGGGGGCGCCAGAATATTGGGAGAGGGTGTGGACAATATCATTGATGTACAAAGAGAACAACGTGGAAGCTAGGACACAACCCTGATAGAGCCCATCATTTATAGGAATTCTGCCAGTAAGCTGGCCCTGGCTCCCCCAAAGGATTCTTGTGTAATTGCCCTCGTGCAAACGAACAACTAGGGTGAGGATTTCAGGAGCCATACCCATGTCACAGAGGACCTGCCAGATTTTGCATCACGGGATTAGGTCAAATGTTGATTTGAGATCGACAAAGGCAACTTATAAGCTGCCCCTGCCGATAAATACAGTTTTCCAATATATGAGCAAATATCGGAAGCTCTGGTCAATCGTGCTGGTTTTATTACAAAATCAGCTTGAAAGGGTGACAGTATGTTATTGTCAGTAATATAATCTTGAATTTTGCTCAGCAATAGACAGCTAAAAGATTTTTGAACGCAATCAATCAAACTGATCGATTGATAATTAGCTGGTATACCTCTATCTCCTTTTTAAAAAATTGGTATAACTTCTGCCCCCTCCATATGATTTGCAGCAATAGAATCAACTAGACTCTGTATTGCTAGATAATGGCTCAATACCAATCCACCTAGTATGTATGAATGGTGGTCTCGGGTTTTATATTTGTGCCCTTTAGAGATTGATTCAAATCACACAAAAAACACAAAAACACAAACAAGGATCAATTTTCATTCTTGAGCTATTTATTAATCACTTCAAATCTATATGATTTGTGTAATATTGAATATTTAGTGACTGTGTTATTCATTGCTGATAAGATGTATATCTTTACTAATTGCTCTGAATCATCTTTTAATAATTAAAAATTAAAAAGGATCATACAGATTGAATGGAAGGTAACACAAGAATACCTTGCCCCTTAATACAAGTCATTCGGAACAAACACCCCATTGGGGATAGCACTGCATGCAGTTCTGTATGGCCCACTATTTCTGACCCTCGGAATACTGTGTCTGTGAATGGTAGACCTGGTAATCCTAGTCCAATAACACTGGGACTGCCTTCCCTCTGTGTGGATTCCCACCTGGTGAAATTGTGGGAAGTAACACTGGTCAGCCTGACCCCTTCCATGACCCTCCAGCACCTCAGGAGACCAGACAGCTGCATCCTCAATATTGTCTGGCCTTGTCGTGTCATTTCTCCATTCCCCGTCCCCAGCCACCAACCTGCAGAAATCTTATCATCACTTTTAAGCACCTGCTCAAAGCAGTTAGTAAATGGCAGTGGAAAAGGGCCCATTATTCGGCCTAGAACGGGGAAGTTTTATGCACAAATTGACCCAGCATTGCAGGACCATATATTAGTCCCTATTCGAATGGAATAACTCAAACACTGGCCCAAAAAACATGCAATTTGTAATGAGGCCCCAATTCAGTGTTTAGTTTGAGCGGCGGTTGCCAGTGGGGGCCACCAGCACTGGTTTTCCGGGCTCCAGCATTTATTTTTCTGCTTCGGGTATTTACAGAGAGAAATAGAGAGAAATACAAACAAAGCGGTAAGACAGAGGAGGAGAAAGACAGAAAACCGTCATAAAGGGAGAAAGCAGAAACCTGCAAGAATGTGATAAAGGGCCCGGGAGTGTCTGTAGCAGATTAAAGAGGACCCAGGTAGAAGAAAGAGAATGCAGCCTTTGTGTTGGGCACAAAACCATTTAATTGCACTGGATGCAGGTTTCTGAGCATAACTTTGGGCACATGCACTTATTCTTTTACAAATTAAGTTGCTCCAAGCTGCAAAAATCTTAGAATTGTGTGATTTTTCCCACCAAACATTGCAGGACTGCAAATCTGTGGAGGGAGCTGTGGACTGCAGGAAATGTCAAACATTGCATACAAAACCAGTTTTCATCAGTTCTAACAGCAACTAACATCGAAATGTACTCGAATAATATTTTCTAGATCTTTCTGGAATTCACTGCTCTCTTATTATGTCAAGGATAGTAAAATTCCTTCTTGTTGTCCTGCACCTTCACTGGATCATTCATTGATTGACTGGCAGACCAATGGGCAGTCAAGTAACTTGGAGCTTATTGTGCCTCTGCAAAAAATAGAACCATTTTTCATAAGTTTTCTTCCCCAAGAACCCATGATCAGAAGGAACCAATTGGACAGAGCACTAAAACCTAAAATAATTTTTTATTTGGAAACCATAAATAGATCATTACTCATCGCTAAATTAAGCTGCAGTCTAAAAAACGTTTCTGTTTTATTTCTATTAAACGTTTGTATTTCAATACACTTGCGTAATTAAAAAAATAAAAGCAGGCGGTGAATGACTCTCGGAAGTACTTTAAACATCTATAAAACATGTTTAGCTATGTCAATATTGCAATGTCTTTGAGAAGCACTTATTTGTAAGCTCTGGGGCTTATTTACAAGGAGCTTCCGCTTCCATTGTGTCAAGCTTTTTGATGCATTGGCGGTGCTATCACTATTCAATATTTACAAGTTGATGTATCTTTGAGGATGTGTTACTTTTTGGAGTCCTGCGTCAAAAGGAACCTGTGTCGGAATCACCTGTGTCACGTAAGTATTACTATATGCAAAGTAGGCGTTCTGTCATAATTTCCACTGTAAAACGGACATATGGGGCCCAATTAGGATGGTGGGCGGACTTCAGTCCGCCCGCCACCCTAGCGGTGTTGGGACCGGCCGCCAGCGGTGCGGCGGTCCCGCACCACCAATTAGGATGCGACCGCCACCCTGGCGGTCGCATTCCGTATTGTTAACATTGCGGTGGGTGCTGCTGTGAGCAGCACCCGCAGCAATGCCAAAAATACATGTTGTGCATTGCCATGCACAACGTGGCAGGCACCGCGCGGTGCCTGCCACCTTGTGCATGGCAATGAGGGGGTACCAGAGGTACCCCCCAAGTGCAGCTCCCCAACCCCCACCCTCCTGGGGGCCCGCAACGGCGGCTTCGGCGTTCACATCACACCATCCTAATATGGATGGCGGTGCCTGCTAGGCACCGCCACCATATTAGGGGCCAATTCCGCTCGGGCATCGGAACTATTGCCGGCCGGTGGAAAAGTGGCGGACGCACTTTGCGTCCACCGTGAAACCCCCCGCCATTGTAATATGGCGGGGGGTTTCACTCGTTACGATGTCGTGGCTGTCTCCACCGCCGGCTCGGTGGTGGCGAACGTCACGGCATCCTAATGAGCCCCTTGGATATTTAAGACATTTTAGCAAACTGACAAAACTGTGGCTTGAGTGGTGCAGAGGTCCGATTACGTCATAAATCCTGCACCTGTGAAACCCACACATAGGAAATGATCATTGACCTTGCTATATAAAGAGAAGATGGACAGGACAGTGCTGCAACCAGAACTACACCATGGAAGTGGTAATTTTGCAGCTGGGAGTCGCAAGGAGATGAGCACCACCATCCACTCCACTTCAACCACCCAGCCCACCCCCCTACAACACCAGGAAGGCAACGCAGGAGAAGAGAGGGTATTTATCGCCAGCCGACTACTCTAATAGGACTCAAGGAGGATGAGGTAATTACCTACTACAGCCTGAGGAGCCAGTCTTTGTAGAGCTGCTACACCTGATTGACCTAAGGCTCCAACCAACAGCTGACAGGTCTACCAACATCCCTCCACTGGCAAAGCTCATGGCTGTACTACACATGCTGTCATCGGGGTCCTTTCAGATAACAGCCACCAGTATGGACAGAATCTCCCATCCATCTTTCTCATCATTCCTTCCCTCCATCCTGGATGCCATTATCCGTCTGACTCCCCACCACCTCCTCTTCCCCAACACCCAGGAACTGCAGCTGGAGACTAATCAAGGCTTCTCTGCCATCGCTGGGTTCCCACATGTGCTTGGTGCCATGGACTGCACACATATGCAACTGTTATCCTCTACAGCCACATCCCATTTCTACAGTAACTGGAAGCACACCCACTCCATAAATGTCCAGGCCATCATGGACCATTGGGGCCTCTTCACTAACGTGCTGGCCAAATACCCTGGGAGTGTGCATGGCGCATACATTTAGGCACTCCATCATTAATGACTGCTTCCAGAATGGACAATATGGGAATGGCCTACTTGTAGATCAGCAAAACTCAAATAACTAACACACCCACTAACGGTTAGAAATGGATGGCATAATACCCATCACTGTGTCTGTTGATGCAGATAAGAACATAAGTAAGAAGAGTGTGACTCATACATGCACAATGCATCATGGTACATGTGTCATGCAAACCCACAATTTACCATTGTAAAGACGCGCAAAGTCACTATGACTGCTGTTTATTGGTAGACGGGTCCAGAGCAATGCATTGCTGAGCGAAATGCTTTGTAGCATCAATGTGTGCAAGGGAGGGGTTCCATGGTCATTGTGGGGGTGTCTACATGCCACTTCCATGGTTCATCAGGCATGTCATATATCCCACCACCCACATATGTGATTTACCATGGACATATGCATGTGTCAATCAATCAATCAGGGTTTTGTAGAGCACACTACTCACCCGTGAGTGTCTCAAGGCGCAGAGAGGGGGTGTGAGCAGCTCCATTGGGGTCATTCGAAGAGCCAGGTCTTGAGGTCCTTTCTGAATTGGTGCAGTGTCTGGCTTCGTTGGATGTGAAGAGGGAGTTCGTTCCAGGTCTTGGCTGTGAGCTAGGAGAAGGATCTTCCACCTGCTCTGGTCCTGTAGAAACGAGGGACGGTGGCTAGGGCGAGGTCAGCTGAGCGGGGGTTTCTCTTAGGGGCGTGGAAGGAGATTCGGTCATTGAGGTATTGGGGTCCAGTATTGTGGAGGTCTTTGTAGGCGTGTGTGAGCAGTTTGAAGGTTATTCTTCTTTCAACAGGGAGCAGGGAGCCAGTGGAGGTTGCAGAGGTGTTGGGTGATGTGGTCGTGTCATGGGATGTCGAGGATAAGTCTGGCTGCGGCGTTCTGGATGGTTTGGAGTTTGTGGAGGAGTTTTTTGTTGATTCCGGGTTAGAGGGCATTGCCGTAGTCCACTCTGCTGGTCATGAGAGTGTGGGTAACGGTTTTCCTGGAGTCGGGGGGATCAACTTGAACGTCTTGCGAAGTATGTGGAGTGTGTTGAGCCATGCGGAGGATACGGCGTTGATCTAGTGAATCATGGTGAGTGAAGAGTCGAGTATGATGCCGAGGTGCGTGCATGGTCCGTTGGGGTGGGTGGGGTTCTGAGGGTGGGTGCCACCAGGTGTTGTTCCATGTGGTGGGCTGGAGCCAAGGATGAGAGCATATTTACCCCTGGGTGACACAAACAAATTTCCCTTTAGATGTTATGTAGTGTCTTAAGAGTCTGCACATCCAACATGGACTACTTACTGCGATCATGACCAGGAATAAAACATGCTAATTCTGGGAAGTATTTTTATTCACGTCAACCAAGAAGCAAGGAGCAAGTGGCAGTTCTTGGGACAACAACCCTTACATAGTTAGGGAGTCATTGGATATCCAGAGTCCAGCTGGGATACATGTCATGGGGCTTATTGAGAAGAGGCGTGTTCCAGTGAGGAGGCTGAAATTGCCTTTTTAAAGAAAGTCCACATAGGCAGTCCACACATGGATGAGATCATCAGGGGGTTAGTCTTTCATCCTCTGCAATGGAAACGTTTATGTTGATGGTGATCCATGTCAGTTGCTCACATGAGTTAAAAGGTTGACAATCAGGGCCTCATTTACAAGTTTATGTCATAGGGAAGCATTGCAAGCCTTCCTGCTACGCTGCCCTACATCAAAAGAAAAGAGCATGAATGCCCCCTATCTATGAGATACTGCACATTCCTGTCCTCTTCTACAGTGCTGGGGTACAATTGTCAGCCATGCACCAATTCAGGCACCCTTGCACCATGGTGCAAGGGTGCCTGCGTTGTAGGGATGAAGGTTTTTGTGCAGTAAGGGGCACCTTCCTGCCCATAAACAAGATATGGAGGCAATTTCCTCTGTAGTTTGTGCTGCTGAATGCAACACACATAGTCAGATGAAAAATCGTGGATAAATGATGTTATTCCTCCTCGTTGTGCCCCCCCTACACCTCTCCGGGGGAGGCATCAGATATTGATGCATTCCCAGGCTTTCAGCTTGTTGTAAATCTGGGAATGTGTCAAATTCATGGATTCCCATTGTATTGTAAGGCAATGCAGCAACTTGCACTGCATTGCCTCTTTCCATATCTACAAGGCCATTAAAAGCCACACAGGGTGGCTTTACGTGCCCTTGTAGATATGGATAAGCCCAGTGCGTGGCTGCAACATTATTAAAAGTGAATTTTGGGCAGCGCACTGGACTTGTAAATATGCCTGCATCTCTTTGGAAGTATTGACTCCACTACTATGCACATTGCACCTAATCCCCAGGGAACCTTCATTCCCTGTGACCAGACGTTAGTGCTTAGGGCATTAATTAGTTATGTACTTGCAGTCTGCCTTTCACACACTACACCTCAGCACTCTGAATTGTTGTGCTGTCTTACCTGCACATTATGCATTCATGGGCCAGAGGTTCTGTATTTCACGCATTTCCTGCACACCTCTCCACACAGCTCCAACCTTGATACACTGCAGGAATGTGTGAGGGAAAGTATTTATGATGGTTTTCCGAGTGGTGGATGCTGATGTGAAATAATTACACACAGTGAACTCTGTATTAATGGTCAGTGGCCATAGTGTAGCAACTATGAGGGGATGGGCCCAGTGAAACTATGCAGATTGCTAGCATGGACGCTCAACCCATTGGATCATTGCAAGAGTAGTTTATCTTCAGAGTATCACACATTGTTTGACTCAGGCCCCCTCACTTGTACATGTACATGTCTCCTCTGGAAATTCTTATTTTGGACCAGGGACATAACGTACTGCCACACACTGATGGCACCCATATCCTACATTGACTCTCATGTGCCTACAACACCAAAAATATGTGTGACCAAATCCAATAGACTGACATGGCAGCCTGTTTTTGAGGGCTCGGGGTCAGCCTGACCCCACAGGGTAGTAGTGCTGGAATTGGTGACATGTACCTACCCAGGTTTGTCACACAACTGGGCCCTAACACCTCAGCCTCATACCATCCCTGACTCAAGGGCTTTGTGGTGGCAAACTAGTTCTTCCTATACCTTGACTGATCCCTGTTTCACATCCTCCAACTTTGGCATATGTGGCATGGTGAGACACTTTGCCGCCAGACTCCGTCTTGCCACGTGTTACATCTTCAACCAGGGCTACATCACATGTAGGATGTAGTGCTCCAATGGGCCCCTCTCTGCCATCCCTTCCCAGCTACAACACAAGTGTGACACTTTCAAACACAGCAGTGTATGTGTATTTGTCAGGCTACCTTACTGTACATGTATGCCTTCTCATCTCCTTCCTATGCAATGTTTCCACATCCACACACACTGGCAGTTGTAAGTGCTCAGCCAGCACTTACAATGCACTGCCAGAGGCCCACCAGGGCCACATACCATCTTTAGTTTTAACACACATGGCCCTCTAGTGTGCATCACTTGCATTCACCACCACACCCTTGTGATTAAGCCCAGTGTGCCCCCAGAACATCTCTTTCTTCATGTTCCAGAGGCTCACATTGCAGACCCATCACTGGGAGGCCAGACTAAGCCACGTGGATGTAGAGTAAGGCAAGGCAGCTCTTTGCACTACTTTGCCTTAATATAAACCTATGAGGCCATTCTAAGCCATGAAGGGTGGCTTAGCAATGCATCATGGATATGATTAAGAGGCCTGCACCACCAGAGTGTAACTAAAAGCGAGTGTCCGGCAGCACAGGCCTCTTGTAACTGAGGCCCCATGTTTTTGTAGGGTATTGTGGGACTTTTAGTTCTAGTAACTCATGTTGTACATACGACTACAAGTGACAGTTTACAGAGGTGACCGTGGACTGGTGCAGCACTTCACACATGAAAGGGAGAAATATGACAGAGCTGGAGTGAGCTGTGCAACACGTAACTGGGCAGTGTGACTTACATTTATGTGATGCTTAAGGGTACATGACCCACATACCTGCCCTTTGCACTGCACACGATGCAGTGGAGTGCTGGTACTTAGCTAGCTGCACTGCAAAACATGACATTTTTTTGCCCACAATGCCCCTTGTAGTGACTTATCCTGTAGGTCTTGTTCTTCCTCATGTGCTTCACTGTCTTGTCCCGGAACTCCTGCCACCAACTCCTGTGGATTAACAGCTGCCACAAGCTACTCCAAGACACCCAGCTCCTCCTGTTGCACTGGACTTCCTCCTCCGGTCTGCATTCGGGCCATCAGGTTGTTTGCTAGTTTCTCCTTCGTCCTGTGCTTTATGTTATGCCAGTGTTTCTTCAAGTCAGTTACTGTCCTCTTCACTTGTCCCACGCTGTTGCCCTTGGCCAATATGGGCTGCCAAATGGCCTCTTTCTATCTTAATGGCAATTTTGGGGTGACAAACAGCTGATGTTGTCAGTCTGTCACCTCAGTGATCAGGATCTCATTTTCTTCCTCACTGAAGTTGGACTTCCTCTTCCACTGGGAGTCTGCCTGGACATCCTGGCTGGTCTGGCATTGCAGGGGGTGTTGTCCTGGCTGCTGGTCTCTTCTCCATGCTCCATGGCTGCCTTGTGAGAAGTGTGGCATTTTTTGTTTTTATTTTGCATAATCTTTTATACTTTTTTCACGTTCCACACAGTGAAAATTGACGCTAATGTGGTTTGGGTCACATTACGTGATGCAAATCTGGCTTGCAACACTTTTCCGGGTGATACATCAGTTTTTGCTGTGCCATATTGACCCGCGCCAGCATCATTTCTTTTCACGTAGCCCGCAGCTTACGCCATGGTGCCCCATACCGTAAATATGGTGCATCAATGATGTTTAAAAATGACATTGCATTAAGAAAGTGATTTTGACGCATCACTGATGCAGAGCAAAAATGCTTCACTTCTTCTGGGGCCCTCTATATCACACGTTAAAAAAATCTATATACTGTTATCTATGCTTTTAAAAAGCAGTCATACCTTTTGACAACCTTTCTTTTTAAAGTATGTCTCTGGAAAGAAAATGTTTGCAGACAAAACCTTTGCTTGTTTTGTGCACAAACTCTCATTAGCAGATCTCACTACATCCACAGCAGTGTTTAAACGCCTTTAAATTCAAAGCATGCTCCAAGAAGCTGGCAGATTTGAAGACTATTAGGTCCTGCATCAAATCAATTCTCTCCAAATCCAGTATTGACATTTTCCTGTTCAAACCTGAGTCCTTTGGGATTATCTTTGTCACCACGGCCATAATTAGAGGTCTACATTTGAATTCACTGTTATCTCAGACAGGTAGTCCAGGAACATGCCTAACCTTCGTACTATTGATCTCTCTGAGGCATACACAATGCATCAGTTGGCCACAATTATTCTGAAGTCAGTTTATAAAATGCAGACTTCCAATTGCAAAATAAAAAATCGGCAGCATATTAATGAAAAGACAGATGACACCGGTGTTAATAATTAGGGCTCCCGGTTTTATGGTATTTATATTTTAGTCATTTCCGTTTCCGTCTGTATTTATCCATATTTATTTCTTGCTAATTTTACCAGTATTTATCCATATTTATTTAAGGTTTTGTGAAAAAATGAAGCTGAAATGTGTATATTTCTGCATTTATTTAACCAGTTAACGTACACTTGTGCCTGAACGCCTGACAGGTTTCAATGATATATACACACTCAGATGATAAAATATGCACTTATAAGAAATCATGCAAATTTTAGTATCAAGGTTGTGCAAATCTACTGCTGTTTAAGGCTCTTTTTAAATTTACTTTATTTTTGTTAATCCCCTTGTCTGTCAATCTGCACAGCTATTGGCCTGGCAGTTATGACTGATATCATTTAGAATCACTCAAAAACAACCCAATTTCCGTTTTTATCCACATTTAAAAATAAATACAGACAGGAAAATAAATGGTTTTCTGTCTGTATTTATCAGTAAAAATCAGTAAAAACGGAAAACAGGGAGCCTTATTAATAATCCTTAAATCTTACCCGACTATACCCAGGCGAATATTGAAGGGGACAATGATAATGAAGTATTTCACAATTTTTGTATGCAATTTTTACACTTTTTTAATTTGTGAGCAGGACTATACTGTATAAAATGCATACTGATAAGGAAAGAGTAAAGAAAGACATGATGGATGTAGAGATACTAACTGAAAATGAAATAGCTTGTCTTGGCAGAGGCGAAGTTTTTGTTTGCATTTTAGCAGTTGTGTGTTCTTGTTTTCAGTTTTTTTGATTATTTTCAGAATATATTGTATTGATAAAAGACATGCAACAATGCATACAACTATTCACTGTGTCGCACAACAAATGCATTTTCAGTCCTTGGAGACGTACATCCCACTGGTCCTCATCCTAGTCCAGTTCTAGTGGAGACACACAAGTTTCTGTGCGATTCTGGTGATTCATTACCATCCGTGGTGCCATCACGGAGGGTGCCCCATCTTATGTAAACTACTTTTTTGGTTAGCAAACACCAATCCATATCCAGGGCTTGACTGGCTGTAGCGAGCACCAGGCGTTTCCCCGGTGGGCAGGAGGGGTGGGGCGGGTCTTGTACCTGTGGGGGCCGGTTTTGTTACTGGGATCTGGTTTTACAGCAGTGCTGGAATATCGGCCCCCTGTAAGAAAAGTGGGAGCAGTGCTTCTCACTAGCACCCCCCGCTTCCATGTCACCCTGCCCCCGGCCCAAGCAGCAACCTGCCAGGGCTGGTTGCTGTTCCCAGTCTGGCCCTGTCCATATCCCTTTTCCAAACTTCAACATCCAGTGTAGTCCCCACACTCTGTGGTTCGTGATGTTTCTTTTTGCCACACTCATACCTAGTATTGGCCACATTTTCTGATACTTCAGAGCCTCTGCATCCCCTCCATATATTTAGCACATAGAGTTTTGCCATTTTGTTCAAGGCTCTTCCCTCGCTTGTTTCATACAATCCACAAGTTTTGCCCTGAACGCCTGTATCGCTGGGCGGGCCCATAGTATATGGAAGAAGGTTCCTTCTTGCCCATATCCCTGCAGACATAGGTTGGGCATGCTTCTGGCCATTTTTACTGCGGTTGTTCTTGAGTAGTACAAGTGGCACAACATCTGGAATGGAACCATATCTGGAGTTGAACCATTCGGAATCCAGATTTTACTAATACCTCCCTTGGGGCCCTAAGTGCCTCATCCGGCTGTCCGTCTTTAAGCTCCCTCCCCACCCATGACTTCCCTAATTTGGTAGGGTGTTAGGTGAGTGATTTTAGATCTTTTTATCTGTCAGGGACGTGGCTTATTTGGGCATATTTCTCCCTTTAGTATAATTGCTCGTAGAGCATATTTGACCTGCAGGTATCAGTAGCTTTCTGATTCCAATAAGTTATGATCTGTCACCAACTTTGAGAGAGGAGCTACACCTACTCTTTTCCACTGGTCACCAACCGTGGAGATACCTATTAGATCCCATTTGTTGAATGCTTGCAGCCTTCTCAGTGACTCCAGTGCCACTACATCCTATAGTGGGGTCTCTCGTGGGAGTTTGCGCCCCCATCCTAAATCATTGTCACCTCTTTCCATAGTTTCATCACTGTGCGGTGTGTGAGGGCGACCCTAACAGAGATTTCCTGCCATATAGTGCCACTGGGTAGCCTTCATCACCCATTGTAGGCTTGTCCATTCGCAATGCTGGCTCAGACTGAGGCATAAAGGCCCAGATATTGACCATAATCAGTTGGGCTGCTCAATAATATTTCTGAATATCGGGCAAGGCTAGTCCTCCATCACACCAGCTTCTTGTCAGCTTTGTCAGGGTGATTCTGGCTGGGCCAACATTCCATACCAGTATTCGAATTTCTGCCTCCACTTCTCTGAAGTATCTTTTGGGTATCCTTAAAGGGGGTGTATTTTAATGCTTATAGTAAGTAAGTCAAGCAAATCATTTTAAATAAAGCATCCCTACCCAGAAGGGGGGGGGGGTGGGAGGGCACATCAGAGCCTCAAGTTGCCCCTTAATCTTTCCAGAAGTGTAGTCATGTTCTGTTCACCAAATAGCTCAGCATTTCTAGATCCATAGATACAGAGGTCTCAGAATCTCCCCTCAAAAACCCACACTTCACAGCTTGGTGGTAATCTCAGTGCCACTCCCACAAGCGGGAGCAATAGGGAGGGACTTGTGACAATTTGCAATGTAATTTGAGCATTTACCTTAAATTCATGAGTGTTTGCATGAGTCTGGACACCGTCATATCAGGGTTGGCCACATGGATTAGGATATCAGCTGCGTACAGTGCTAACCTGTCTTTTAATGCTCTACCCCAGTCCAATCTCCAGACTAACAGGTCCTGCTGAACACAGGCAGCCAGCAGAACCGGCACCAAGGCAAAAAATATTGGTGACAGTGGACATCCCTGTCTGGTTCCCTGACTAAGGTTAAAAGTTGATGAATAGATCACGTTGAACCTGACCCTTGCCAATGGGCCACTGTAGAGAAGTCAGACTCATTGTTGGTATGACAGGCTGAATCCAAACCTCTCTTGTACTGCAAACATGTAGCCCCACTCTAGAGTATCAAACACCATCCTTGCGTCCAAGGACACCACCATGGCATCCTTCCATAGGGTTTCCATGCACCTTAGTACACTATGTTGTTGCCTAAGCCTAAGCCTCATACTGCGATCCTGATTGTTCAGGATGGACCAGGGATTGGATAACATTTCTCAAATGTGCTGCCAGTACTTTTGCCAAGTTCTTGACCCCCAAATTTATTAATGAAATAGACCTATAAGAGGCGCATTCATCTGGGAGCCTCCTCTCCTTGGGCATTACTACTGTGGTGGCCGGTCTTTGACCTTGTGGGAGGACATCCATAGCTTTGCTTTCTATATACATAGTCAATAACTGTGTGGCAAATTGGAGGCCATAACCAATTTCAATTGTTAGGGAGCCCATTGAGACCCATTGTTTTTCCCGTTTGCAGTTCTTTAATCCCTGTCTCAATCTTGGTCAGCTCAATATCAACCTCTAAGTAATCTCCATCCTCTCGGGATAGTCACAGAGGTTGCATATCCCAAAGGAAGTCCCCTGACTCCTCATCCGTTGTTGTTATAGATGACAAATAAAGCTAAGTGTAGTAATTAGTGTAGTTCCCACTAATCCGTAGGAAATGCATGCTTGTTGGGCAACTTAAACTTTGGGCGAGGTGCCTAGACTATTTACGAGCACCCCCGCAGGATATGTTGGCCTAGAGACCAGCTAACTCACAGTGCCACCATAAGCCCCCCTAACCTTACCAGGCAGCAAATAGTTTCTGGCAACCACTGAACAGGACAACCCTGACCGCTCAGGGATTGTGGAAACAGATCAGAACCTTTCACTCAGTCGCTCGTGCTTACTAGTGCTCAGAGAAATATACAGAATACAAAGTGGGACGTTTTCAATATATTTAGTGAACCAACGTTATTCTTGTATAGAATACATGTGCTGCGATAATCAGTAGACAGAAGCAGATAAAAGTGATTGCAAGCACCAAAAGAGTAAATAGTAGATACAGTTCTAGCATGGTGCTGAAACAGTGTATCTATGCAGGCATATAAACAAGGCAGTAATCAGGCGTACTCCTACTATGCAAGCCCTACTCTGAGTGTACCAAGAGTGCGTGTAGGTGTGAAGCCAAAAATCCCGCAAGAGACGATCCAACCCCATTACCTGGCGGGAGAGAATGTAGGAGCCCGTCTTGGTTACGAACTGGACACCCCTCACGGAGATGTCAGACTGCTGTGTGGTGAAGCCTCAGCATGCAGGGACCCTCGGTGTAAGCTGAAGTGCCTACTCAGCTAATCTTTTGGGATGCTTATTATTTATAATTGAAAGCATCCTTGTGATTTGCATATAGATCAGCAATATTATGGATATGTAGTTAGCCCTGTCACCCCGTGGATGAAGATAGAACCACATTTGTACATAGCACGTCAAGAGGCCTGTACATGATGTTCAAGGCATCGTGATAATGTTATGCGAAGCTAACTGTGTAAAGTAGTTTCATAGAAACAAATCCAACATTGTCACGCACGCAAATATGTGCAAAAGGTCACAGCAGAAATGTTATTGTGCAAAATTAGAATAATGTAAGAAAAATGTGTAGCTCTGTTACTTGGGCCTAACCCGGGTATAAAACAGTAAGCGGCAAATTGTATTGCAATGTTCTCGCTTCCTCTAGCGGGTTCATCTTCCTCATTCCTGACTTCTAAGACCAAATCCCAGGATTTTTCCCACTGATCTAGCCTGGCTAGATTATTCCCAAACTTGTTCACTACGTTGTATAAACAATGTAATGAGGCTCTATGTGCAGTGTATGCTGTGTCAGTCGCTAGATCTCTATATTCCTTCTGCATCAGTGTTAATTTATGTATCCGGGTGTCACCCATCCCAGTCAGGAACTGGGTCTCAAGTTCTTGGATCTACCTCTCGAAATCATCCATTGATTTCCATTTTCCCCACTTCTCTCCCACTAGTAGGGATTTTTCCTGGCTTCTGATGGCAGTTTTTTATGCCTCCCAAAGCGTGAGGACCAAATCAACTGAGCCCTCATTTTAAGTAAAGTAGTGTTCAGTGCACTGTTGGAGCCCCTCCATGATTTTCCGGTCCTTGTGATACCAGGTGTTTATTGACCTCACCCTGTCCTGATCGTTCGGTCTCTTATGTACCAATGCCCACATCGGGAAATGAGCCGACACACCCATGGTGAGGTGTTGTACCTCTGTGTTTGACCTGGCCCGTTTTGGGGGGTTACCCCCAAAATGTTTGCCTTCCTCCTGTATTTTACCTGAACTATTTTTGTTGGCATTAGGACTATGGGCACTTTACCACTGCTATTCAGTGCTAAATTGCATGTGTTCTTGCCTTTAACCGTGGTATGATTGGTTTACACCTGTTTGGCATATTTAAATTACCTGTAAGTCACTTGTACAGTGGTATCCCACATACCCAGGGCCTGTAAATTAAATGCTACTAGTGGGCCCGCAGCGATGCTTGCACCACCCACAGACGTAGCCTTTCAAACCTGTCTTTGGCCTCTGCAGGGGCCTGTGTGCGCAGTTTACTGCCACATTGACTTGGCATTTAAAGTTTTTTGCAAAGCCTGAAACTCCCCTTTTACTACATACAGGTCACCCTTAAGGTAGGCCCTAGGTAGCCCTATGCGCAGAGTGCTATGCATGTGAAAGGTAGGACATGTGCCTTGATTGTGTGGCATGTCCTGGTAGTGACAAACAGCCTATTTGGTTTCTCACTGCTGTGAGGCCTGCTCCTCTCATAGGTTTGCATTGAGAATTCCCTGATATGTATTTCAGTGGTAATTTCTGATCTGAAAGGAGTAGCATTGTCATGTTTGGTATGTTTGGAATAGTGGTGATAAATCCTGCTTATTAATGAAGGTGGATTTTTTATTACTATTCTAGAAATGCCACTTTGCAGAAAGTGGGCATTTCTATGTGCTTATGACTCTTTGTGCTTTGCAGCCTGACTCCAATCCATGTCTAGGGTAGAGGGACAGCTGGGCGTGTGCATACTTTCCAGACACCCATCACACAGGAAGGGTTGGGTGCAACAGGGTTGCATCTGCATTCATCTGCATACTGAATGGTCTTCCTGGGCTGGGAGAGAGGGAGGTGGGGTGCACTTACATTTGTAAAGGCTGGGCCCTGCCCTCACACAAAGGGCTCATTTACCCCTACTGATGTCTGGAACCAGAGCTGGGAGTGAATGGGGGTGTTATGTACTTCTACAAGATCTTTTGAAGTTATCTCCACATTAAAGACATTTTGAGTATACATACAGGGGCTCTGACCCCATGATTTTAGACACTGTGTGGGAGTTGCAACCAGGTGCTGTTGGCTCTACATACTGCACCAGAGGATTGCTGTGCTGCCAGGAAAACCACCACTTGGCCTTTGCTTTATTGTGCTGACCTGCTGGAAGGACTGCCTCTTTCCCTGCAAGGGTCCTGTGTGCTAGCCTGTTGCCTACCTTCCTGCTTATGTGCCCCCAGTGTTCTCAAAATACTGTGGGCTGCCCTCCCTGCTACAGTGAGGTCTGGAAGGATTCCAGTGGCAACCCCAAATTGCCCATGGGACGCGGAGTCCGGCCACCTAAAGTCCTTCTCCCCAGCGCCTGTTGAGCACTGTTATCAGGCTCTGGAGAGTACTCCATTGGGGACTTGATGTTGCCCTGAAGGGGAGCGTGTGGTGACCAATTCTCTTTTTCCCCATTCTTTTTCATTTCTGTGGAGCAGTAATCAGTGCGTGTTGGGTGCTGTGATCAGAATGGGCTGCCCGCTATGGTCTGTACTTCTGTGGGGCAGTGGAAGCCTTACTGTGAACGTGGCCCCCCTTCGGTGAGGAGACCGCGATGTACAGCTGTACTGAGGCCGGTGCCATACTGAGGCCCCCACCTCCTGGAGTCCACATCTTGTGTCCTCTAAGGATCCTTGTATCTGTGCTGCTGACCTGAGGCTGCAGTGAGCAGCTGTTCTCCCTCCATCTGCAACCCCAAAGATTGTTTTGCACAGATCAGCCCCAGTTGGAAGGAGGAGAGCCAATCCCCACGGGGCCCTGAGCTCCGAATGGGTACGGCCCTGCAGATCTCACAAGAGCAGCGTGTAGCCTGAGGAGACAAATCATACGTCGATCCTGAGGTCCACCGACAGTCCTGGAGCCTGTTCCTGGCCCCATCCTGGTACTGTGAGACTAATTGAGGCTGAGGCCAGTAGAAGATTGCCCATGCTCAGTAATAGTGGTCAAGCTGCCAGAGGGACTGTAGCAACCTGTTGGTGAGTGCTGGGAACTGAAAGCGGACCTCCGAGGTACAATTGGAGCCTTCCTATACACCGAAAGGGGGTGGCTCAGATCTTTTTCAAAGTTGAATTTGCTTCCTTGAATGCAGAGGACCCGGCAAGGTCTCTTCGTGTGGCATACCTTTAGGGGTAGTCATGACTCAGCTGGCAGGATGGGAAGGAATCCTTGACAGGGGTCCCGTTCCTGCTGAGTCTATCAGTTACCATAATCAATGTTGTAGATGGGCAGGTGCCCGGTAACCTACGTTTGGGGGGTACAGCTTACCGCATGACACGTAATAGGAGCCCAGGATCCTGCAGCCTAGGTGTTTATGTCATTCTTTAGTGGTAACTGTGAATATGGTGATCTATGTGTTTCTCTCCCTAACCTAACTGCTGCATTTTATACCCTGATGTTAGGATATGTGTCAATTTTACCTTGCATTGCCAGGATAACAAGTATTACTTCAGGATGTACATTGTATGTGCAGTGATGGTGTTTTCATTACGTGTGCGACATATAAGTCTTTATCTTATTGCACTAACTGTGATGTTTTGACAAGTACCTAGTTGACAAAGTGATTATTGGTTTATGTGGTCTATGTTTATATGCAATACAGAAACGTATTTTTATATAATATGATGTGGAGTCTCTTTTGTGGTGTATTTATTATGTCACTGTTGTGTGTGTGTGTGTGTGTTGTGCAAAAACTTTACACATCGCCTCTGGGATAAGCCTGACTGCTCTGCCAGGATACTAAGGGGGTGAGCAGGGGTTATCTTTGGTGCGTAACTCCCTTACCCTGACTAGAGTAGTGGGTTCTGCCTGCTTTGGTGCCTACCCTAGTCAACCTAAAACCCCATTTCTAACACTCCGGGTAGTAGTGAACCTGCATGTGATGAGTGAGGAGATAATCAACTCAGGAGAGACTTTTGTGTGCCCCTGAATAGTATGTGTATTGCAGTTCCTGTGGGTTATGTCTCTCCAGAGGACCACCAAGCCCTCGTCTGTCAGAAAGTCCTGGAGGGGGCTAAGCCCCTCCCGTGTGTTCCTACTTGTCTACCTGTCCCATTCCTCTCTCTTTTTTTTTTTTGTTTAAAATTATTTTTATTATCCAAAGTATTATTACAGAGGTAAGGCAATGTCAAAAAACCCTCCAGATCCCCCCCACCCTCCCCCTTGTGCAACAATACGAATCAAAGACATAGAAGTAAGTAACAAAGCAAGTTATACACTGGATAGACATGAGTAGAGAAGAAAAAAAAAAAAAGAGAAAAAAAAAACAAGAAGTCACGTAAAACCAAAGGAGACAGGAAAAAAATATGGCAAAATCCTAAGCTACCATGATTTTAGTATACACCGATTAGGGAGAGTGGCCCTTAAGTTGACAAATAGACTAGGTAGCCTTATGAGCCAGTCTGATCCAACCAGGTAGTTAGGGGTTCCCAGATGTCTCGTCCCTTCCTTTGCCCTTTACGGCCTTTTTTGGCGTAGATAGCCTTCTCAAGATGATAGGTCGCGACTAATCTAGCCAGCCATTGGGAGAAAGGAGGAGGATCTGCATCTACCCATGCTGATGCTACGCAGATTCTCCACACCGTCATTGCCACAAATATGAGTGCCCCGCCCTTCTTTCTACTGACCGCCCCTTGGGTCCCTAATAAAATAGTCGTAGGGGTCAACTCTATGGCCTGGGAAATAACCCTCCCAAGGAAGTTCTGTATTTTAACAAGAAGTGGAGTAAGTTTCAGGCAGGTGGCAAACATGTGTACTGCGTCTACACCAAACTCCGAGCACCTAGGACACAGCGTCCCCTTGCCGGTTCCCCATTTGGCGACTCTGCTAGGCGTAATGTATAAAAAGAAAATGGTTTTAAAATATTGCGCCTGTAATTTGGCTGACAGCAGATCGCTCTGGGCAAGTTTCAGTGCGTTATAAAATGTGCTGTGCGGGACCTCCAACTTTGCTTGCCATTTGTCTGCTATTCTGGGTAGGTCATCAGGAATTTGACTGTTTAGTGCAGAGTAGATAGAGCCAATCCGAGGCGTAACTGGGGCCCTTAAGTTTTCTATAAGTTCTATTTCCACAAACCCGGCGGGTCCTCCAGCCTTTCGAGACAAAAAATCGCGTATGGCGATATGCTTAAAAGCATCTTGGTCTTTCAATCCATATTTGCTTTGAAGCTCAACAAAGGATTTAATTCCTTCAGTAGAGATTAGGTCTCCCAGTTTTAAAATACCGGCTTTATACCAATCTTGCAAATAAGACCTCCCAAAAAGAGCAGGCAAATTACAATTCTTGTTGATAGGGGAGAAGTAGTTCATTCTCCCTAGCCCGTAAATCCTACGAACATTGCAAAAGACCTTAAAGGTGCTCATCAGTGTCTTGAATCTGACTCGCTTGTAATATCCAAAGGACATTTGTCTGAAGAGACAGCCACGGGCCTCTTCTCCTAGTAGTAATTGAAATGGCGAAGGAAGCCCAATAGGAGGAGAGAAGGAGTGTTCCTTCACTAATTCCACACTATATTGCAAAACTGAAGCCCAATAATAGAGCACTATGTTGGGGAAAGCCCATCCACCCCTCTCCCTGGGAAGAGACAGTTGCTTTAGCGCCCGTCTGGGTTGTGAGTAAGCCCATATAAATTGTATAAAGAGTTGCTGGAATTTTTGTAACAAGGTTTTGTTAAATTCTAGTGGGATAGATCGAACAAAAATAAAGTAATTTTGGAAAATAAGTCATTTTAATTACATTGCATCTACCCACTAAGGTCAAGTGTAGATTGTTGATTCGATTAAGCGCTCTTTTTGTTTCAGTAGCCAAAGGGATTAGATTTTCTGCCACAATTTCATCCACATTTGCCATCACAGTCACCCCCAGGTATTTGGCCTTTGTGACAACCCGTCTATCTATCCAGTTAATTTCTTTATTAACAATAATTTGGGTTTTATTTTTATTCAGTGCATACCCCGAAATTTTCCCAAAATCTTGGGCCTCCAATTCCAATGCTAAAATAGCACTTTCGGGCTCTGGGTTAG
Organism: Calotriton arnoldi; assembly: GCA_963921515.1. Taxonomy (NCBI): domain Eukaryota; kingdom Metazoa; phylum Chordata; class Amphibia; order Caudata; family Salamandridae; genus Calotriton; species Calotriton arnoldi. Next base: position 730,682 of record CAWUFW010006548.1, on the reverse strand, counting down.
TTATGGCCAGATCGTCAGCATAAGCCATAATTTTAGTGTCCCAACCGAATCTGCTTACTGCCTGGATAGCCGGATTGTTCTCTATTTTCTTGATCAAGGGGTCTATATAAAGGGCAAAAAGCAAGGGGGAGCACGGACACCCTTGCCTGGTGCCCTGAGAGATTTTGAATTGCTTAGTTAGCCTCCCATTTATTGATACACTGGCTGTCGGGTTCAGATAAAGAGCTTGAACAGCTTGTGTTAACTTTGGTCCAAAGCCCATCCTTCTCATAACGCCCCAGAGAAACTGCCAGGAGACCCGGTCAAATGCTTTTTCAGCATCTAATAGAATTAATGACATCGGGTCTCCTGTTACTTGTGCTGCATCAAACAAAGTAATGGCCCGCCTAATATGTTCGGTGGTGCCTTTCTTGGGGATAAATCCGTGTTGCCATTCTGAAACCAGGGTTTCAATAACTGAAGATATTTTTATTGCAAGAATTTTAGAGAAGACTTTTGAGTCACAGTTTATAAGCGTGATTGGCCTATATGATCCCATTTCTAGCGGTGATTTGTCTTTTTTAGGAAAAATAGAGATTTTAGCATTGGACCAGGATGTGGGCGGAGAGGCCCCGTTAAAAATAGAGGTTACTAAAGTGGAGAAAATTGACTTATTTGGGGAGCAAAAATTTTATAAAATTCCACAGGGATACAATCAACCCCTGCAGCTTTCCCATCCGGCAAACTGGCTAGAGCTTCGGCAATGTCTTCCCAAGTTGGAGTAACATCAAGCTGATCGCGATTTTCCTGACTAAGTTGGGTTAGAGTCACTTCTTCTATATATTTAGCGATCTCGTCCTCTCTTACATCTACTGAGCTACTGTTCTTCTCTGCATATAAATTAGAATAGAACTCTCGGAAGCCCTCTTGTATTTTACTTGGGTCATTAGTCTCTTCTCCCGTTGCGAGCTGGATCGACAGTATTTCACTGCCTGTAACCTGCTGCCTGGTTTTAATAGCCAAATGATGGCCAATAAGGTCACTATATTCGTAGTTTTTTTCCCGCGTCGTGGCCCACTTAGCTGCAACCTTCTCTGCAAATACTGACCCAATTTCTGCTTTGATGAGTATCACTTTGTTTTGGGTAGACTCAGTATCCCCCCCTGCTTGAACAATTTGAATTAGTTTCTCCTCTGCCTTTTTCAGCTTTTCCTGAAGTTCATAGATCCTTAATTTTTCTTTCTTGTTTTTCCTAATTGAAAACCTAAGTGTCTCCCCCCGAATACTTGCTTTTAATGTGTCCCACACAGTCATAATTGGGACCGATCCCATGTTTATCTCAAGAAATTCTTGAACCCATGCTTGCATGTGTATCCGATATCCTGCGTCTTGTAGTAGTGCTTTCTCGAAGCTCCATTTCGGGGTTTCCCTCCAGTTCCCAAGTCCCCCAATGTTTAAAATAAGCGGGTTGTGGTCTGACATATAACGCGGAGCAATATCTATAGAGCATTCGCGGAGTAGAGAGGACGAGATCAGAAAGTAATCCAATCTAGCAAATGACCGGTGTGGGGCAGAAAAGTAAGTGTAGCCTGGCAGATTAGAGTTTAGGTTAGCCCAGGCATCACTAAGCCCATGAGTTTGAACTAGATTAACTATTGCTTGATATACTCGGGGCTTCCTTCCCGCTTAAGTCCATTTATCATCCGCTTTCCAATTACAGGGCAGGTTGATATTAAGGTCGCCACAGACAATGATTGGAGAGGGCCAATGGGCAAGCTCCCCTGTAATCCAGTTAATGATCCCTGGGTCATCTGCGTTGCTCCCATAGATTGAGCATAAGGTAAAAGGGGGATTGGGTGGCAGGTGGCACTCTACGATTACCCATCTGCCCAATGAGTCAGATTTCACTCGGTGATATTTTAAAGGTAGTCTGCTTTCAGCCATGACCCCTACACCTTTTATTTTTGCACCCTGTGTAGTACCCCCTATAGTTTTAAACCCCAGTGTGTTCAATAAGTGTTTTTGTGAACCCTCTATATGCGTTTCCTGGAGGCTGACAATATCGGCCCCCAGCGATCTTAAGCCTTGTGATACTTTTTGTCTCTTTGTAGCTTCATTCAACCCACATATGTTCACTGATACAAATCTAAGAGAATTTATCTTGGTCATTTAAGCATTTTAAGGAGATTAAACCAATAAATTCCTGTTCCCTTAAATACGCTTGACTTTGTGAGCTTGTTTACTTTACCAAGTGTTTTAACCAGTGATTGTATGTAAAAAAAGTGTCCTCGATTCAACCATTTCATTGCGATTACCCCCCTCCCCATCCCAACCCTCCCCCCTCTCGTTGAGCAATCAGGAATAACCTGAGTGATGGTAGTCAAGAGTAAGTCTCCGCCACTAGACCACGCCTTAGAGAGTTTAGGTAAGCCTTCGGCTATGTCTAATCACACCTTATATAAAAACAATGAGATAGGTGTGCCCTAGATTCTTGATAGAGCTAATCAAAATCAGAAAGAAGAGAAAAAAAAAAGAGAAAAAAGGAGCACATAATGATGAAGAGAAAGAAAGAAGAGATCCCGCCCCTCCCTCCCTTACCCCCCCCTACAAGAAAGCAGGGAGATATTCTCCTTCGGGTTAACTTGAGCCCTTCTTAGACTTGATTTCTCCCAGGTATTCACCAGCCTTAATCTCGGACAAAAAGATTTTAGAAGCCCCGTTAAAGATAACTTTGAGTCTGGCAGGGTTCATTAAATATACTTGAGCTCCTATCTGTTGGAACGGGGAGATTAGCTGACGCAGGCGCCATCTTCGTTCTACCGTCTGATGGCAAAAGTCAGGCTTCGCAAAAAAAGTTACCCCATTGGACCCTTTCTGGGAATTAGGGCGGGCCTGGTCGTATACCAGTTGCCTAAGAAGAAAGTTTCCAAAATACACCAGGAACGCCCTTGGATGTCCACCAGATGAGCTGCTGCCGTCACGTTGTCGTCTCATATTAAAAGGGAAGCGATGTGCCCTTTGTACCTCATGGTCCCAGTCCCAGCTTGACTGATCAGGAAAGGATTCTTGTAGAAGTTTCACTATGTAACGCCTAGGATCTTCTCCCTCCTTCCTTTCTGGGATTCCAAGCAGACGAAGGTTGTTTCTGCGTTGTCTGTTCTCCTGTTCCTCCATTTTTGTCATTAGATCAAGCAGACAGGCGGTGTTGGAGACACTCTGATTTTTAATTGAGGAGACCTCTGTTTCCAAACACTCGGTGCGCCCTTCAACCATGGTGACACGGTCACTTATGTCGGTGCAGATTTTATTCAGTCTTCTCATGCCCCCTTGTAGTTTTTTAGCCGCTCCTTTTGCTGTGCGGTTATCTGCCCGAGCCTCCTCTTGGAATTCTTTTATAGAGGCTAGGATCGAAGCTAGTGAGGGTTCGGTAGTATCTTCAGGTGCGCTCTTTGTGTTTTCCCACAGCGTCGTGTGAGAGTCGTCTTCTTCAAGAGGATAGGACATCTGTGAGTCTGAGTAGTCCCACTTGAGCTGGCTGCGTCTTTTAGCCTTGCTTCTTGCTTTCCTAGGGCGTTGTACTGTTCCTGTGTCCTTAGGTGACTCCTCACTATTGTCTTCGCTTGTGTTAAACCCCCCCTCGTCCGAGGAGGTCCCAGTGCCATCCGATATTGAATAGAAGTTTTCAGTACCCGTCTCCGGTGTCCATGGGACTTGAGGGCCAGAGGCGGCTTCTAGACCCTGGATATAATTATCAATACCGGCTTCAGGAGTTTTAGAAGTATTCTCCAGGTTACCTGTCGTGGGGTTGGGATCACCTCCTATTTTTTGGGCTACAGGTACTAAAGATATCAAGTTCCCCTGAGCAGTCGGTCCCCCAGCATCCCCTTCTGCATGAAGGCGGGGGGGCGGTCGAGTTGTCAACCGTTTCTTGCAGACCACTCGTTGTCCCCTTATCAGCTTGTTGTACCCCTACAGGGTTTCCCTTGGCTGGGAACATTCCTTGCTGAGTGATCAGCATAGTTGGCTCATCAGTTAGCGAATCCATGGGGGCACTCTCGGGGGCAGATGTGTGAGGCGCAGAGTTAGTCTTAGAGTCCGTGGCAGGAAGTGGCCCCTTAGCCCCAGAAAAAAGTTTAGCGACTGAAGGCTGGGAACCCACTGAGTCCTTGTGTACACCACCTCCCGTAACTCCCTACCGTTTTTTTGTTGGCACTGACCTCGCGCTTGATTTTGGACATGTTTTCTCCTAGTCCGGTATCTCCGGTATCAGCGTTGGCAATAGCTGCTCTTGTCTTGCTGGTTTTCCCCATCTTAGTGCCCCTGGTCGACATGATCCTAGACCAGCGCCGATGCTGCCGGTGCTGCTGAGCTCTCTCGCTTACCCAGACTGGAGCGAGTACCAGTGAAGCAGCGCACCGCACAATCCAGAAAAAAAGCAGCGTCCGAAACTCCCAACACACTTGTGGAGTCGCTGGCGCCACCCGGGAACCTTTTTAGTCTTTGAAATTTACCGCATCCGCGATAAACAGTTCAATAACGGCTGGCTGAGGGCATAAACCGAACGTCTGCAGTCTCCTCGCTTTCAGCGTCTGCATCGCATCGCAGGGCACCTAGCCGATAATCGATGTGGCTGGCGTGTGTGGCCGAGCAGCGTAAGTTTCACTCTGACTCCATCTTGCTCCCCCCCCTCCCATTCCTCTCTCAGCACCAAGTTGAAGTCGCCCCCCAGAATCAAGGCACCCTCCGGAAGCTGCACTAGTAAGGAGCTGACATCTGGTGGGCAAGTGTATGCAGTTTAGGTGGGACCTACACTGAACATATGTTCAGCGTCAAACCCTCCCAGTGTCCAGAGAGAGACACATACCTACCCAGCGCATCTGTCCATGTTCATTGTGGGATGAAAGGAGTCACTGTTTGTAGAAGTATGCCCACCCTCCTTGAACCCATAGTGTACAGTGCATGGGCTACCATTTTGTATCCCCCTCTATCCATGGCTTTGCAGTTGTTGCACTTCACATGCGTTTCCTCAACCAGCACTATATCAGGGGTATAGCATTTGAAGTATTGGAGTACCACCCTTCTCTTAATCTTGTCCCCCAGTGCATTGACATTCCATGATAATATTTTCAGTTATTTGGCGCTGGTCATGTTGCTTCTATTCCATTCCCCAGGAGGGTTGCTTCATTTAGGACTTTTGATCTGGGTTGCCAATATGGCAGTCCATATTGGTCGCGGTCATTTTTCCCATTTGTGTATCTTGACAGTCAAGAAAAACAATCAAATGTTTTACATAATAATAAGCATATCCCTTGTGTAACTACCACCACCCTGCATCCCTGCACGGTTAGCTTAAACTCGCCCAACCTTCCAACTTTGCAGAGGGCCTGTTGCCCTATGGTAAACTTGTTCCGAACCGATTGCACTCCCAGTGCCATCACCAAAGAACAGATACTCTCCTCTTTTTCAGACATACTTAATAGTGTTTCTTGTTGTGAGCCATGTCATAGTCATATCAGACCTGGGTTGGAAAGCTCGGTGCCAGCCATTGAACACTGCGTCATTGAGCTGGGTGCTTGCTAATTCTATCGAGCTTTGTTTGGCCTCCGCTATCTGATGTTTCAAGGAGTGTCCTCATTTTGAACGGAATGGGCCTCCATAGTCAGCGACTCATCAGAGTTCTTGAGTGGTGCTGGTATGTTCCTGTCTTCCTTGGTCCCCGCTGGGAACCCCCCATCATTTGTGGCAGCACGAGGTGGACTTGTAGTGTTGTGTTGCTGTTATGATCTGCTACTATCTGGCTGCCATCCCTCAATCCAGTCCCAGTCCTCATTTGGTGAAGCGCAATGCCACACTAACCCTCCTGCCACCAATCTTAAATTGCACTCAGAGCGTAAAGTCCTGAAAGATGGTGATGGTGGTGTTTTCATGTTTAATAGGTGGGCTTTGTCAAGAGGTCTGCAGGATTGCGTCCTGCTAATTGAAAATGAGGGCTATGATGGTTCGCGGCGAAGCTCCCAGCTGAGGCAGGAGGATTGGGGCCTGTTCCACTGACAAAAACTAGAGAGTCCCTGGGTTTCAAAGAGTTCATGATGAGGTGCTCCTGAAAGTGACCTACAATAGGTCCCTCCGAGCTCTCTGGGACCACAACCACTCTGATATTTTTCCTCCAGGAGGGCCCTTCAAAATCCTCCAGTTTGGCCCTGATTGTCTCTGAGACTGTGAGCAGGTGGTTAACCTGTTGCCTAAAGGCCTTTGTCTCTGTGGAAAGTGTAACCAGCAAGTCACCCATTTTCGGACCATCCACCCATAGGAGAGTGGCTTCAGTTGTTGCAAGCCTATTTTTATCTGTAAGGAGCCTTGCATCCCTTGAATTGCCTCCATTATGTCCTTAAGTGAGGATTCTGCCTCCCCCTGATTGATTTCCCCATTTGGGGCCTGGACCCCCGGATGTGTTGCTAATACCATGGACCTTCTTGGTTTAGTCTATTTGTCCAGTCTCGTTTGTTGTGCATGTTTTGTGCCTTTGCCACCTGTCATCTCGGTAGTGCTGGTTGCTCCCAGTTAACCTGCAGCCAGGAAATGGGCCACACTCTGTGCCACCTGATAAGGTCCCTCATCTTGTATCTTGTCCCCCATCTTGTATAGTTTGGGGCCCCCATATCTTCCCCATTGATTCTCCCTCTCTCGTGGATTCTCCCTTACCCCTCTAGAGCTCTGTGGTGCCTGGCCATGTCCTTTCTAGCCAGCTTCCCAGAGGTTCTCTGCCGTTGTGCACCTTGGATTATCTTGAGGCTGAAACATGGACTGCTAGGGGATCCTTCTAGGGGATCTTCTTGTGTCCCTGCGGCCACTCAGCTTTCCCTTGGGAGGCTTGCCCTTCCACAGTGTCTCTGCACTGCCGGGTTTATATAGCCTCCGGCCGCCCACTTATCCTTGTGTGCCAACCAATACTGACTCCGGGTACTTTTGGCTGCCTGCAATTCTCCGCAGGCTGAAGTGCAGAATCTCACTGCTCCAGTGCTTCAGGCTCTCTGTGATGCCAGGTCCTTGTCCTTTCTGGCTAGTGCCGTTATGCACCTGGCGTTACCTCGGGCCCATGTGTTGATTGCTTGGGAATCCTACAACGCGCTTGTGCTCGGTAATCACTGCTGCCTGCCGGGGCCTGTCTCTTCCTCCTGCGTGTGCCCCCGTACCCTCTCAGATTTCCTTTGGGACACTATCCCTACACCTGTCTCTGTTCTGTTGGACTTCTTTAGTCCCTGGTTGCCCACTATGCACAGTATTTTCATCAATGATGTCACTTCAGATGTTGCAGTAATGTTATCAATGATGTCATATAATATGTCATGAATTATGTAATATGCGGGGTAATTAGCAGTGGATGGCAGGGCAAGTAGGTAGAAGCAAATCATTCTGTAAGAGCCTAGGTAATTGTGCCTCATATCTCATCTAGGGAGCTCCAGTACTAGTAACAAGAAGAGTTAGAGTAAGGAGAACATGGCGAGACGGATCTCTATTGGAGTCCTAATAGAGGGGCAAGAGATACCAGATGATTTTCCGCACTAATCTTAATTTGCACAAATAAATGATATATGGAATCAGAATTATCAGTGTTAGATTGTGGAATGGTCATTGCCTCAAGTAGCTACAGATGTACCATACCATCAGTGGCGGCTCACAGAGGGAGTGCTGCGGGCGGGGGGGCGGGGCGGGGAGGGGCTGGTGGGGGTAGTGAGTCGGACATACGACGGGCAGGAGTAAGGTAAGTAAATAAATAAATAAAACTATTTACCTTGCGTTCGTTGCATTGCCAACTCGGCGATGCAGCGAGCGAAAGGTAAATAGTTTTATTTATTTATTTACTTACCTTACTCCTACCCGTCATATGTCTGACTCCACTACCCCCCACACAGCCCCTCTCCCGCCCCGCCCCACTGCCCCACAGCACTCCCTCTGCGAGACGCCACTGCATACCATGTGTATGCAACATCCATTAAATGTTTGTTTGTACCATTAGTTTTGTGCAGTCTTGTTTACTAGTATTAAAAGTTTATGATGAAATAAATCCAAATCTAATCCTGAAATTATCTGTTCATGCATGCTCTGCTGCTCACCCACTCTCTCGATTACAGTAAGAAATATGAAAGAAATGTGAACACTCTTTGGTAAGATGGATACAAAAGGCCTTATTTATGAGGCCTTGCAACACTTTTGAGCCGCTGTTGCATCACTTTTTGTGACGCACGGCAGCGTAAAAAATGCACCACATTGCGCCCTATTTACAAAGTGACGCATCTAAGCAGATGCGTTCCTTTGTAAAGCCCTGCACTACACTATACCTGCATCAGGTATAATGTATGCAGGGTGGGCGTTCCCCCGTGAAAAGCCCCGTAGAAGTGGCGCAGTGAAATCTATCAGATTTTACTGCCCCACTTCTAGGCCACCACTGCGTCAAAACCTTATGCCTGCCTCACAGCAGGCGTAAGACTGATGCAGGCCCTTTCACATCGGGCTTGCCCCATGTGAAAGGACACATTGCTGGAGTTGTGTCTGTTTTCAGACACACCCCAGCAATGCGTCACTTTTGCGCCTACAGATACGTCAGTAATACTGACGAATCTGTAACTCCTTGTGACATGCAGTGCCGTACATTAAATACGGCGCATCCATCGTGTCGTAAGGAAGGCGCAGTGAAAACTGTTGCATTGCTGTTTCGTCGCAGGAATGCAACAGTTTTCATAAACGAGGCCCAAAAAATTAATAACCAGATCAGTTCAATACATTTTTTGATTGTTGGTCTATTCAAATGCAATCAGGCTGTGTGTGGTTTGTGGCCTAAGCTCCTACCATTTTGGTTTGAAAAATCTATATCATGCTCACTTATACAACATTGTTTGTAATTTAACCCTATTGTTTTATTCATTTAACAATGATGCTCACTTTTAACCTAATTGACCCTGTAAGTAGTTGATCAATGGATGAGCAAAGGTGGACCATTCCCCACCAGTGTCTGTTAGGAATTGTAGCTAGAAGGGTCTGTTCACCTTCTTTGCTTTGATACACAGAGATCATTCTGTTCTTCCTCCTTTTTCTATCTGGAGCACTTACATGCACGGAGGCCTAAGACTGAATTCCCACTGATGTCATTGACATCTTTAGGCCTGGCTTTACGGCGCAGCTCTCTGCATACGTATTATTTCAAATTCTTTAAAACAACACAGAGTGGGCTTTGGCTCCACCCAGATGCTCTGCTGCTCACCCACTTTCTCCCCTTTTCTTTCCAGGGGCGGCTCCTCCACTAGGGTGGAGGAGCATCACCCCACTACTTTCTCGCAGTGCGAGAAGCAGAAACATAAAATGGTAATAACGTTCAGTTATTACCATTTTATGTTTGGTTGCGGGCGGGTGGGCGGGGCTGCTCTGCCAGCAGCCAGGGCAGGGGAGGAGTGGTGTGCCCATTCCTGAGGGCACAATTACTGTTTGGTCGGCCCTCTGGGGCCACCCAAACCAGTCATGCGCACACTGATCTTCTCCATGCAGGCTGCAATGCAGCCTGCATGGAGAACATGGCCTCCCCATAAGCCCCTGACTGGGCAGCGTCCACAACAATCACAACGCTGCTTGCAGCATTGTGATTGGCTTAGGGGAGGGTCCGGAGGGAGCCTGGCTGCCTGCTTCCTGTTCCTGCCGGAGACAGGAGCGCAGAAGCCGAGAAGACGCGTGACCCGGCCGGCGGAAAGGTAAGTCTATTTTTTTTTGTTGTTGAATTAATTCCCCCCTCCCCGCGCAACACCCCCCGCCACACCACCCGCGAGTCTTGCCCCGCGACTGTTTCTTTCCCTTCTCCGACTCCTTCCTGTTATCAGAGCTCTTATTCGTCATGGCATCCACACAGCTTGTGATGCCAAATCTAGATTATCACTTTCACTGTTCTTTAATATCTACGTAAGGCTGCAAGTGGTGGTCAAAAATTGTTGCTAAGCGAAACACTAGAAACACATTATTGGTCTCTACTGTAGAGCAGGATTCGTTTGCAAAGCTGTCAAGTACACTCTGCGGGCATTAGTAAAATGCGTAGATTTTGCATATGAACCCAGACCTCAAACATGTGTGCAAGAGGTATGGATAACTCAAAGTGATTCTTATTGGTTGCCATAACCCAAACAGAATGCTTTAAAGACAGGGAAAGATTCTGGTTGGTTTGAAAGCGTGGCAAATTAGATTGCTGCTGTTTCAGCATTCCGAATAGGGCCGTGTGCTTGTCTCATTCTACCTTGAATTGTTACTTGCACCTTTAGTAGCAATTCACAATAAATGGTGGGTCACTCATAGAGGAACTATCCATAACCCAGGGATAGTTTTTCAACCAGCTTTGAAACACTGTTGGATACTGTTTGCATTCTTTTTAGCAGTCAGTAGTAGCTACAAGCAGGAACCTTGTAAAAAGCACATTCATCTCGAAATTTGTTTGCAGTTACCATGGACTGAAAAAAAATTCTCATCCTTATGACCACTTGCAGATGCAACAACAGAACACAACTGCAGTTTGAAAAACCTTCTGCCCTCCCCTGCGCCTCCAGATTTCTGTATAAAGATGCCTGACTCACTTAAAGCCTAAAGCAGTATCTCTGCTTCACCTTCACCTCGAATAATATACTCTAGACTAATATTTTAGCACAATTAAATCATCCATAAGGAATAAATGCTATTTTTTTTGGCCAAAGAAGTTGCAGTCTCAGGTGGCCATTACATCTAAAAAAAAATCCTAGATTTCACATGAATGGAAATCAAAAGACTTCAAAAGGAAAAAACACAGAAGACAGGCTTTCTCAGGCAATTTACATATCATCTGGAATAATTTGATGCCCTATATCAGACTTCCTCCTTATCTCCTTCCCTTCAGAAGGCAGCAGTAAATATATGCCTTTAAATGTAATTTCTTCATGATACACCCTCTCATCACCTCCTAGTTTTCACTGACCTTCTTGGGTATGAAAATTAAACGAGTTCATCTTTTTCACCTGGACAGAAAAAAAGTTAGAGTACCTCTTCCAAAAAATATAACTAAATACCCAGGACAATTGTTTGCCCGCTTTTCTATGGCAATTTACTCTATGCTATGAAGGCAAATATCAAAATTCTTAATAGGCCATAGAAACAAGTACAGAGTTCCCTGACTTAGCTAAGACCATTTCACCCCAGGTTTAAAAAGGACTGGCTGGAACTCAATAGCGAACATTATTAAATAAAAATGAAAACTCTGGACCATGCGTTAAGCCTTTTGGTCACAAAGGGCCTGAATGTCTGCAGAAGATGCTTCCCCACTATAACCCTATAACCATTCTAAATGATCTTAGATAAAAAAGGCAAAGTTGACAAACCTATACAGATTCAACCATAATTATTGAGCCGCATCTTCTAAAACAGCCCTGCCCGCCATCCATCAATAGGATACTAGAGACAAAATGATTCATATAACATATTCCACAAAATGTGACAATTTCTAGAATTATATTGTGCAAAATCAGTGTTGGTCCTGCTAACAGCAGTGAATAAGATTTCACATTATCAGCATTTGATGACCTGACAATGGAGAACTTTAGGTCTACTGCCTGCATCCATGTGCCTTGACCAGAAGTCCACCAAAGTATCCTGCCACCAAAGCCAACCACGTGCTACACTGGGACAATACGTTAACAAGCCAGCACTATAAAAGTGAACCGCATCTGGTTACTAATTGATTTGTATACATCTTACATTTCTTTGATTGATGGCCAAAGAGTGTTCACATTTCTTTCATATTTCTTACTGTAATCCAGAGTGTAGTGAGTGACCATCTGTACCTGCTTCATCAGGGGTGGCAAACACTTGTTATACCTTTTATGGACCTTCTTAACTTGTAGGTCACAAGGTCAAAGCTAAGAAATAACACTGCAATAAAGATTATAGCATGCACCTGCTGTGGGGTGGGAGGATCACAGGTAGTAAGGAAAAGGGAAACATACTTTGCCATGCAGTCACTACCATGATCTGCCTTCACAACGCAGTCACTACCCCAACTGCGAAGTTACCACACATTCCTCTACCAAGCAAGGCGTTACAACGACTTGCAGTGGTGCATTGTTGGACTGGTGTTGGATGTTAGATCTAACACCTTCCGAACTGTTGCATAGACTGGAGTTGGAATAGTAAATTATACTATTCCAAAGTCCAGCGCCCCCCAAGGCAAGCTATTGTAACAACTTTTGTGGTGAAGGAACGAGTGGCAACGTCCAGTCAGGGTAGAGACTTGGCTGCAAAGGCATGTGTGGTAAATGCATGCGAGGTTCCGTCATACAACCCAAGGAAAGCCATGGTTACAATTGAGAAGAGAAAGTAAGTGAAAGTCAAGTAGAATGAGAGTGTGAAATAAGGAAGGAAGGAAAATTGCAAATAAGGAAACACAGATTGAAGGAATGAAAGAGCACACGAAGGAAAGAATGCTAACAGTTACAAAAACGAAGGAAAGAAGGAAAGAAAGATGAAGTCACCCTTATGTCTTCAAGATTCTGAAAAGGGAAACTGTCATCCAGTAGCAGCATTTAATGGATTATCATAATATTCATGTTCACTATGAGTCCAGTTTCTATCCTAGGCTTGGCATGGAGAAAGTGCTGATGGAGGTTTGCAAGAATTTTCTGACATTGTTTGACAAGAGATCACTCTCTCTGCTCTCCTTCCTTGATGTCTTTGATGTTTACAATGCCGTGGATCATGTTTTCCATCAGAACTATCTCATGCCAACATCTAGGAACTGACCATGTCATGATTGATGTAATATGTAATGTCACAAGCAGTGCATTGCGGGGGCATGAGTTATAGTTATAACTGCCGAATTTCACTGGGTTTGTACGAGTGAAACCTGAGCCTAACTATAACGTCCCTGTAACCTTTGCTTTTTTCAGTTAATTACTAAGTTTTTTATTCCATTTCCTTACTATAACATTCCAGTAACCTTTGTTTTTTTCTGTGAACTTCTACATTTTTTTTAAAGCTAATTCCTAACAATAATGTCCCTGTAACCTTTGTTTTTCTTAAGTGAATTTCTATGTTTTTTTAAGTAGTAATGGTGTTTGCAGAGTGGTGGAGAAAGGGATGGGGCCTCTGACCAACTCTCGGGAATTCCGCTGTGTAGGACTTGCAGAAAGTACCAGGAAGGCTTCCTGGCACCCAAGCTCCCTCAGAATCCAAGAAGACTTCATTCCCCAACCAGTAGTGCACCAGAAGATGCTTTTGCAGAGTGGTGGAGAAAGGGGACGTGGTCTCTGAAGATCTCTTAGCAATCCCACTAAGTGGGACTTACTGGTGGTAACAGGAGGGTTATTTACCCCAAGGACCCTCAGCAGCCAAGGGGACTTCATCCCCCAACAAGTTGTGCACCAGGAGGCGTGTTTGCAGAGTGGTAGTGAAAGTGGGCGGGCCATGAAGACCTCTTAGCAATGCCGCAGTGTGAGACTTACTGAAGGTAACAGGAGGGTTAGTTGGCCCACAAGGACATCCTTGGGGGGCCAACATCTCCACCTCTTACTTCCAGTAAGTCCCACACAGCGTGATTGCTTAGAGATCTTCGGAGGCCATGCCCCCTTTCTCCACCACTCTGCAAATGTACCTCCTGGTGCACTGATGGTTGGGGGATGAAATCCCCTTGGCTCCAGAGGGCCCTTTGGGGCCAACAAGCCCTCCTGTTACCTCCAGTAAGGCCCACACAGCGGGATTACTGAGAGGTCTTCAGAGGCCCCACTCCTTTTCTCCACCACTCTGTAAACGCATCTCCTGGCAGACTGATGGTTGGGGGATGAAGTCCCCTTGGCTCCAGAGGGGCCAACAAGCCCTCTTGTTACCTCCAGTAAGGCCCACACAGCGGGATTGCTGAGAGGTCTTCGGAGGCCACGCCTTCTTTCTCCACCACTCTGTAAACATGCCACCTGGTGCTCTGCTGGCTGAGGATGAAAAAAGATATCAAATCATTTTATAATAATCAATATCAATAAACATCGCATTGTATGTTTTACTGAAATATACATTTCATTAAAATCATTGGTGATTTTTGGAGAAAGTAGATAGATCTGCTTTGTACATATATTTATATGCTAACACCCTTCATAAAGCCAGTAGACTCACTTTTTATACTTTGGTGTTGCAGAAGGCGGTGCATGGTGTAGGGTTGGCTGCAATCGGCAGGTTGGTTGCTGGGCCTTGCCCCTGGCCAGGCCCTGCGGCCAACCCTTCCGCAGTGCACGGCCAAAGGGCATGCACAGTAGGGGGTGGGTTGCTCTCTGTATGCTAATAAAATATTGCTTTAAGTTGAAAAACTATAAAAATTCAATGAAAAAGCAAAGGTTACAATGACGTAATAGGTGAAAATTTCAGTGACAACATGACATTTAAATTAATAAAAACACTGAAATTTACCAGTTATAGTTATCCCTAGTAAATATAACATGTTCTAAGATAACTATAACTCACACCCTTGCCATGCACAGCTAATTATCTATCCCACCATTACATCACTCATGCTATGCTCTATAAACTCATTGATAACATCACTGCAACATTTGAAATGACATCATTGATGACAAAACTGTGAATTGCGGAGAGTGGTTTTTAGTTACCTTACAACACCAAAAGTTATTGTTACTAGAGATAAATATAACTGGTGAATTTCAGTGTTTTTTGTGTTTAAAACATTATGTTGTCACTGAAATTTTCACCTAGCTACAATGCTATACTGAGGTAAAAATATCAGTCTGATGTCATTAATGATGTCATTGAACATGTCATGAGTGATGTGATATGTAAGGCCATAAGCAGGGCATGACGGGGCACAAGTTATAGTTAGCTCAGTAAAATTTGACTGATGAATTTCTGTGTTTTTTTGTGCTTAAAACATTATGTCATTACTAACATTTTCATCTAACTATGACATCACTTTAACCTTTGGTTTTCATAGAGTTTCTGTTTTTTTAAACCTAAGGTAACATCATATTACAATATTTAACTATAACATCTCCTCAACCTTTGTTTTTTCAGTAAATGTATTTTTTTATTTTAAACATAGAGTAAGATCTAATTAACATACCTAACCTCATTGGGGTCCAAATTCAGGGGAGGGGGGTGCCAACAGGCTTTGGCCATACGCAGCGTGGGAATTGCCACATGGCCTCACTTGCTCCCACTAGCAGCCATCCCCATGCACGAATGGCCTTCAGAGGTCGGCCATAGTTGCATCACTAATTTTGATTCAACGGCGACGCAGGCAGTACTCCATATTTACAAATTGATGCATGTGGCCAAATGCATCTATTTTGGTATGCATGCATTGCAAATTACCAACACCAGAACTGGCTGCGTCACACAGAGAATAATATATTCATGGTAGGCGTTCCCTTGTGAATTCCAGCATAAATTCGATGCAGTGATATTTATGATTTTGACAATGACATTGTCAACAAGTGGTGCCCAGAGTCTGAAATACATCAAAATTCCTGTGCATCAGCAACCCAGGCATAGGTAATGACGAATTGGCTGTGGTACATTAACTCAAACCACACAAAACAGTTTGGCAACCCCAAATATGACTTGGAGGTGCTAATTTTGCAACTGGGAGTTGAGAAGAGACCACCACCCCCACCCCCTCTCATGTAGGTAGTGCAGGAGAAGGGAGCACTTTTTTCACCAGTACTGCCCTCATTGACCTCAGTGAGGATGAGGTCATACTACTGACTCAGGCGGGAATCCAAAATAGAACTGCTGAACCAGATAGTGCCAAGGCTCCAGCCACCAACTTCGAGGCCCACCAGTATCAAACTGCAGGTCAAGCTGATGTTTGTCCTTCACATGCTGGCTGTTGGTTCATTCCAGATCACAACAGCCAGAGTGGCAGGAATATCGCAGCCATCTTTTTCTGCCTTCCTACTCTCTGTCCTGGTTGCCGTCATCTGCCTCACACCCCAGTACCTCCTCTTCCCCAAGACATAACAAAAGCAGCTGGACACCAATCAAGCTTTCCATGTCATTGCATGAATTATGCATGTGCTGGATGCCATTGATTGCACATATGTACAAGCGGTTCCCCCTGCAGCAACATCACATCTGTACTGGAACCAGAAGCACACATAGTCTATCAAAGTCACGGCCATCGTGGACCATGGGGGGTGTTTATAAATGTGCTGGCAAAGTACAAAGGGTGGGTACATGATTCCTAGATCTTCAGACACTCCATCATCAATGAAGGCTTCCAGAATGGCCAACATTGAAATGGAATATTTGTTGGTAAGCAAAACTGAAGTACATTACAGACCCACTAACAGTAACAAATGTATGGCATAATAGCCATTTCTGTATCTATTGAAGATAATAGGGCTATATGTCTGAGGGGTGTGCCTCATACATGCACTATGCATCATAGTACACTTGTAATGCAAACACCCACGTCACACATGTTAAGACACGCAAAGCCACTTTATGTGCCTTTGAATTTGTAAAGATACAGAGCAATGCAACACTGGCCAAAATGCAGTGTAGCATCACTGTGTGCAAGGGAGAGGTTGCATGGGTGCTGCGGGGGTGTCTCCATGCAACTCCCATGATTCATGAGGCATGTCATATATCCCACACCAGGTAACCTTTGGAATGTGACAAATCAATTGGCTTCCTCAGGTGATATATAACAAGGAAACTGAACTGAAGTCAGGCAAGTCACTCTCACTTCTTATGTGTACTGCATTCTCTGGCAAGCATGCATAGACGATCATGGCTTCGAGGGTACATCATTTGCAGGAAGATGCCCCCTTGTGCACAAAGACAATCCTGCATGCAATGCAGGCACCCGAGTTTGTGATCCAAGTGTGTCTGTGTTTGTGCTAGGCAGCACATTGTGTACCAGTGTATGGGGAAAAGTCAGGAATGTGCTGTATGGCGTGAATACTGTGCACTACTGCCCTTTCCCTGAGATGTAGTGCAGTGCAGACAGATTAACTGCAGCACTGCACAGTGCTACCTTCCAAAAAATCTGGGCCCAGTGTCATCTACACGTAGTGATAAAAATGCACTGCAGCATGGAGACAATGATGTGCCACATTGACATGCACTTACTAATCTGTCAATGACAGTAGCGACAGAATGTCAGTGAGTAGCAATGTGTCATTTCACTCTGTGTTGATGGATAGAACCACATCAAATGCACAGGGTAAAAAAGTCTGAATGAAATCATCTGGCATGACATACAAGGTGATTATAGGTAAAAAGGCAACCCAATATAAAAATCTCTTTTTCCAAAACTTAAGTTAAACTTAAGTTTGGTCTTCTTAAGACCAAAACTTAAGTTTTGGTCTTAAGACCAAAACTTAAGTTTAACTGAGACAAAATCCTAACTTTATGACTTTCGGTATTCACAAAGGGCATTTAGGAGTAATAATGTTAGGATTCCTAACTTTACTACTCCTAAATGCCATTTGGGATTACCGAACGTCGTAAAGGTAGGATTGTGTCTCAGAATACTTCTGTGAATCGGTCCCAGAGTTCCTGCACTTATCACCAGACTACAGGCACTGTCAGTGTGTTTCCACACTTAACCTCAGAGTGCATAAGGTGTCATACAGTGAGTTGCTGCACTTCTCACCAGAAAACAGGCATCATCAGAGATTGAGTGCCAGCCCTATTCACCAGACCACAAGCACTCTCAATGTGCTACCGTACTTCTTCTCATTAGACTACAGGTGACATCAGCCATCAAGTTCCTGCAAGTCCCGCCAGAGAACAGACACAGTTAGATAGTGAATGCCTGCACTATTCAACAGACCACAAGCACTGACAATGAGTTCCTGCACTCCTCATTAGACTACAGGTGGTGCAAGACATTGAGTTCCTGCACGTCCTGCCAGAGAACAGACACCATTAGATAGTGACTGCCTGCACATTCACCTGACCACATGCACTATTGGTATGTTTCTGCACTTCTTAGCAGACTACATGTGATGTCAGAAAACGAAAGCATGCACGTCTCTCCAGAGAACAGACACCGCTGGACTGAAGTCTTGGCGCTTCTTTAGTTCCATCTTAAAAACTGCTCGTTATATTACTTGCAGTATCTTTTGGTTACAGGGGGAGCTGTTCACATGTGGCGAAAATAAAAGGTGCCTTTTGTTTATTCTAAGGAAGAATAACACAACAAGACAAAAAGAGCAGCTTGCTGGGTGAGAACCCCAAAACACACAAACAGACAAACAGACAGAAAGTGTGATGCTGTGGCAACAATGTTCTTTTCAAGTAAACGGCACACGCTGTGCTTCAGCTAGCGCATGCATTTCAGTGGACTGTAGGGCACCCTGATCTCAAGTATATATGTAGCCCCTCTCTCTCAACCCTATGAAGCCAACATCTTACTGCAAGCCGCTGTTGTTTACAAAGGTCAGACAGTGTTAGGCTAGCCCATGAAATACTGGCACCAAACCCAACTGCCCACTTTAAGAAATGTGGGGGAAGGGGGGGATTCACAAATGGTTCGCATTAAGGTCGTATGCATTAAATGTTCAGGTTTACAACATAGCTATTTAAGCTATTACTAAGACCCACCAACGAGGCACAGGTCACATCTGTTGAGCTCGCCAAGCCACTGTGCATGCATAAAACCATGGCTCCACTCCACTAGATTGGAGCAAAGCAGTGGCACTTCCCCTATGCCATTTTGCGAATTTTATGCTTCTTGCTTTTTTTCTGTGCACATGAGTACCTTGCATTTTGTCTTTTAATCAACTCAACTCGAAGCTGAGCCTTTGGACCTTATGAGCAGGCATAGAATTAATTCTATCAGTTTTGTTGTTTATTATCATCTCAATCTCTATATGTTCAGTATTTTGCTATTATTTGTTTATTACAGGCACATCCCACAGCCACTTCCTCGGATTAACCCGCCCTGAGGAAGGTGAGACCCACAACGGGTCGAACACCGAAACGCGCGTCGGCATTGTTACACTTTTATGGACCACATCAAGCTTGTGATTAATGCTTATTGTTGCCATTACAGCCTTAATTTAATTTGAAGGCGTTTGACACATTTGGTGACATTTTGAAAAAGGATTTATGTACCTACAAAATACTATCATCAATGTCATTGTTGTTTGGTCACTTTGGTCCATGTGTTCAAGTTCTGCCTTTGTTGCTCTGAGTATGGCTGGACTCCTGATTTTCAGGACGTATGAGTATGTGTGGGTATGAGTCTTTTGGTTTGAATGCATGAGTGAGCGTGGTGTGGGATGTGATATGTATTTCCTTTTTATTGACTATTTAAAACTCTAATATATGAATTCATTATTAATAAATGTTGATATGCTTTGAATTTTTGATTGTGGCATGCCTCTGTCTATAGGCCAGCTTCTTGGGTGTTCACACACCAGCGACGTGTAGCGCATTTAATCAATTATGGTAGAGAACTCCCGTCTGAGTAGTCACGCCAGTTCTTGTACATATCCTGCCCTCATTCATGGCTGTCAACCCATGCATTTAACAATTTGACGTTAATACTATAGGAGCTATAATGACTTCTTTGAGGCCCTGTCAGGAATGGATTTCTACAACATGTTTTTACCGTTCTCTCAGGCCTTCATATTTGTCATAAGTCTTACAGCAGGAAGCATTTTTCAGCGCTCTGTAGGAAATGGTAATGAAATTTGCCAGTAAACTCCACTCCACCAGCGGTAGGCGGAGTTTGCAGAACTTCACGCTCCAAGTGGAGCACGGGGTGTCAAGAACTCCGTGAACTCCGCAGGCAGAGTGGAGTTCACCATCAACCCTCACCACAAAACAAAACATGTGAACTATTTCCTGGCTACAATGTCACATATACCTCATCGTGGTACAGTAGATAAAAGACACATTTGCCATACATTGCCCAGCAATGCAATGAGGACCAAAGGCCTGTAAAAATGCAACATGATCAGATGACATTGCACAGTGCGGAAATGGCTACAGCATTATGAAATTGGATAGGTTATATGCAAATATCTGAACACCTGAAATATACTGAGATGTCAAAAGTGTGATGTCACTTGGGTCAAAAGTCAGACAAAAATGCATATGCATACACACAATTAATTTAACATGGTCAGGTGGAGTGATTTTGATATGAACTTACCTTATCATGGCAAGAGTTGTGTACCCCTGACCTTAGTGTACAAGTCCATAGATGAATGGATCACAAACATACTATCCACCCAAAGGTGAAATTTAAGTTTAGTGTGTGCCATTACATATGCCTGTGTCAGGGAATGCAGTATACTTGTACCAGGAGGCACACACAAAGGCCTGCACGCAGAGTCTATTTAAAACTACTAAAGTTGACAGGAGTAAGATACTGATCATGTGTGAATGGCAGCATCTTGTTAATTGAACATCCCAAGTACAATGGACTATTTAACCATGTTTCACTGCAGTGGTGACCGATGGCTCACTAACCTATTCAAAAGGTTTATAGCTGTGTGAAACACTCACCCCATTTCTACATGATGTTTTCTGATATATGTGTGCATGATAACACATGTGCAGAACATGTGTGTCTGTGCAAGACATACCCAACAGAAAGTCTGCAATGTGTAACAGTCTGCACATGCAGAAATTGTGAGTGCTACTACAGTGTGTTCAGCTACAGACCCTCTGCCACAGTCCAAAGTAAGTGTAGTACCAAAAAGTGTGCAATGACTGAGTGTGTCATGCACTTCATGATGTTTGTTGCCGTTTTACATGTGTCGATCACAGTATAGTTTACATGATGTCCTATGAGTGTAAACAGAGGTGCATATAATTGGCATGGCCCCACAGTGCAGCACAGATAGTCTCTCTATGCCACAGAAATGTTTGCAAGCCCATAACAAGATTAGTACAGGATCTAACATAGCACTTAATAATGTTGACTCTTGACCAGTGCGGGTGCTGAATTGGCTACCTAGGCCCAATGCAGACACACTTGCCCCATGAGGAAAGGATGCAACTGTTACAAGCAGGAATGGCTGTGACCATGATGTTGCATCTTACTGTTAACCAAAAATTGCTGTGAGCCCTAGTGCTCCATCTATGTCTGCTGCTGTACACAGGACACAAAGAAAATCAAAGTAAATATAAGATGTCAAGGTCTAAATACATGTGATATTTCTCCTGTGAAGGTAGTACTTACTGATGCATTGCAGGTTTATGTGGTGTCATCTGTGAGTAAATGCACATATCACCATCTGATGGGAATGGCTGCCCACATTTAATGCTCAAGAACCCCTCTCTGGTGCAGAGTAATGTGATGCAGTGATTTACGATACATAGTGACACTTGGGATTCATCACACTTGTCTGGCCTACTCATGCTGGACTCAGGATGCTAAAACTATAGGAAACAGATTTTGCTAACACATTTACCAAGGTGCATTGTGCATGTGCCACACATTTTGTTCCAAACACAAAGCCCAGACATCAGATGTGTCTGTACCACAACATTCCATAGTGAACGTTGGTTATTTTAGTCTGCTAAATGATGTCTGCCCGACAATCACAGGTGTTATATTGGCCTAACACCGTACATTTCATATCTATCCAGTCAATCGGTGAGCTGGATGCCACATACACTGTTAGACTGGCTGAAGCAGCCAGTCTACTCTATGTGCTTTCCTGAGTGTGTATTGCATCCATAACACATTCTATGGTAGGAATGGAGACAGATAGTATGAACTTAGAAATTGTGCATATTAGTGAATACAATGGTGTATTTCATTGGCATAACAATGCAATATATTTGACTGAAAGGACGCCTACTCCGCAGCTACCTACGTTCACCTAAGCATACTACGAACCATAAGACCAACGAAAGGTTTGGAATGTCTCTACACATCACAATATGTATGTGTTTTTCACAAATATATATATTGTTACTCAATATGTCAGCATGATGACTGCAATGACTCTCACATAGGTGTACTTTTACCAATGACATTCAACACATACGACGATATCAAGGCTGTCAGGTAAGAAAAGAGGAGCAAGGAAAGTGAGCCAAGGTATCTTTACCAGCATTGCAAAATTCACAGACAATAGGCCAGTTGCGTGGGTCAGTACCCACACATTGACCCATTTGTGCATCGAATTGCACGCGGAGCGTTGGTCGGAAACTATGCATCAACACCAATGCATCAAAAATATTGTGCATTAGCATGTGTTGCGCATTAATCAGGCATTGGCTATTTCTGTACCAATGCGTCATGAAAAAAACAGCACATTTGCTAAAAATGGGCAGGATACACAGAGGAAATTACAAATGGCTCTGGCAGGCTGAAATCTAGGAAGTGTGAAATTACTTTTAATTACAGTCTTTTTGTCTGTGCTGGCTATAGGAGGTGCTTTGTGGATTGTCTTGCTGAATTTGGAGAATTTGGTCTTGTTGGCGTCTGTGCAGTACCTGTCTTGTGCAAATTGTTACCTCTGTGTTGTATTTGTTACTTGTATTGTTATAGTCATTGTATTGTTGGGTGTTAGTCAATTTAGGGATTCTGTATTTTAGGGGTAGGGGTAAGGTTAAGGGTTATTTTTATAGTGGTAAGGGGGTCTACAGCGGGTAGGGCCATGTCGGGGAAGGGGAGAGCGGAGAACCTGTAGGAGGGAGAGTTTGGGAGCCTGCTTTGGCTGCTGGCACATTATGTTCCCAACATGCTTCCCCACCAAGAAGTGCAAGGAGCAGTGGGAGAGAGTGTTTGGTGTAGACTGCATCGTACAACAGCTCAAACACAGATGGGCAGATGTGGTGAGACGTGATGCCGATCTACTAGATCGCCTGGGCATGGATGTTGGTGGCCCCATTGGTAAGTACATATTTACCATCTGCATGTAGTTGTGTGCAGATCTAAAAATTATGTGATCTATTTCTTAACAGTAAGGGGCAGATATTTTGAGGGGTAGGATGTCATAATAGAGGCCAAATCTGTCAAATGGTGACACTATGCACCAGGGTTATCAACTTATTTGAGCTTACATTAATCAGCTCCCAAACGTCTGTAAATCGAAAAAATAAAGGTGCAGAAAAACCACTAAGTATTATTACAATTTATTTATTTAGTCATTGAAAGGAATAATCATTAGAGGGTCAAGAAAAAGGAGAATGTTCTAGGGAACGTGTAAGAAAAAGTGCTCAAGTGTATATATAGGAGTCAAAAGAGCTCAAAGTGTGTAGAAAGTAAAGGGCATATATTTAAAAAACTGTACAAAACTGATATCCAATAAACAGTTAGATGCAACCTGGCCACATGCAAATTATTCATTTGAATTTGTAAGGAGAGCTTCCTTAAGGCTGAATACAGGGGTAATGGGGAAGGGGAAAATGATCAAGGTGCGGTAGGGGGTAGCGTCGACGTTTCGATCCGGCTTACCGGCAAACGAGGAACTTTAATACTTCAGCTATGCGGATCTTCCTCAGGACAAGGGGACAAGTGAAATGACCCTCATTAATCTTGCAATGCTCAATTGGAGTCCAAAACCTGGTTACACCAATGCCCATGAAGTAGCAAGGGCCAACTAAGGACAATTCCTGTTATTCAGTAGATATAAACCATGGCGGTGGTGCCCAAACCATCCATGGAACATAATATTCTGGCCCCTGTGTGTGGCAAGAGTTTGCTGAATGAATCAGGCAATTCGGGGCACAGCGTAATTTTGCAACTGGAGACAATCTGATCGACGTCCTTACTCCATCGCGGTAGCAGCCATGGAGTAAGGACGTCGATCAGATCGTCTCCAGTTGCAAAATTACGCTGTGCCCCGAATTGCCTGATTCATTCAGCAAACTCTTGCCACACACACGGGTCAGAATATTATGTTCCATGGATGGTTTGGGCACCACCGCCATGGTTTATATCTACTGAATAACGGGAATTGTCCTTAGTTGGCCCTTGCCACTTCATGGGCATTGGTGTAACCAGGTTTTGGACTCCAATTGAGCATTGCAAGATTAGTGAGGGTCATTTCACTTGTCCCCTTGTCCTGAGGAAGATCCGCATAGCTGAGGTATTAAAGTCCCTCGTTTGCCGATAAGCCAGATCGAAACGTCGACGCTACCCCCTACCGCACCTGGACCAATTTCCCCTTCCCCATTACCCCTGTTTACAGACTTAAGGAAACTCTCCTTACAAATTCAAATGAATAATTTGCATGTGGCCAGGTTGCATCTAACTGTTTATTGGATATCAGTTTTGTACAGTTTTTTAAATATATGCCCTTTACTTTTCTACACACTTTGAGCTCTTTTGACTACTATATATACACTTGAGCACTTTTTCTTACACGTTCCCTAGAACATTCTCCTTTTTTCTTGACCCTCTAATGATTATTCCTTTCAATGACTAAATAAATATATTGTAATAATACTTAGTGGTTTTTCTGCACATTTATTTTTACGATTTACAGACGTTTGGGAGCTGATTAATGTAAGCTCAAATAAGTTGATAATTTTGTCAATCTATCTCTTCCTTGAACAATTGGTCCAGGACCACTGTTTCTTTATAATAACCGATACCCAGGTCCAGGGACTATTTGGGAATACCCCATTGTTTATAATGACTATGCACCAGGGGGCTGTTCACAGAGGCGTAACAATGAGCCCTGCAGACCCACAGTGCGGGGGAAGCCCAGAACTCCAGGGGGTCTACTCCGGCACTGTGCAGGGAGTGTG
This sequence comes from Calotriton arnoldi, assembly GCA_963921515.1. Taxonomy (NCBI): domain Eukaryota; kingdom Metazoa; phylum Chordata; class Amphibia; order Caudata; family Salamandridae; genus Calotriton; species Calotriton arnoldi. The sequence continues at coordinate 705,971 of CAWUFW010006548.1, read as the reverse complement.
GGCCCTGGCCTGAGAGCTCTGTGGGACCTGAGCTTGGGGGCCAACCTCCATGTACGATACAGGGGGGCCCCCTCACCTTTTGTCACACCACTCTCTGGACCAGGTTTAGGGTCACACAAAATCATTTCACCTGCATGTATTTGTATACATGACCTCCATTCACATACAAGCCTGTCCAGAGCATGAATGTTTAATGTTGAAATACCCTGCACACGTGACATGTAAGGAGCAAAGTTATGAAAACTCACCTATCATGTTGACCTTCTGATGTGAGCTGCATTGTTCAGCACAAGTACAGAGTTGGTTACATTCCTGCCAATTTAATAACTTCCAGATGGTGGCCCTTCCAAGATTGGATTTTTATAGAGCCATCAAAGGCAAGCCCCCTTGCACCATGTAGCAAGGTAGGATGCTATGCGCCTACTCTGCACTCTGTACACAAGTGACATGATTAGTTACATATTGTCCTTAAAGGCTTCCATATGGCATATATCTGTCCTTTATTAATCCATATCAACTTTGCCAGATGCTACGTGTCCAATGTGCTGAATATACCAAATATTTGTGATGTCATAGTACTGTTCATCATATGTACACAGTGCATATTTTCAATATTCACAAAGCAATGTGCCATGTTTTTGTCTTGTAGGTAGTCCTGCACCATACACCCCGGGTGAGGTGGAGTCCTTCAGGGATCCCAATGCTACCAGTGAGTGTCAATAAAATGTGTTTGTAGCTCTGTACAGATTGTGTGTGATCTATGACAGTCAGAACATTGTGATGTGTATGGGCTAGCATCATTCACTTTTAACCAATTTACAGTAGATGTTAATTCACAAATGAAATAGCACACAGTAACATTTGCAATGGACAAGGACAAATGTCAATGTGCATGTACGGGCAATGTTTGCAGGCCTACATGATTGATGGCTCTTTACCTGCTGTGGTGATGTTTGGCCACCTACGGTTTGGATGCTTATGGCACATGTACCATCACCAGCCACAATAGCTACAGATGGTCAGAAGTTAAATTTTCTTACACTCATACCATGGCACAAATGTAAAACAATATTGTCCAAAAATATTCCCCAAAGTGGCATGAGATAGGTTGAGCTTCTCTGGACTTGGTATGCTTGCCTATGTCCCTGTTTGAGCATGCAGTAGTATGGTGTAACACATATCCCAGACAGCATTAGCAATAGTCAACATTACAGTGTCATGGAATACTATATACAGTGAACATATTTTCCAAAATACTACTTCTACTATTGTTGTTTAGCATCGTACTATGCCCATACATGTAGCATACATTTATCCTCGCTACCAAAATGAGTACAGTTTGAAAGGCATAATCAGACATTCATGCTGTTCAAAACTAATATGTTTTGTGATCCATACATGTACCAGTAGCTATGTGTGTAGCCAAACTTCACAATCACTGAAACTTATGTGACCATGTGAGAAGGCTAGGCATCACAAGCCAACAATCCTTCCTATAATAGATGCTGCATATGTAGTTGTAAGGGGGCAAAGGTGTTCCTAATCATTGATTAGCGTAATCAGAGTGGACATATGGTATATCAACGTGTGTTGCTGTGAGGGTGTAAGTACATTGTCAGTAGAAATCATTTACGTAGTTTCACCACTTAATCCACAATTATACTGAGGTATGGCAACTGTAATGTGGCCTCGGGGATACCTGAGCATCCCTCAAAGTATTCTATATCATTAATGTGTGAGATGGGGTGACAGAGGAATAATTACAAAGATGCCATTGGGGATGTAAGGATGTAGGAGAGAAACTCTATTTGACCATGGGGTTGGACAGTTCATCTTCAGACTACATGTCAGGTGCACATTTTGAGTGTAGATGTCCATATGGCAAGGTATGGACATATGGCCTGGCAGGTTCTGACAGGATGTAAGGAATCCTACCTCAGTGCAGACAGATTAGGTAGGAGTACATGTGGCACAAGTCACCAGTTAGCACATGGAAATTCAGTTAAGTGCCTTACTCATGGCGTCATATACGCAATGTCCTATTCCTGGGGAAAAATCATACCTTTGCAGGGGGTTTTTCATTTTGATGCAATGTGGAAAGGACCACTTGCAGGTCTGCACTGTGTTGGCGGTATACAGCTCATCATACTGCTCACCTACCTGTGGCGTTACTTCTCCTGGCTAGCACCAACCCTGCCACCCTTGACTCATGGTGGAAGATTACCTGCTAGATACAGCACAAAGTACTTGTAAATATGAGATTTTCAGAGTGCATGCACACACTCATGCCATAGATATGCTTTTTGTTAATGTGCATCAAGGAAAGCAGCCATGCTGACTTGTATGGACAGACACTAGTGTGTGTTAAGGTAACCTTGGTATTGCTGAAACTGTATACTATAAGCTATGTGTTAGGGTTCCTAGTATCTTCCTGAGTCAATATTGGTGAAGTGCCCAACAGGTCTATTTTATGGGAGGTAGCTACCCACCCTCTATCTATGTTTTGACTACCTGGCACAGAGCCTGTCAATGCAGCAATTTTGTGGCCTTGTGTATTTGCCAGATGAGTTATTAAATGCTGAGGCATACTACCTGTCATAACACTTAACATAACTACTTTGACATAACTAATTTCACATAGGTTATTGACCAAAAAAATACTGTTGAATGCTGCATAACTAACACCCGGGAGTCCATATGTGGACCATATGTTCAATTCCATGTGTACACCACATTATGTTTCCATCTCACTCTCAGGATTGATATGGCTAAAAGTGTATTTGTGTTGACACTGCCATTTCTATATACCTACACTGCCAGCAGTTGAGTATGTTTGCCTTCTTACATTAGGAAAAGTAGATGTTTAGAAGAAATATTGTTAATTTCTCTTTCCTAAAATGCGGTTTTGGGTAGACATGCCACATGTGATGTTCAGAAAATGTGAACCTATTATTGCTGACATCATGTACAAGTTCACCTTTTGCCGATACATATTTCCTTAACCTCCCCCAGACAACATGACAGCAGATGAGGTGAAGAATCACCTCATCAGGCTGCAGCCCTACGCCACATCAGGCACGTGGCTAAGGCATACAAGATGATGGGGAAACTGTAAGAGGAGGGAAAGGCAGCCAGTACCTGGAGGTCAGGCAGGCATGAGCAACCAGGACCTTCTAAGGTAATGCCCCATCAAGATGTATCACATCACCAGAGCGCAGTCCCAGTGGCTGCTCCAGGACCATCCAAAGGACAGCAACCCCAAGCAACACAGACCCTGGTCACTACCCCTGCGCCAGGGTCAATTTATGAAGCACAGGCCCTGAAGAACCTAACATACATTGAGGGGGAACTCTCAAGTCTGCAGGCCATAATGCTCACCCTGCAGGAGGCAATGGAGCGGATCAGTGCACAAATATGACTCTACCTCAGGCTTTTCCCTTTCCCCACTTTTTTGTACAAGTTGTTTGTATTGTGTAGGTTTGTATAGCATAGGTTAGGATAGGGTTTAGCATAGGTATAGTGTAGGGTAGTATAAGTTAGTTTAATGTTTGGGACTCAACTTTCTATCACACACTGATGGCACACAGATGATCATTTGACTCTCATGTGACACCAACACCCCCAATGTGAGTCACCATTTGCAATTGCAGCAGCGGTCCATGCAGGTAAGCGAGGTGGGGTGGGGAATGTCGACAGACAACGGAATATTAATTATTTATTTATTTAATTTCCTTTTCCATCATCTGTCGACTTACCAAGCCCCACCGCCTCACCGCGCTTACCTGAATGGACCGCCACTGAGCAATTGAGCAACATGGCTAGTAATTATGATATTCTGTGACATGTACCTACCCAGGTTGGCCACCCAACAAGGCCCATGCACCTCACCCTCCAAACATCACTACGACTGCCCATCGACGTGGACACAGATCTCATCCAATCACTTCACAAATCCCTGTTTGACATCGTCCTGCTTTGACATATGTGGCATAGGTAGAAATTTCCCTTTTCAAAATGCTCCTGAAATGTGCTACATATCACTAAGGTCCACATCCCATGTAGTACACCAATGCCCTCTTCTATTACATCCCTTCCCTGCTGCTGCAGACGTGTGACACTATCAGACACAGCAGTGCATGAGTATGGCTCAGTCTAGCATTCAGTACACATGTCACTTCTCACCTCCTTGTTATTTAATGTCTACCCATTCAGAAACAGTCACAGTTCATTAAGTTCAGCCACACCTACATTGCATTATGCTACTAGAGACCCACCAGGCTGACACAACATCTATTCTTTCAACAAACACTCATGGGCTTCTGGTTGGCATCACTTGCAGTCACCCCAACCCCTCATTTTGATTTGTGCATGACAAGAGGTAGGGTGGTCTTTATCATGGCAGCCAACACCTGTGTGTTCTCACCCCATACATTGGCCTAGCTGCGCGCAATGTAGTTTCATGCGAGTGATTGTACATGTGGCTCTTTGCATTTTCCTATGTGCTGATACTTCACATACACCACACCTGGAACCACTCTCAGATGAGTTAATCCTCTGGAAACCCCATTCCATTCCATTGATTTGCAGTTCAGATTTGGCTGCATGGCCACAAGACAGACCACACTAGCCTCATGGTGCACGGGGGCATGCTTTGTCAAAGTCAGGGTGGGCAGGGTTCCAGTGTCCAGTCATGATGTGGTGTTCCAGTCCTGGTTTTTTGCTTTGTATTGTGGGACTTGCAGTCCTGGTCACTAATGTTATACAGTACACTACAAGTCCCAGGTGAACCTGGACTAGTGCTGCACATCACACATGGACTGGGCAAACTTGACGGAGCAGGGCTGGTCTGTGCAACATGTGACTGTGCATTTTGACTTACATTTCTATGATGTATGACTGGACATGTGAGCAATCCCAACCCTCTCCCTTACACTCAGCGCAGTGCAGCGCAGGAATGCTGCTTGCTGCACTGTAGAGCATTACATTTATTGTCATATTGTCCCTTGTTGCCACTTACCCTGTAGATCTTATTGGTCCTCATAGCCAGCACTTTCCTGACCGGGAACTCTCGCTGCCAAATCTCCTGGGATGACTGATGCCACCTGCTCCTCCACAAAAGTCAGCTACTGCTGGTTCTCAGGTCCTCCTCCTCCAGTCCGCATGGCTGCCTTCAGGTTGTTGGCCAGTTTCTCCTTGGTCCTATGCTTAAAATCGTGCTGGTGCTTCTTGCACTTTGACACTGTCCTTTTATCTTTCCCAAAATGTTAATCTTGTCCACTATGGACTGCCAAATGGCATCTTTCTTCCCTAATGGCAATTTGGAGGTGGCAACGAGTTGATGTTCATACTTTGTCACCTCTTTTATCAGAATTTGATCTCCTCCCCACTAGAATTACTCTTTCTCTTCCCCTGGGGTCTGTCTGGACATCCTGGCTGGTGCTGGGGTTGTTGGGGTTGTTGTGCTGGCTGCTACTGTCGGCTGCCTGCTCCATCTCTTCCTTTTGAGAAGTGGGGAAATGTTTTTTCTTCAAATGCATCACTTTTCAAGTGGTTTTTTGACGCATGACGCACTCCAATGTGAAACTAGGGTGATTTGCGAAGCTTTATGTGCCGCAAAGTAACCTAGTGTCACTTTTGCTGCACATGCATCAGTTTTCTCTGAGGCAACTGTCCCACGGAAGCGTCATTTTTTTTAAGCACCTTGGGACCTAATGCCATGATGTGCCATATCCTAAATATGACGCATCCAAAGCTTTAGAAAATGTTGCACTGCAGCGCAACGTTTTCTGATGCATGGCTGCCTTATCGCAGCAATGGGTTAGTTCTCATAAATGAGGGCCTTTGTGGGTAAAGATCGTGCTTTCTTCTAAATTTTGTGTAATTCTGTTAATATTTTCCTGGAACCCCCTCACCTCTTTTTCTCAGGCTCCTCTTGACAGATCACCCTGAAACTTGCCAGAATGGATCTGCGGTGGATGAATTGTTTTTTGGGAATGTTTCATGAAGATTTGTCAAACTGCAGCAAAGTTACTAGCAAAACAAAAAACTCTCTTTCAATAAAAAAGTCCGATCTCACTATAACTTCACAGTGATATTTATTTATTTATATAGCGCAACATTCATCCCAATGGGATATCACGGCGCTGAGGTAGTGGCTTAATGGTGCTGATTTCAAATATGATGTCAATCTTTAGGGAATAGATGTGTTTTGAGTTTCTTTCTAAAGGTGGTGTAGTCTTTAGTCAGCCTGAGTTCAACTGGAAGTCCGTTCCAGTGCAGTGCCGCAAGATACGAGAAGGTACGAGCCCCTGCTCTAATCTTTTTTATTCTTTTGGTTTCAGCTAGTGCTTGTTGATGTGACCTTAGGCATCTGGGAGGAACATAGAATCGTATTTTGTTCTGGAGAATTTTAGGTCCGGTGTGATGGAGTGCCTTGTGGGTATGCCCTAAGAGTTTAAATCGTGCTCTTTGACGCATGGGCAGCCAATGGAGTTGTCTCAGGCAGTCTGTGGCTGAGCTGTATTTGCCCCTATTGCACACCAGTTTGGCTGCAGCATTTTGTACTACTTGCAGACGTTTAAAGAGGTAATCTGGCATGCCCACGAAAAGGGCATTTCCATAGTCCAGCCTGCTGACAAGCATGGCCTGTGTGACTGCCCTCCTACTTTCCAGGGGGATCCATGGGAAAAGCCTTTTCAGAAGCTTCAGTGTGGCGAAGCTTTTTCCGCATAATATCCGTACATGGTCCTGCATAGATAATTTATTATCAATGTGGACCCCTAAGTTTTTTGCACACTGCTTGGGTGCTGGGGCGTCTCCGAGTGAATGGGGCCACCATGAAGAATCCCAAATATGGTTGGCTCCGCCGAGGAGCAGAATTTCGGATTTGTCTGCATTGAGCTTTAGACAGTGATCCGACATCCAGTTGGCCATTTCCGTAAGACATTTATTAAGTTTAGTCCTGGTGTCCTCTTGCCCGTCTCCTATCGCTATTGTTAATTGTGTATCATCCGCATATGAGCAAACACCGAAGCCCCACTTCGTTCCAATTTTTGCCAGAGATGAAACATAGGCATTAAATAGAGTGGGGCTTAGGGATGCTCCCTGTGGGACGCCACAGCTCAAAGTTTTTGGACTTGATGAGAATGCACCCAGTTGCACAGTTTGAGTTCTGCTGCTCAAAAACGAACTAAGCCATTGTAGGGCTTTAGAGTGTATCCCTTTTCTGTACAAATTTTCTAGCAGCAGTTGGTGGGAGACCGTGTCGAACGCCGCCGACAGGTCCAATAGGATCAGGGCCACTGCCTTACCCTGGTCTAGCATTCCTCTTACGTTGTCCAAGACGGCCAAGAGAGTTGCTTCTGTACTATTAGTAGCCCTGAAGCCCGTTTGGGAGGGGTCCAGCAAATCATTGTCTTCTAAATAATTAGACAGCTGTCTATTGACCAGTTTCTCCATTACCTTGGAGAGATATGGGAGTTGGGAGATTGGCCTGTAGTTGTCTGGTTTGGTCACATCTGAGCCTGCCTTCTTCAGTAGGGGGTCACTATGGCCTGTTTCCAAATCTCAGGGAAGACTGCTGTTTCTAGGGATTTATTAAATAGTAGCATGATAAACGGGCTGAGGGTGGATGCAATCTGCCTGAAGATAAAATGTGGACAGGGGTCAAGGGGGATCCTGATTTAACTTCCCCCATGGCCTTGATGACTTCCTCTTCAGTAAACGGGGCGAAGTTTTTCAGCTGTGCATGGGCGTCGGGATGAGGGTCTGTATTTTCCCAGTTGTTAGGGTCAACTGGGACATTGGTGTTAAATGACGAGTATATTGTGCCTATTTTGTCCCTAAAGAAGTTGCTGATCATTTCACAGCATTCAGCTGATGGCTGAAGGGTTTGGGACATGCAGGTTGGTTTGCATAATTCTCGTACAATTTTATATAGCTCCTTTACTGAGTTGCTATTTTCTTTTATTCTTTGCGCAAAATATGTTTTTTTGGCTTTCCTGATAGCATGATTATAGTTCCTGAGGTGTGTATTGTAAAATAACTTGTCAGCGTTTAATCTGGACATTCTCCAATTATGTTCCAATACCTTGCATTTCTTTTTTAATGCCTTGAGTTCAGATGTATACCACTTTTCCGATATAATTCTTTTCGTGGATTTAGATTTAAATTTAGGAGCGCATTGATCCAATGTATTGGAGATCTCTGTTTCGAGATTTACTGCACCCCTGTCGGTGGGGAGGGTTCCTAGGGCCTTAAGATTATTAGTAGAGAAATGTAGCTGGAATGAGTCAGGAGAGACTAATTTCCAGGATCTATATGCTCCATACGTAGGTATAGGAGCTCTCGTTGGTATTGCAGGTAGGGTGAATGAGAAAGTGATCAGTGAATGATCAGTCCACATGACAGGTTTGACCTCCTCGACCTTGGTGGACTCAATATTGGAGAATAGTAAGTCCAATGTGTGACCTGCATTGTGTGTGGGTCCTTTGATCCATTGTTTAAGTTGGAGGATCAGCATATCATTATCCAGGTGTGTAGCAACCGTGTTATTGGATTTTTCGAAATGCACATTAAAATCTCCGATCACCATAAAATTCCTATATTTCAGGCAGGCAGGAAATAGCTGAGTTAGTAGCTTGGCGCTAAAGTCTGCTTGGTAACCCGGGGGATTATAAATCACGGCTCCACCAAGTAGAATATGGTTTCCTTTAGAAACTTGAAATGGGAGTAGCTCATACTCTCCTAATTGGGTTACTGTAATAGGAAGACAGTTAAGGTCATCTTTAAATAAGATGGCAAGCCCCCTCCCTTCCGCCCCTGCCTGTCTTGTCTTAGTATTTTATATTCAGGGGGTAAGGTGTTTACGATATCGGGGCAGTTGTTTCCATCCAACCATGTTTCTGTAATGAAGACTAGATCGGGATTTATCTCCTTAATAGTGTCCCAGATCTCAAATGAGTGCTTAGGTACCGATCTAGCATTAAAATATATACATTTCAGTTTTGTCTGGTCAGCAATATCTTTATGCGGTTGCTCAACTCGTGCTAAACTGCACCATTGGCAGGTTATACAAGAGAATGGCCCTTCCATATATTCTGTGGACGCTTTAATACATGTTGTGTGCGTGACAGGTCTGGTTAGTGCCATGAGTGCATCTCTTGAGTACGATAGAGGGCTCTTGGGATCTTTGTTAGGAGGGGTAGGGGTCCCGGCTCCTGGCCCCGGCCGGTCGCGGACGGGCGCAGACGGGCTTGCCTTAGGCGCGCCAGCGGCACGGCCGCTGCGCGCGTCTGCTGCGCGCACGCAGGCACATCGGTTTAAGTAGGAGGGCAGGCGGAAGGGCTACTCCACCCCCTCCTTGATCGGAAGTGCCCTGCGAGTGGATTGAAAGCTGGTTACCACACCCTCCACTCAAACAGCGATCAGCTGCGGGGACCGAGGCGGGAACCAGAGACCAAACGCTGTTTTTAAATTGTGCAAAAGTGCCGGTAAGCAACGTTAAAAGAAAACTGTAAAACTCTAAAAGCTAGTTTTAAAAGAGAAATGAGAAATGCGCGCTGATTTACAATAGAACACTTTCCATTAAAATATCACCATAGCAAGGAAACAATAGTTGATGAAATCAGACAGCAGCACACTCACCACAACCTCAGTTGCACACGCAGGCACATCGGTTTAAGTAGGAGGGCAGGCGGAAGGGCTACTCCACCCCTCCTTGATCGGAAGTGCCCTGCGAGTGGATTGAAAGCTGGTTACCACGCCCTCCACTCAAACAGCGATCAGCTGCGGGGACCGAGGCGGGAACCAGAGACCAAACGCTGTTTTTAAATTGTGCAAAAGTGCCGGTAAGCAACGTTAAAAGAAAACTGTAAAACTCTAAAAGCTAGTTTTAAAAGAGAAAAGAGAAATGCGCGCTGATTTACAATAGAACACTTTCCATTAAAATATCACCATAGCAAGGAAACAATAGTTGATGAAATCAGACAGCAGCACACTCACCACAACCTCAGTTGCACACGCAGGCACATCGGTTTAAGTAGGAGGGCAGGCGGAAGGGCTACTCCACCCCCTCCTTGATCGGAAGTGCCCTGCGAGTGGATTGAAAGCTGGTTCCCACGCCCTCCACTCAAACAGCAATCAGCTGCGGGGACCGAGGCGGAAACCAGAGACCAAACGCTGTTTTTAAATTGTGCAAAAGTGCCGGTAAGCAACGTTAAAAGAAAACTGTAAAACTCTAAAAGCTAGTTTTAAAAGAGAAATGAGAAATGCGCGCTGATTTACAATAGAACACTTTCCATTAAAATATCACCATAGCAAGGAATCAATAGTTGATGAAATCAGACAGCAGCACACTCACCACAACCTCAGTTGCACACGCAGGCACATCGTTTAAGTAGGAGGGCAGGCGGAAGGGCTACTCCACCCCCTCCTTGATCGGAAGTGCCCTGCGAGTGGATTGAAAGCTGGTTACCACGCCCTCCACTCAAACAGCGATCAGCTGCGGGGACCGAGGCGGGAACCAGAGACCAAACACTGTTTTTAAATTGTGCAAAAGTGCCGGTAAGCAACGTTAAAAGAAAACTGTAAAACTCTAAAAGCTAGTTTTAAAAGAGAAATGAGAAATGCGCGCTGATTTACAATAGAACACTTTCCATTAAAATATCACCATAGCAAGGAAACAATAGTTGATGAAATCAGACAGCAGCACACTCACCACTCAAACTCCACTGTGTAATATGCAAGTATTTGTGTGTGTGTCCTCAAAGTTGATGCATATCAGAAAGAGATTTGTGAAATACAACATGCAATTATATAAAAGCAAATATTAATTCTGCTGTCCACACTTGGAGAAATGCTTGTGGCCAAAGCCTTCATATTAGCATACATAAAAGCTTTGCGGAACATTGTGATGAACAAGCATGTGCTGTTTTTGTATAACAATACATTGTTCTTTCAAGGAGCACCGAATATATACTTCTGCCTTTTTTGAGCTCTGTAAAAACATGATGCTATTGCTCTATTTAATGGTACTCAGGGGGATATTCCCAAGAACGTGCGATAATCATCGCCAAAATGGGTTAACGCAATTACACATATCGCCGTCCATCGCGGGAAAATAATTCCGTGTCAACGTCCCATTCACAACACGGCGGTAACATGCGATAGTGACCTGATAACGCCTCAAATGTCCGCAATAAAATCCCTGGGCCGGCGATAAAAATCCAAAGCCGAACGCGAAGAAAGATGCGATGGGCCCAACTGCGAAAAAAAACCACAGCGACAAGCAGCGCCAGGCCTGCAAGTCCCACAAGTCAGGCGGGAAAAACCACCACAAAAGCACCAACAACAAACACAAACAAAACACAAACAACTGCGAAGCACCATGGAGGTAACCGGAGTGAGTACAGAGGACAACCAGAACCCCACAAGCCCCACGGAGGACCAGCCTGGGACCTCAGGGTCAGGGAAGGGCAAGGAGAAGAAGAAGAGGAAGACGCGGTTCAGTCCGCAGGAAAACAGGAAACTGATTACGGAGGTGACAGAACACCATCAACACCTGTTCGTCACCTCCACTGTGTCATTGGCAACAAAAATTACAATATGGCAGTCCATGTTGGCCAAGGTGAATGCAGTCGGAGCGAAGAGAAGGGAAGTGGATGACTGCAATAAGCGCTGGACTGATGTGAAGCGCAAAACCAAGCTGAAACCCGCAGCAAACCTGAAAGCAGCAATGCAGACTGGAGGAGGGAGTCCAGCGACACACCAGGAGCTGGATGAGATGGAGGGAATGGTGACCCGAGTCAGCATTGGGGAGTCGGTGGAAGGAGTTGGGGGACCGGACACTGCACAACATGACCTGAGCCAACAGCAACAGGGTGAGTAATGACCAGGGACCGGGGGGACAGGGGGGAGATGGGCACAATGGCACACATGCACAATTGAGTATAGCACATCTGCGGACAAACCATGCCCAAGAGTCACAACTCCGACCAAGAGCCCAAGTTACCCAAGACTGCAACATCTCAGCAATGTATAAGCACAGAAGTCAAAGGCACACCGCCTGAAAGGGAAAAGGGCCAGCCAAATCAGAGCCGAAGGGGCAACACACCCACAATGCTGCACACACACATAAGAATCAGAGCACCTCAACATTGACAACAATGTGGTACAAACTGCAACACTCTCACAACAGAACAGAGGACACGCTTGTGTGTAGGAAATGGCCATTCGCATATGGCATAGCAGGAAGCTGTGAGATAACAAAGAAAAGGAGGGACCCCTAGTAAAGGATAAAGGTGGGTAACATAGGGGATCAGTTAAACAGTACAGAAAAGGAAGAGTACCCACCCTTTTAAGGATTATAAAGGCCCACAGAGGGGTCTTATGATAATGATTAAGTAAACAAAGCAATCCTGTGCATGCATTGAGACAACAACAATAGAAACAATGAGTCGTTTTGTCTTTTTATTTAACAAAATATCAAAAGATTATCACAGAATAAGTCTTATATTACAAAGAATTAATGCATATAATTGAAATACACTGAAGAAAACACAATAAATAAAGTGCCCCACAAACACTCATCATTCATACGTACCCACTCATATCATTCATATGAGCTCAATACATCCAGCAAACATACTCAGAAATCATCCAGCATTAAAAAGAAAGCCCACAGGATAAGTGAATATTCTGGTATACTGGTCCAGATAGAAGATAGAGAATTAATTCAGGTATTAAAAGGACAAACGCCGACGCGCGTTTCGGTGGAAACCCTATTCCCGGGCCACACCTTCCTCAGGGCAAGTCATAAACACTGACATAGATGACGTGGGGCACTCAGTAAACCAATTGAGGTATTCTGAACAAATCATGATCCAACAGCGACATAATAAAACGATAACCAGATCGGTCTACGAATGATCAAAGGAAGCAACCTTCATCTCCGATAAAATAGGTCCAGATGCATATTTGACGAAGAATCACATTTATACTGCTTCTGCCAGTTCGTATTTGATAATTGTTCTTGTGGGGCACACCGAACAATCGTGGGTCTGGGTGTATGACCCACGCTCACGAATACGGGTAAGGATATCACCCGTTTTCTTCTGCCGTCTGCCAAATGTGATTCTTCGTCAAATATGCATCTGGACCTATTTTATCGGAGATGAAGGTTGCTTCCTTTGATCATTCGTAGACCGATCTGGTTATCGTTTTATTATGTCGCTGTTGGATCATGATTTGTTCAGAATACCTCAATTGGTTTACTGAGTGCCCCACGTCATCTATGTCAGTGTTTATGACTTGCCCTGAGGAAGGTGTGGCCCGGGAATAGGGTTTCCACCGAAACGCGCGTCGGCGTTTGTCCTTTTAATACCTGAATTAATTCTCTATCTTCTATCTGGACCAGTATACCAGAATATTCACTTATCCTGTGGGCTTTCTTTTTAATGTGGGATGTTTTCTTTTTAATGCTGGATGATTTCTGAGTATGTTTGCTGGATGTATTGAGGTCATATGAATGATATGAGTGGGTACGTATGAATGATGAGTGTTTGTGGGGCACTTTATTTATTGTGTTTTCTTCAGTGTATTTCATTTATATGCATTAATTCTTTGTAATATAAGACTTATTCTGTGATAATCTTTTGATATTTTGTTAAATAAAAAAGACAAAACGACTCATTGTTTCTATTGTTGTTTTCTCAATGCATGCACGGGATTGCTTTGTTTACTTAATCATTATCATAGGACCCCTCTGTGGGCCTTTATAATCCTTAAAAGGGTGGGTACTCTTCCTTTTCTGTACAGGAAGCTGTGAGATGACAATGTACAAGTACAACCTCACATCCCTGATGATGTAGAAATGCCAACTGTCCCGCATCACATAGGAATCTCCCCACAAGCAGACACAATGTACATTGTCATGCAGACTGTAAGTCACTTTGTCCAATGCGTCAACATACATATGAACACAAAGTCAATCAGCATCTCCCCTTCACATTGCAGAGGGAGAATCAACACCTCCTGCAGAGCAGACCCAACAACTCAGCACTGATGATGAAGAGGACCTCCCCAACATCGACACCGACACCCTCCAACAGCCCATGGACAGCTTCGGCACCCCACTTCCAGGAGCAGTGCAGCCCAGCTGCATCGAGGAGACCCCACCCCCTGCACAGACCACAGAGCGGGTAGCACCCACCACTACTGCTGTCTCCCAGGACCCCCACGACCAACACATGGCATTCCAATGCAGTGTGTCAGGGTGCCAGGAGAAGATGGCTGATCAGCTGCGGGTGGGGCTCGACCTCATGGCAGCCAAACTAGATGCCATATGTGGGTGTCTACGTCCCATCAGGGACCACTCACAGTCCCTAATGGACACCCACTGTCCGCTCCATGCTCTCCAACAATCCATGGCTGACATCGCTGGAGTCATGACTCTGAGCCAAGGACAACTGTCTGTCAGAGTGGCTCCAGCGATGCCAGCTGGGAGTTGGGACACATGCGGAGGATCATGTTGAACATGGAGCGGATGCAGGCGGAAAGAATGTTTGCCACGGTTACACACCAGCGAGATGTAGCTGGGATCTTCATGCCCTGCAGATTCTCGTCATGGCATTGCCGCAACAAGGCCTGGCGCAGATGAATGCTGCTGTTACTACTCCATCCACATCTCCGCCCCCTAAAGTGTCAGTGCCACACAGTGATGCAGACTAAACACCACCACCCACATGTGAGGCACCTGACATATCAGAGGACGAAGATGATGATGAATCTGGCACTGTGGTAAGAATGAAGTGGTAGCATTCAGCTCCGCCATATGGCCTGTTTCAGCTTGGTTCTGCCCTCTGCATCATGCCCTGGATTAACACCTTCCACTGTCCCCCGATACACTCCGTGACACTCACCTTGGACCTCGACAGGGACTGCCAGATTTGGTTTGGTTACCAATGACACTGCAATCACACTGCGGACTGAAGTCTGCCTCTTCCGATGAACTTGTCATAATGGACTCTGGCTGGCCCTCCACAGGGCAACAATGTAAAGTGGGGTTTACATGGCCCTGTACTGCTCCAGCTTCAACACTCCACTGAATGCGAAAAAAACATCCTGATTCACACAGATGTGTTGTGGCTATGACCAACCAAGTATGAAAGTATGGTTGGATGTAGGGACAGTGATTCCACAAAAAGGTACTCCCTGGGTAATGCAATCAATGCGCATGTCTGGCCGTGACCCAGATAGGCAGTGAGACACACATTGTCATTCAAATCAACACTCATCACAGTTGAATACAAGTGAAGGTGCGTAGACTTTATTAGCATATGTGTGTCAGTACGGGCAAGATAAGTGCCACAACATGCAGACCCATGCAGCAGTATGTCAGGAATATGAGGAACCTTGCCAAGCGCCGCAGTCCACTCCGGGGGAGTGCCTCACCTTTCACAGGTGTGTGTCAACCCGCGTTGTTGTCCGCTCATGTATTCGGTGCCCAGGCGATTGCAGCCATGTCCACTGTTGTCGTGGGATATGTGACCAGATCTCCAAGATGCAACAAGGTGTTGGGACATGTGCAATGGGTTCCAATCTGTTGTGGCTACAGGTACGTAGTTACTCGTCCATGAAAGCCATTGCAGCTCCGTAGGCTATCATTTCCAACATGAGGTCGTTGTCGACTTCATCAAACAGGACGGCGAGGCAATCCATTAGCAGGTCCGGACAGATGTGCTGCGTCCACCCCCTTTCACCGATTAGCACTACAGCCCAATAGGGGAGCGGTTCAATGTGGTCACTGCACACGAGGAGTTGTGCAAACTCCCAGGTCCAGCTGCCAGCATGCATGCCAAGTATCAAGGCATCCCATAAACGGGTATCACGGTGACACTCCTGGTCGTGGGCCAACAGGGGGCGCACACACATGTCAAGATCCAGTTCAGCTACCGTCCTATTGGATAGGCAGACATCCATGGGCCACTCGAATGTGCACGATCGACAATGCAACACAGGCTGAACGCAGGTGACGTTGGCAAGCTGGAAGCTTAGCCGGTAACTGATCCGCAGCACTGCCAATGGCAGTTCCCCCAGTAAACGCAGCATACGTGCATGGTACAGTTCTACCTGACAGGGGTTGTGCAAGTGTCTGGGATGTTCTGCCATTGCGTCAGTGGCTCTGGTTGAAGCGGCACTGTTCTGACTTGCGCCAGTTCTGTGGATGAAATGCCACAGCTCGGATCAATGGGTTGTTTTAGTGTGCAACAGTTGTACGCCTGGGATGGTGTGGGAGTAAGTGTGAAGGCCATTCCATGAAAGATAACTTCCAGCATGGACTTCTGTGTGTGGGGTGTGTATACGTTGGTCTTCTGTCGGGCTGTGCGTAGTGTGGGAGTCGTCATCAGCTGCTCTGGTATCTGTCAGGGGGTGCCGGGCACATGCAATTCCGAGGTCAGAGGTGCAGATGTGCTTCCGCCTGATGGTCCAGACAAAGGAGCTTTCATCCCTGATGTTAGTTTCTCATCTGCTTGCATTCAGGAAATGTGAAGTGGTTTGTTGGGGGTGGAGTGGGATGTGTGCGACTTTGGGATTCATGTTTGACATGTCTTGCATGTGGCAAATGAGCGGCATCACTGTGTGTTACATTGCCTCACAGCTGCTCCTCCCTCCCCCAGAGCCAATTTACCTGTGTGCACTGCGCGGTTGCATCACTTGCACTCCTACGGCACACCATTGTCATGCCTGTCTGCGCATGTCCACAAGCCTGACAATGACACTGTGATGTTGGCCATTGAGGGTGGGCAGCCACGTGTGTGTAGGCCTGTGGGAAGGATTGGGCGGACACAGATGTGGAGTTCATGCCCGGCTGGACTCACGCTGCGATTGGGGCTAGGCATTTGGCTCATGCTGCAGCAATACGGATGCACACAACACTTGGCATGTATGAGCCAAGACCCTGAGCGGTCTTGTGCTCCTTCATTTCCCCGTTCGTGCGAGCCCACCCTCCGGGTGCATGCTACATTGCAACATTGTCGATTGCGGACTGGGTGGCGCCGACACTACAAAAGTGACACACTCATTAGTTACTTCCTTGTCCAGGCCAGGACTGAACCACGCCCAGAGCCCCGGGCAAATCCTTCACACCCCTACGCTGGCTTGGCGTACGCCGGCCCAGCCCACTCCGCTTCCGCTTACAGGGGGGACGACATAGCTACATGACCGAGGGCTTCCCCACTGCCTGAGGTGACATGGTTGCATCCACTGTCCACAACACTACACACACCATCAGTATATGTCCACATGGACATGTCTGTGCTCTGCATACTGAAGTCAGTCCAGCACATCACCGCCACACTTGGCATTGTGTACATTCTTGTTGATGGGTGACTTGCCTCCTTCGCACATACTTGGTTCCCACCTCTCCCCACATTCTGCACTTGTGTGGCTGAGGGGCCATGCCATTTTCGGGAGGTCAGCTCAGCTGTCTTGCTCTGCGCTGCCTCGGTGGTAGTCCAGGGGGGCTGGGGAGGGGGCCTGGAGGTGGTGGCGGTGGGTGTTGTGGCCCTCTTGGGTCTCCGTGCTGCATGGTCAGTGGCTCCATGACATGTGTTGGTCTTCAGTTGTGGCTCTGGGCTGGGCTCCCTTTCATGCTGCAGGTTGTCGTCCTGCTTTACACCAGTGAAAGGCAGGTGTTAAATCCCTGCTGCTAACGCGCCTTATCACCTGTTTTTGGGTCGCAGCACAGATCTGGCTGGTCGTTGTGAATATCGCGAAGTGGTGTTTTCGTGTGTTTTTGCACGGGAACGCCTACTCTGCATATCATTAGTGTTAGTTGTCGCTCTCATCCGTGGCGATGTTTTTTGCTCCAGCTATCGCTGGGTAACTGGCGATGTCGGCAGTTTGCACCAGCTTGAGAATGGCGCGATGGATCTGTCGCCACTTTTGCGGTGCTATAGTGTCGATGAATCGGCAATAGGTCCTTGAAAATATGCCCCTCAGTGTATCCACTTCAGAAGAAGTAACACTGAATCTATCTTTGTGGTATACATACTCATGGCCATTTCCATTAAAACAGTTCTCTCTGAAAACATGTAGATCCCATATTACGAACCAGATATGATATTTATATATAGTCGCGGAATGTGAGCTCCTAAGAATTTTGTAGAACTCAAATTTCTTGCTTACGAAAGAAGTGCTGTTCACTAATATGATACAGTACATCCAACTTGAAAAGTATTTTGAGACCATACGGACACATGCAGACGTGTATGTACGTGTGGAGTTAAACAGCCAA
Organism: Calotriton arnoldi; assembly: GCA_963921515.1. Lineage (NCBI taxonomy): Eukaryota > Metazoa > Chordata > Amphibia > Caudata > Salamandridae > Calotriton > Calotriton arnoldi. Next base: position 687,676 of record CAWUFW010006548.1, on the reverse strand, counting down.
ATTGCATCATTTGTTTTTATTTGTAAAAAAGGTAAGTGAGTTAAGAGAATTTATGCCACAGTTTTATCATCCCATTTATTGTGTTTCAAATAACTTTTTTATGTGGAAACCAGGAACCATTTAGGTAGCTTCTCTACATTAAATTAAAAGTGAAACAAATTGATTGTTATGTTGTCCTTGCGAGTTTGAAAGCTGTTTAAGTAATCACAAGTTTTCCAATTATGTCTTGCCTGAAATTAACTACAGTGGTTTTGCTGTCACATTCAGCAACATGGCAAAATTAGTCCTTTGCAAGAATAGTTTAAGACGTACAGGATAATTATGCGTTGGCAACAGACATGTCGGGAGTTGATTGAATAGGTCAAATTACTTATCAAATACGGTAGTTTGTGCATATGTTAACCAAAGACATTCATGAAGCAAGAAATGGGGAGTATTTGAAATTGAATTACCTTTATTGCTTTCTGGATCTAAGTGATCTTCAGTAAGCCAATGAAACTGTTTGTTTGGAAGCCTTTCCCAGAAACGTGTGAAGTGTACAAAATGTATTTTTTAACTATCAGGTTTGAATAGTTTCTCACAGACTGAAAATATGACATAAGTTGCTGAGGTGACTACAAGTCCTTACTAAAATAGCTCATCAACTGCTGGCATACTTCCTGTCCTTGAATCCGCTTTTTGAAGGAGGCTAAAATGACATTCTGAGGTCTATTCACACAGCTAAATTCACACATGAGTAAACCTATGTGTCTGTTTCATAAAGGTGATTTACACTTTTGACTAAGTTTAAACTTTTGAGTAAGTTTACTACTTTACAGTATTCACAAACTTCGGATGTAAGTTGCAAGTTGAAAAATAACCAGTAGTAAGGCCAACACCACGCATGACCAACCTACTGTAATGCCCTCCCATAGAAGATAATAGGGGTAAGGGGCCTAAGTAAAAACCTAAAAGGAAATAATGTTAAATTTAATTAAAACATTTAAAATTGTCAAAATATGTTCTCATATATGGGTCTCTCCATCCCCTAGGGCCCGACGGACTTAATAAATGGGGAGGAGGGCTGGGCAGCCCCTGTGGTGCCCAACCCCAGGACATAAAGTGAGAGCAATTTTAAAGGTCCCATCAAGCAAGAGCAAACACAAAGGGCCTGAGGGAGATCTCTGCAGACGGGTTACTCCATCACAACGGTGATGGATATCCCGTCTGTCAAACTATAAATTCCATCATGTCCTATAGGATTTATATTTCGGGTTGCAAGATATCCTTCACTGTTGTGACAGAGTAACCTATCTGCTGAGATCTAAATCAGGTCCTAAGTCTGTTCCAAGCGGGCAGGAGTGTGCAAAAGACTCTCGCCCGCTGGGAGCGGACTTTCCATCTTTTTGCCTGCTGGCTGTAAAGAGGGTAGGGAAACAGATGAAAAAGTTGCTAGCCCCCACAGGGAGCAGCATGTTTAGCTGCTCCCTGCGGGTGAGAGCAATGCAGGCTCCTGCTGAAGGTGTTGAGCCAGCTGGGGCTGTGGGGGGGTTGGGACTCCCCCGCGGACTCCATCAAAAAGAAAGTGGGTGCCCTGGGTGTACTCAAGGGAACCCTTAAATTACTGGTGAAGGCCCCAGGGGATCGGGACCCTGGGGCCAATTTTGGTCCAGAGAGAGGGGGCTGCATGCCCCCTTCCCAATGGTATTGTGACCAGGCCTTGTGAGATGGGGTGAAATTGGCCCGAGAGGGGGGCCATGCTGCCACCCTCCTCAATAATAAATTGCATTGTCCTCCGAAGATGGGGCCACTGGGGCCACAGTTGCCCAAGGAGGGGTACTGCATGCCCCCCTCCCCATACTTAATGGGTTGGCTGCCTTTGGGGGGGTTTGCCAAAGGGTCTGACTACAGGCAAGCCCTGCAGCCAACCCCCACCAACCACGGCTGTGCAGGTGTGGGATTGGCTGCATGTGGGGGTTGGCCAAAGGGCCTGGCCAACCCCAGCTGCATTAAGAAAAACATAGAAATTCATGGGGAAAAAAACAAAGGTTACAGGTACTATACAGTTAGGAAATAGAATTAATAAAACCTTAGAAATTCACTAAAAAAGCAAAGATTACAGGGACGTTATGGTTAGGTTCAGAATTTACAAACACAAAATCATTGAAGGCCAGCAGTTATAGTTATCTCAAGAACCTATAACTCATGCCCTAAGGTACCTATAATTTGCACACTCGCCAAGCATTGCTAATTACCCCACATATTACGTCTCTCATAACATCACTTATGACATCATTAATAATTTACCTGCAACATTTGCTGTACAATTATTGATGAGAATACTGTGCATGGCGGGGCGGGAGTTATAGTTAATTTAGGGCACAAGTTATAATTTCTTGAGATAACTCTAACTATATCTGCTCAGTTTCTATGTTTTTGTGTGTGTAAATTCTGAACCTAACTATAATGGCCCTGTAACCTTTGTTTTTTTTTTTGTGAATATATGTATAATACCTACTGGTGGTCGCTGGTAGGTAGTTATAGTTAGGACCTTGTGTCCATAGGAAAAAACTTGCTTATAACTTTGGCACTGTTTGACGAATCTTCAGGAAATTTCCCCAAAAAGTGGCAAGGTATATCTAGTTCTGCATGGAAAGTTTCTGAGTGATTTGTCAAGTGGGACGCGAAAAAGGAGGATCAAAAAATGTGCAATTCCCTATAGTGATTTTGAACATGACTACAGCCTGAACTACTGGACAGAATTAAACCAAAAAGGTAGCTCTTGGTCCAGAAAGAGCCCTTTTTGTGATTTGGTGAAAATCTGTTCAGTAGTTGTGGAGTTATTAAAGGAAAAACAAAATTGTATGTCTAGGGACACAAACCCTCCATGGATCCCCTGCGGTGGATCCGTGAAGTCACGCACCACCAGCAACGCCGTGATTGGCTAATCACAACCCGACCAGGAGGTTGCGGCTGACATTTTAGATATTGGGGAATGGTCCTGTGGTCTTAAAATTAATCTTCAAAATGATTTAAGGGGTCAGGGCTGAAGTACCCTGACCCCATGGGTGTGGTAGAGGAGAGTCAGAGGAACCTATGTTGGGTATGAAATTGAGTTTTATTGTGTTTCTTTCCACTTCAGGAATCCCTGAATCCCCTGCAAGGCTCAGGGTGCCCCCATGTATATCCACCATGGATCTGCAAATCTTGACATACTTTAAAAAAAACTTTCAGACACCCACACATGTACTCTCACACCCATTTACAGACCTGCACAGACTCAAACACCCACTCACAGACCTACGCAGACATTGACACACCCACTCACAGAACCATGCAGGCACTAACATACCCACTCACATACCCATGTAGGCACTCACACACCTAATCACAGACCCACACAGACACTCACACACCCACTCACAGACCCACACAGACACTCACACACCCACCTACAGGACCACACAGACACTCACACATTCTCATAGACTGTCGTGCACACTCACAGACCCACTCATAGACCCAGACAAACACTCACACACCCACTCACAGATCCACACAGGCACTCACACAGCCACTCTCAGACTCACACAGGCACACACACATCCACTCAAATTCACTAAAAAACCTAAGCTTACAGGGCAGTTATAGTTAGGACACAACATCAAAAAAACTGAAATTCACTGAAAAAAACAAAAGTTACAGGGGTGTTATAGGTAGGAAATAGATTTCACACGTACATATAGTCACCTGAGCTAATTATGACTAACGTCCCCGCAATGCACTGCTTATGACCTCATGTATTACATCACTCATGACATGGTCAGTGACATCACTGATGACATCACTAATGACATCTCAAATTATATCATCCACAGAAACACTCACACACCCACTCACACCCCCATACAACCTCTAATACACCCATTCATAAACCCACACAACCACTCACATACCCATTCACAGACCCATTAAACTACTCACTCACCCACTAACTCATCCATAGAGCCCCTCACACACCCACTCAGTCACTCATACAACCACTCACACAAGCACTCACTCACCCATACTGCTACTCACACAATCACTCTTTCATCCATACAGTCACTCACATACCAACTCACACATCCAAACACCCACTCAAGCAGCCACTTACTCACCCATGAGCCACTTACACAACCAGTCCCTAACTCATATAGCCACTTGCATACCCACTCACTCACCCATACAGCTACTCACAAACCCTCCTATTCACCCATACAACCACTTACACACCCACTCACACACCCACACAACCACTTACATACCCATTCACGCATCCATACAACCACTCCCACACCCACTTACTCCCATACAGTCACTCACACAGACACTCAATCTCCAATACAGCCACTCAAACACCAACTCACTTAACCAAACACCTACTCAAACAGCCCCTCACTCACACATAAGCCACTTACACAACCAGTCCCTCACTCATGCAGCCACTCACTCACCCATACAGCCACTAACACAGCTACTCACTCACCCATACAGCCACTCACACAACCACTTACTCACCAATACAGCAACTCACACAGCCACTCACTCACCCATACAGCAACTCCCACATCCTCCTATTCACCCATAGATCTACTAGCACTCCCACTTATTTACCCATGCAACCACTCACACACCCACTCAAACATGGATACACACAGTCACACAGCCACTCACATAATGTATATTAGAAATAGTATCACTCAGTAGTACACAAAAAATACTATTTTAATTTCTGTAGTACCTTAATATATATTTTTAACACTAATAAACCCGAAGGCTGGCTTCTGTTATGTCCTTGGATGCCCCCCCTGGCCGGGATATAGCTATTTGCTTTGACTTGGCAGGAGCTTTGACAGCTCCCGCCAAGTCAGAGCAAACACAAACTCCACTCTCAACAAGCGAGAGCTGTGAAACCTCTCTCGCTTGCTGAGAGCTGAGTTTTGTCTGTTTCCCTGCCCACTGTTTCGCCGGCAATGAAACAGAAGAAATGATTGCTCTCACAGACACAGAGCTGCATATTTAGCACTTCCCTGTGTGTGAGAGCAATGCCAGCTCCCCAGGAGGTGGGGAAAAGGCTGGGACAGCGGGGACCTTGAGGCTACCCCATGATCCTGGGAGGAAAATAGGAGAAGGGGGCAAAATAAAGGCCAGAAACAAGCACAAAGAGCCAGAATACATGTCAGAAGAGAGCAGAAAGAGGCAGAATAAAGGTGAGAAATGAGCAGAAAGAGGCAGAGTAGAGGCCAGAAACGAGCAGAAAGAGGCAGAATAAAGGTCAGAGATGAGCAGAAAGAGGCAGTATAAAGTCAGCAATGAGCAGAAAGAGGCAAAATAAGGTTGAGAAACAAGTAGAAAGAGGCAAAATAAAGGTCAGAAACGAGTAGAAAGAGGCAGAATAAAGGTCTGAAATGAGCTGAAAGAGGCAGAAAAAAGGTCATCAATGAGCAGAAAGATGCAAAATAAAGGTGAGAAATGAGAAGAAAGAGGCAAATAAAGGTGTGAAATGAGCAGGAAGAAGTTAAATAAAGGTGAGAAACGAGCAGAAAGAGGCAAAATAAAAATTAACAACGAGGGGCAAGAGACATGATAAATGTGAGAAACAAGCAGAAAGTGGCATAATAGAGGTCAGGAACGAGCAGCAAGAGGCAGACTAAAGGTCAGAAACAAGCAAAAAGAGGCAAAAGAGAGATCAGAAATTAGCAGAAAGAGGCAAAAAAAGGTGAGAAACGAGCAGAAAGAGGTAAATAAAGTTGGGAAATGAGCAGAAAGAGGCAAAATAGAGATCAGAAATTAGCAGAAAGAGGTAAAAAAAGGTGAGAAATGAGCAGAAAGAGGCAAATAAAGTTGGGAAATGAGCAGTAAGAGGCAAAATAAAGGCCAGCAACGAGCCGAAAGAGGAATGATATGGCAAGAAAGGAGTAGAAAGAGGCAGAATAGAGATCAGAAATGAGCAGAAAGAACCAGAGTAGAGGCCAGATAGAGCAGCAAAAGGCAGAATAAAGGTCAGAAACGAGCAGAAAGAGGCAAAATAGAGATCTGAAACAAGCAGAAAGAGGCAAAACAAAGGTCAGAAATGAGCAGAAAGAGGAAAAAATAAAGGTAAGAAACAAGCAGCAAGAGGCAACAGAGAGTTCAGAAATAAGTAGAAAGAGGCAAAATAAAGGTCAGAAACGAGGAGTAGGAGGCAAAATAAAGGTCAGTAACAAGCAGAAAGAGCAAAGTAGCATCAGAAACAAACAGAAAGAAGCAATATTATGGTCAGAAACAAGCAGAAAGAGGCAAAGTAGAGATCAGAAACAAGCAGAAAGGCAAAATAAAGGTAAGCAACGAGCACAAAGAGGCAAAATACAGATCAGAGATGAGGAGAAAGAGGCAAAATAGAGATAAAAAACTAGCAGAAACAGGCAAAATAAAGCTCAGAAACAAGGAGAAAGAGGAAAAATGGATATCAGATACAAGCAGAAAGAGCCAAAGTAAAGGTCAGACACAAGTAGAAAGATGCAAACTAAAGGTCCAAATCGAGCAGAAAGAGACAATATAAATGTCAGAAACTAGAAGAAAAAGGCAAAATACAGGTCAGAAACGATCAGAAAGTGGAAATATAAAGTTCAGGAATGAGCAGAAAGAGGCAAAATAAATATCAGATACAAGCAGAAAGAGCCAAAGTAAAGGACAGAAACAAGCAGACAGATGCTGACTAAAGGTCCAAAACGAGAAGTAAAAAGGCAAAATAACTGTCAGAAACTAGCAGGTGAGAAATGAGCAGAAAGAGACAGAGTGGAGGCCAGAAATGAGCAGAAAGAGGCAGAATAAAGGTCAGAGATGAGCAAAAAGAAGCAGTATAAAGGTCAGAAATGAGCAGAAAGAGGCAGAGAAAAAGGTCATCAATGAGCGGAAAGAGGCAAAATAAACGTGAGAAATGAGCAGAAAGAGGTAAAATAAAGGTGTGAAACGAGCAGGAAGAAGTTAAATAAAGGTGAGAAACGAGCAGAAAGAGGCAAAATAAAGATTAACAACCAGGGGCAAGAAGCATGATAAAGGTGAGAAACAAGCAGAAAGAGGCATAATAGAGATCAGAAATGAGAAGAAAAAGGCAGAATAAAGATCAGAAACAAGCAAAAAGAGGCAAAATAGAGATCAGAAATGAACAGAAAGAGGCAAAAAAAGGTGAGAAATGAGCAGAAAGAGGTAAATAAAGGTCAGAAACAAGCAAAAAGAGGCAAAATAGAGATCAGAAATGAGCAGAAATAGGCAAAAAAAAAGGTGAGAAATGCACAGAAAGAGGTAAATAAAGTTGGGAAATTAGCAGAAAGAAGCAAAATAAAGGCCAGCAACGAGCAGAAAGAGGCATGATAATGGTGAGAAAAGAGTAGAAAGAGACAGAATTTATCAGAAAGAACCAGAGTAGAGGTCAGATTGAGCAGCAAAAGGCAGAATAAAGGTCAGAAACTAGCAAAAAGAGGCAAAATAGAGATCAGAAACAAGCAGAAAGAGCCAAAATAAAGGTCAGAAACAAGCAGAAAGAGGCAATATAAATGTCAAAAACTAGCAGAAAAAGGAAAAATACAGGTCAGAAACAATAAGAAAAGTAAAAATATAAAGTTCAGCAATGAGCAGAAAGAGGCAAAATAGAGATCAGGTACAAGCAGAAAGAGCCAAAGCAAAGGACAGAAACAAGCAGAAAGATGCAAACTAAAGGTCTGAAACGAGCAGAAAGAGGCAAAATAACTGTCAGAAACTAGCGTAAAGAGGCAAAATAAAGAACAGAAAAAAGCAGCAAGAGGCAGCAGAGAGTTCAGAAATGAGTAGAAAGAGGCAAAATAAAGGTCAGAAATGAGGAGCAAGAGGCAATATAGAGGTCAGTAACCGGCAGAAAGAGCAAAATAGTAATCAGAAACTAGCAGAAAGAAGCAAATAAAGGTCAGAAACAAGCAGAAAAAGGCAAAGTAGAGATCAGAAACAAGCAGAAAGAGGCAAAATAAAGGGAAGCAATGAGCATAAAGAGGCAAACTAGAGATCAGAAACAAAAACTAGCAGAAAGTGGAAATATAAAGTTCAGCAACGAGCAGAAAGAGGCAAAATAAATGTCAGAAACTAGCCGAAAGAGAGAAAATAAAGAACAGAAACAAGCAGCAAGAGGCAACAGAGAGTTCAGAAATTAGTAGAAAGAGACAAAATAAAGGTCAGAATCAAAGGGCAAGAGACAAAATAAATGTCGGTAACGAGCAGAAAGAGCAAAATAGCGATCAGAAACAAGCAGAAAGAAGCAAAATAAAGGTAAGAAACAAGCAGAAAGAGGCAAAGTAGAGATCAGAAACAAGCAGAAAGAGGCAAAATAGAGGTAAGCAACCAGCATAAAGAGGCAAAATAGAAATAAGAAACAAGCAGAAAGAGGCAAAATAGAGATCAAACACTAGCAGAAAGAGGCAAAATAAAGCTCAGAAACGAGGAGAAAGAGGCAAAATAGAGATCAGATACAAGGAGAAAGAGCCAAAGTAAAGGTCAGAAAAAACAGAAAGATGCAAACTAAGGGTCCGAAATGTGCAGAAAGAGGCTAAATAAAACTCAGAAACTAGCAGAAATTGGAAATATAAAGTTCAGCAACGAGCAGAAAGAGGCAAAATAAATGTCAGAAGTGAGCAGAAAAAAGGCAGAAAACAAGCAGAAGCTACTCAGGCACTCATGCACCCACTCACAGAACAGCTCAGACATTCTCACAGCCAATCACTGACCTATTCACTCATGCATCCACTCACAGATGAATTCAGATATGTACACCCACTCACAGACACTGTCAGACACTCATGCACCCACTTACAGAATCAGTTATACTATCTCTCAACCACTCACAGATGTACTCAGGGACTCAGACACTGACTCACAGACTCTCTCAGAGACTCATATATGCATATCATACTCCCTCACATCCACTTACAAACCTCCTCACACACTCATATACCCACTCAGACACTCATGCACTCACTCACACACTCAGGGGCATATTCTCAAGAACGTGCGATGATCATCGCCAAATTTTTCACATCGCCGTCTATCGCGGGAAAATAACTCAGTGTTAACGTCTTATTCCCAACACGGCGGTAACATGCGATAGTTTCCCGATAACGTGTCAAATGTCCGCGATAAAATTACCGGGACGGCGATAAAAATCTAAAGCCTAACGTGAAAAAACTTGCGATGGGCCCAACTGCGATAAAAAATTCAGCGATAAGCAGCGCCAGGCCTGCAAGTCCCACAAGTCAGGCGGGAAAAACCACTATAAAAGCGGCAACAAAAAACACAAACAAAACACAAACAACTGCGAAGCACCATGGAGGTAGCCGGAGCAAGTACAGAGGACAACCAGAACCCCACAAGCCCCATGGAGGCCCAGCCTGGGACTTCGGGGTCAGGGAAGGGCAAGGAGAAGAAGAAGAGGAACCCGCCTTTCAGTATGCAGGAAAACCAGATCCTCATTACGGAGGTGATAGAACACCACCACCAACTGTTCATCACCTCCACTGTGTCATTGGCAACTAAAAATACTGTATGGCAGTCCAACTTGGCCCAGGTGAATGCAGTCGGAGTGAAGAGAAGGGAAGTGGACGACTGCAAGAAGCGCTGGACTGATGTGAAGCGCAAAACCAAGCTGAAACTCACAGCCAACCTGAAAGCAGCAATACAGACTGGAGGTGGGAGTCCAGCGACACACCAGGAGCTGTATGAGAGGAAGGAAATGGTGACCTGAGTCTTCATTGGGGAGATGGTGGCAGGAGTTGGGGGACCGGATACTGCACAACATAACCTTAGCCAACAGCAACAGGGTGAGTAACGACCAGGGACTGGGGGGACGGGGGGAGATGGGCACAATGGCACACATGCACAATTAAGTATAGCACATCTGCGGACAAACCATGCCCAAGAGTCACAACTCCGACCAAGAGCCCAATTTACCCAAGTCTGGAATATCTCCGCACTGTCTAAGCACAGAAGTGAAAGGCACACCGCCTGAAAGGGAGAAGGGCCAGCAAAATCAGAGCTGAAGGGGCAACACACCCACAATGCAGCACACACACAAGAATCAGAGCACCCCAACATTGACAACAATGTTGGACAAACTGCAACACCTGCACAACAGAACAGAGGACACAACTGCTGCTGCTTGTGTGTAGAAAATGGCCATTCGCATTTGGCATAGCAGGAAACTGTGAGATGACAATGTACAAGTACAACCTCACATCCCTGATGGTGTAGAAATGTCAACTGTCCCACATCAAATAGGCATCTCCTCACAAACAGTCACAATATACATTGTCATGCAGTCTGTAAGGAAACTTGGACAATGCTTGAACATACATGTGAACACAATGTCAATCTGCATCTCCCCTTCACATTGCAGAGGGAGAATCAACACCTCCTGCAGAGCAGACCCAACAACTCAGCACTGATGATGAAGAGGACCTCCCCAACATCGATACCGACGCCCGTCAACAGCTCACGGACAGCTTCGGCACCCCACCTCCAGGAGCAGGGCAGCCCAGCTGCATCAAGGAGACCCCACCCCCTGCACAGACCATGCAGCAGGAAGCACCCACCACCACGGCTGTCTCCCAGGACCCCCATGACCAACACATGGCATTCCAATGCCGTGTGTCAGGGTGCCTGGAGAAGATGGCTGATCAGCTGCGGGTGGGGTTCGACCTCATGGCAGCCAAACTAGATGCCATACGTGGCTGTCTAAGTCCCATCAGGGACCACTTACAGTCCCTCACGGACACCCACTATCCGCTCCATGCTCTCCAATAAACCATGGCTGACATCGCTGGAGTCATGACTCTGAGCCAAGAACAACTGTCTACTCAGAGTGGCTCTAGCGATGTCAGCCGGGAGTTGGGACACATAAGGAGAATGATGGAGAGCTTGGAGCGGATGCAGGCGCAAAGAATGTTTGCCATGGCTGCACACCAGCGAGATGTAGCTGTGATCTTCCATGCCCTGCAGATCCTCGTCATGGCATTGCCGCCACAAGGCCTGGCGCGGATGAATGCTGCTGCTACTACTCCATCCACATCTCCGCCCCTGAAGTGTCAGTGCCACACAGTGCGGCAGACATTCCACCTCCGGCCCCTGATGTGTCAGTGCCACACAGTGATGCAGACTAATCACCACCACCCACATGTGAGGCACCTGACACATCAGAGGACGAAGATGATGATGAATCTGCCTTTGTGGTAAGAATGAAGTGGTAGCATTCATCTCTGCCATATGGCCTGTTTCAGCTTGGTTCTGCCCTCTGCATCATGCCCTGGAATAACATCTTCCACTGTCCCCTGATACACTCAGCGACACTCACCTTGGACCTCGACATGGACTGCCATATTTTGTTTGGATACCAATGACACAGCAATCACACTGCGGACTGAAGTCCTCCTCTTCCGATGAACTTGTCAATCCCTAAAGGACTCTGGCTGGCCCTCCATGGGGCAACAATGTAAAGTGGGGTTTGCATGGCCCTGTACTGCTCCAGCTTCAACACTCCACTGAATGCGAATAAAACATTCTAATTCACACAGATGTGTCATGGCTATGAGCAATCAAGTATGAAAGTATGGATGAATGTAGGGACAGTGATTCCACAAAAAGGTACTCCCTGGGTAATGCTATCAATGCGCATGTATGGCCGTGACCCAGATAGGCAGTGAGACACACCTTGTCATTCAAATCAACACTCATCACAGTTGAATACAAGTGAAGGTGCGTAGACTTTATTAGCATATGCGTGTCAGTACGGGCAAGATAAGTGCCACAACATGCAGACCAATGCAGCAGTATGTCAGAATTTTGGAACGTTGCCAAGCGCCGCTGTCCACTCCGGGGGAGTGCCTCACCTTTCACAGGTGTGTGTTAACCCGCGTTGCTGTCCGCTCATGTATTCGGAGTCCAGGCGAATGCAGCCATGTCCACTGTTGTCGTGGGATATGTGACCAGATCTCCAAGATGCAACAAGGTGTTGGGACATGTGCAATGGGTTCCAATCTGTTGTGGCTGCAGGTACGTAGTTACTCGTCCATGAAAGCGATTGCAGCTCCGTAGGCTATCATTTCCAACATGAGGTCGTTGTCGACTCCATCAAACAGGACGGCGAGGCAATCCATTAGCAGGTCCGGACAGATGTGCTGCGTCCACCCCCTATCACCAATTAGCACTACAGCCCAATAGGGGAGTGGTTCAATGTGGTCACTGCACACGGGGAGTTGTGCAATCTCCCAGGTCCAGCTGCCAGCATGTATGCCAAGTATCAAGGCATCCCATAAACGGGTATCATGGTGACACTCCTAGTCGTGGGCCAACAGGGGTGCACACACGTCAAAATCCAGTTCAGATACCGTCCTGTTGGATAGGCAGACATCCATGGACCACTCGAATATGCATGATCGACAATGCAACACAGGCTGAACACAGGTGACGTTGGCAAGGCGGAAGCTTAGCCGGTAACTGATCCGCAGCACTGCCAATGGCAGGGCCCCCAGTAAATGCAGCACACGTGCATGGTACAGTTCCACGTGACAGGGGTTGTGCATGTGTCCAGGCTGTTCTGCCATTGCGTTAGTGGCTCTGGTTGAAGCGGCACTGTTCTCACTTGCGCCAGTTCTGTGGATGAAATGCCACAGCTCAGATCAATGAGTTGTTTTTGTGTGCAGTGGTTGTATGCCTGGGATGGTGTGGGAGTAAGTGTGAAGGCTATTCCATGCAAGATAACTTGGAGCAAGGACTTCTGTGTGTGGGGTATGTATACGTTGGTCTTTTGTCGGGCTGTGCGTAGTGTGGGAGTCATCATCAGCTGCTATAGTATCTGTCAGGGGGTGCCGGGCACATGCAATTCCGAGGTCGGAGGTGCAGATGTGCTTCCACCTGATAGCTCAGACAAAGGAGCTTTCATCCCTAATGTTAGTTTGCCATCTGCATGCATTCAGGAAATGTGATGTGGTTTGTTGGGGGTGGGATGTGTGCGACTTTGGGATTCATGTTTGACATGTCTTGCATGTGGCAAATGAGCGGCATCACTGTGTGTTATGTTGTCTCACAGCTGCTCCTCCCTCCCCGAGCCTATTCACTTGTGTGCGCTGCACGGTTGTATCACTTGCACTCCTATGGCACACCATTGTCATGCCTCTCTGCGCATGTCCACAAGCCTGACAACGACACTGTGATGTTGGCCGTTGAAGGTGGGCGGCCACGTGAGTGTTGGCCTATGGTAAGGATAGGGCGGACACAGATGTAGAGTTCGTGCCTGGCTGTACTCACGCTGCGATTAAGGCTAGGCATTTGGCTCATGGTGCGGCAATACAGATACACACAACACTTGGCATGTATGAGCCAAGACTAGGCCTGGGCGGTAAAATCCGCTCCGCTTGTGGAATTTGCGGAATTTTGGCAATTCCGCATTCTGCGGAGAACGCGGAATTGACAAAAATTCTGCGATCCGCGGCATAGCGGAATTTTTTCCTTGTTCACGCTTTCAAAATGCATATTCGCGCACGCGGTAGCGACTTACCGGGATCCCTGCGTTCGCCGACGAGTTTTTCTATCCGGCCGCGCGATCCCGCGAGAGTGTGCGATCGCGAACACGTCATTCGGACGCACCTTCGGACATCCGCGTTCACGAACAGGAAACACGCATCGCGAACGGGCGGGACAAGTGAAACAAGATGGCCGTGCCAATTGGCGACCGCATGGGCAAGTTCGCGAGATATTTCCCCCCAAGCATGCAAACAGCACCCATGAACAGGAAAAACGCATCGCGAACGGGCGGAACAAGCAATTCCGCGTGCTCGCAGAACTCTGCGTAGCTCGCGGAGATTTTTTACATCTTCGCTGAACTTTGCGGAACGCGACAATGCAAATTCCACCCACCCCTAGCCAAGACCCCGAGCGGTCTTGCACTCCTTCATTTCTCCGTTCGTGCGAGCCTGCCCTCCGGGTGCATGCTACATTGCAACATTGTCGATTGCGGGCCGGGTGGCGCCGACACTACAACAGAGACACACGCATTAGTCACTTCCTTGTCCAGGCCAGCACTGAACCACGCCAAGAGCCCCGGGCAAATTCTTCACACCCCTACGCTGGACTGGCGTATGCCAGCCCAGCCCATTTTGCTTACGCTTTCAGAGGGGGACGACAAATCTACGTGTCCAAGGTCTTACCCACTGCCTGAGGTGACATGGTTGCATCCGCTGTTCACAGCACAATGTAATGTGGTAGGGCCTGGGGCCATCATGCATACATAATGACCACACGGACACACTTAGATAGATAGTGGAACTGGCTACGGGCACGTGTGCCCGGCCCATTTCATTACCAGGGTCACATGTCCAGTGACGCCTGTGCTGGATGGGTGTGGGGTGAGTGTAAGCCAGCCCTCTGTGAGTGATTGGTGCTGGCAACAACTGGAACAGTGATCACGGAGCACACACAAGACTCAATCATCAAGGGTCCATGACTTGCAGTGCACTGAGGTAGGGGCACCAGATCTGGAATCACACACACAAGATTCAAGCATAAAGGGTCCATGACTTGTGGTGCACTGAGTTAGTGGCACCTGAATCGCTCAGCAGGTGTGCAGCCTGCAATGATCCGTCGTCCGGGCGGGCCGCACTGGAAGCAATGTCTGTTGCCTACTGGACTGCGCCATAAATAAATCAAGACTCAATTTGAATTGTGAGCACTGCTGACCGCAGTGTAGGCTGGAGGCAGCGGTCAGAAAGGGCCCACAGCCACGTGGCGATGACTTGTGGTGCACTGAGCTGGTGGCACCTGAAGTGCTCAGTGGGTGTGCAGCCTGCGATGATGCGTCGTCCGGGCGGGCCGCACTGGAAGCAATGTCTGTTGCCTACTGGACTGCGCCATAAATATATCAAGACTCAATTTGAATTGTGAGCACTGCTGACCGCAGTGTAGGCCGCAGACAGTAGTCAGCACACACATAACTCCACATTGCTGTGCCGCTGGGTGCGCTAGGGGCCTGTGTCGCAGGAGCCAGTGATTGGCTGAGGAGGCTGGCGATCAAGGCGGTGGACTCGTGGCAGGGTGAGGGGCGCCGCCCTGGCAGACGCGTTGGCCATCCGGGAAGTGAACCACGCCCAGGGCCCCGGCCTATTTATTCACACTCCTACGCTGGAGTGGTGTACGCTGGCACCGCCCACTCCGCTTACGCTTACAGGGGGGACGAAACAGCTATGTGACCGAGATCTTCCCCACTTCCTGAGGTAACATAGTTGCGTCCACTGTCCACAACACTACAAACACCAGCAGTATATGTCCACATGGACATGTCTGTGCTCTGCATACTGAAGTCTGTCCAGCACATCACCGCCACACTTGGCAATGTGTACATTCTTTTTCAGGGGTGACTTGCCTCCTTCACACATACTTGGTTCCCACCTCTCCCCACATTCTGTAATTGTGTGGCTGAGGGACCATGCCGTTTTCGGAAGGTCAGCTGTCTTGTTCTGTGCTGCCTAGGTGGTAGTCCTGGGGGGTGGTCTGGGGGGGGTCCTGGGGGTGGTGGTGTTGTGGCCCTCTTGGGTCTCCAAGCTGCATGATAATTGGCTCCATGGCATCTGTTGGTCTTCAGATGTGGCTCTGGGCTGGGCTCCCTTTCTTGCTGCAGGTTGTCGTCCTGCTTAACACCAGTAAAAGGCAGGTGTTAAATCCCTGCTGCTAACGCGCCTTATCGCCTGTTTTTGGGTCGCTTCACCGATCTGGCTGTTCGTTGAGAATATCGCGAAGTGGTGTTTTCGTGTGTTTTTGCACGGGAACGCCTACTCTGCATCTCATTAGCATTAGTTGTCGCTCTCATCCGTGGCGATGTTTTTTGCGTCAGCTATCGCTGGGAAACTGGCGATATCTGCAGTTTGCACCAGCTTGAGAATATGGCGATAAATCTATCACCACTTTTGCGGCGCTAAAGTGCCAATAAATCGGCGATAAGTCCTTGAGAATATGCCCCTTAGTGTCAAATGTTAGTGGTTACAGTTAGGAAATAACATTTAAAAAACCTTAAAAAATCACTGAAAACCAAAATTTTGCAGGGACGTTAAAGTTAGGAAATAGAATTTAAAAAAACTTAGAAACTCACTGAAAAAAACAAAGGTTATAGGGACATTATAGTTAGGCTCGGAATTCATCAGTAATAGTTACCTTAGCTAACTATAGCGTATGCCCCGCAATGCACTGCTTATGATCTTCCACATTACATCACTCATGACATGGTCAGTTACATCACTCATGACATCCCAAATGATTTCACTCATGACATCTCTCATGACATCATAGATAGAACCACTCACAAACCCATACACCCCATACAACCTCTCATACACCCATTCCCGCTCCCACACAATCCCTCACATGCCCATTCACACACCCATACCAGTATTCACATATCCAATCACTCATCCATAGAGCCACTCATACATCTACTCACTCACACACCCACTAACTCACCCATACAGTCACTCATGCATTCACTCAATCACCAAAACAGGCACTCACACATCAAGCTATATAGACATACAGTTACTTACACACCCACTCATATAGCCTTACAGCTACTCACACTGCAGCTCACTCACCAAAACAGTTACTTGCCCCCTCTCACTTACCCATACAGCCACTGACACAGCCACTCACTCACCTATACAAGCACTCACACACCCATAGAATGACTTGCACACCCATTCACACATCCATATAACCCCTCCCACACCCACTCACTCACCCTTAAAGCCACTCACATAGATATTCACTCTCTAATACAGCCACTCACACCCACTCACTTACCTATACACACACTAAAACACATACTCACCCATACCGCCACTCACACACCCACTCCCTCACCCATACAGCCACTCACACAGTTACTCAGCAACCCATACAGCCACTCACACAGCCACTCACACACCTAAGCAGTCACTAAAGCCCACACAGCCACTCACTTACCCATCCAGCTACTCACATACCCACAAACACATCCATACAGCCACTCACACACCCACTCACACACCCATACAGCCACTCAGACATCCACTAACACACACATACAGACAGTCACATTGCCACTCAGATGAGATTTGTTAGAAATAGTATGACTAAATACTAGTACAGAAAGAATAGTAATTTATCCTAAGCTGGAACTTAGTATATCATTTTAAGTCTCACAAAAGTTTACAAAACACTCACCGGATAATGTCATCAGTGATGTCATTTGAGATGTCATCAGTGATGTCATCAGTGATGTCATCAGTGATGCCAATGACCATGTCATGAGTGATGGAATATGTGAGGTCATAAGCAGTGCATTGCTGGGTCATAAGTTATACTTATCTCAGCCAACTATTACTGCTGAATTTCACTGGTTTTGTACAAGTGAAATTTGCACCTAACTATAACGTCCCTGTAACCTTTGGTTCTTTCAGTAAAAAAAAATATATGTGTGAGCAAGGCAGGAGACACTGCCGAAACGCGTTACAACAGTAACAACAGCATGAAATAAAGAGTGCAATATTCTTACCAACCTGCTGTGTCGGTGTCAGGTGTTGAGAAAACTGGAAATTGAAGCTTATATATATATATATTTATATTCACTGAAAAAACCATAGGTTTTAGGGACAGTTATAGTTAGTTGGACATTTCACTCGTACAAAACCATAGAAATTCCCCCGTTATAGTTAGTTCAGCTAACTATAACTTGCGCCCGCAATGCACTGCTGATGACGTCACATATTACATCACTCATGACATGGTCAGTGACATCACTGATGACATCTCAAATGACATCACTGATGACATCACTGATGACATCATCCAGTGACTGTGTGTTTCTGTAAAGTTTAAATATGTTTAATATATATAGGGAAAGGCGTATTGAAGAATGAGTGGGTGTATAAGTGTCTGAATGGATGATTTAGTACGTGTGTGACTGACTCTACAAGTGAGTGATTAAACGTATCTTACTGAATGTATGGGTTAGTGTCTAAACTGTGTGAATGTCTGTATCCGTCTGTTTGTTGGTGTGTAAGTGGATGCATGGATTTGCGAATAGCTACATGAGTGTCTCTATGGGTTATTGATTGGTTCTCTGAGTGTCTGTATGGCTGCCTGAGTGTTTGTGTGGGTGGGGTGTGTGTGACTCTGTACATAGATGTGTGAGTGGGTGATTCACTGGGTGCATGATTTCAAGAGTGCATCTGTGATGGACTGCTTGGGTGGGTGAGTGTGTGTATGGGTGTGTTAGTGAGTGAATGTATATCTCAGTGGTACATGTGTGAGTAACTACATATGTGAAAGGCAGTATATATGTGTGGTGCAGCGGCCAGGGCAGCTGACTTCGGAGCACAGGGTTCACGGTTCGATCCCCGGCTCCGGCGGCAGCTCAGCTCAGCACCATGTGACTCTGGGCAATAGCTCACTTAATTTCCACTATGGCCCCCAGCGCCTTGAGACCCGTAAGGGTGAGTAGCTGCGCTATATAAAACGGCCACATGTGCGAGTAACTACATATGTAAAAGGCAGTATATATGTGTGTTAGAGTATTTAAATGGCTATAAGTGAGAGTGTGTGATTGTGAGAGTGGCTGTATGGATGCGTGTGTGCTTGTATCAGTTATTGTATAAGAGCGTAAGAATGTGCTAGTATTTGTATGAGTAAGTGAGCTGGTGTGTGTATAACTGTATAGGTGAGTAAATGGGTGTGTGATAAATTTTTTGCATGACTGACTAGGTGTGTGAGTACCTCTATGGATGAGTGGCGGTGTGTAAGTGTTTATATAGGTTTATGAGTGCATATGATAGTCCTGTACTGAGTGACTGTAAGTATGAGTGACTGTACGGGTGAGTGAGTAGATGTGTGTGTGTAGACCTAAGAATCAGTGAGTGGGTATTTAGTTATTGGTATTGGAGTGTGTATGGTTTTGAGAATGGCAGTCTGTAATTTAGAGTGGGTGTATCAAAAGTTATATTAGGGTGTGAGAAGATGCATGAAATTATCACATGGATGATGTCATCAGTGATGTCATTTGAGATGTCATCAGTGATGTCATCAGTGATGTCACTGACCATGTCATGAGTGATGTAATATGTGACGTCATCAGCAGTGCATTGCGGGCGCGAGTTATAGTTAGCTGAACTAACTATAACGGGGGAATTTCTATGGTTTTGTACGAGTGAAATGTCCAACTAACTATAACTGTCCCTAAAACCTATGGTTTTTTCAGTGAATTTCAAAGGTTTTTTAAATGCTAATTTCTAACTATAACGTGTCTGAAACCTATGGTTTTTTCAGTGAATTTCAAAGCTTTTTAAATGCTAATTTCTAACTATAACGTGCCTGAAACCTATGATTTTTTAAGTGAATTTCAAAGGTTTTTTAAATGCTAGTTTCTAACTATGCCTACAGAGGTAGGACATGTGAAGAAAGAAGAAAAAACGCACAGAAAGAAGCAAAAGAAATGCAGAAAGAAGCAACAGAAGTCCACAAAGACGAAGAAAAGTGCAGGAAGAAGCAAAAGGTGTGCAGAAAGAACCAACAGAGGAGCAGAAAGAGGCCTTGTTGCAAAATCATCCTGTGCCCACAACTTTTTTAGATGGGTACTGGTGGTAACTGACTCTGACTAACCAGAGCCAGTTCTATGCTAAAAGACACTTAGAATACAGTGAAAACACCTACATACACTAGGGAACACTATGCATTGGGTTACCCCTGTGATTAGCATGACCTCCTCTGTAAGTCCCTAGTACATAATAGGGCAGGGGGATTAAAACTACCTCTTAAAACGCGCTACAGGGCGCGTTTGCACAGCGGAGAAGGGAGGGGGGGCCTGAGGTGACATGTGTGCAAACGCGCCCCATGGCGCGTTTTAAGTTTCAGGATTAAGTCCCCTTGAATCCTGAGGGTCCCTGGGGCCCAACTAGCCCCCCAGGTACCTACAGTTAGGACCACAGAGCTGAGATGCAGAGAGGCGTTCCGAGGCCACGCACCTTTTTTCACCTCTCTGCAACGCAACTCTGTTGTGCTTACTGAAGGTACCTGGTGGGCTAGTTGGCCCCCAGGTTCCCTCAGGATTCAAGGGGAATTAATTCCCCAACTTAAAACGCACCACAGGGCGTGTTTGCGCACATGTCACCTGAGGCCCGCCCCCTCCCTTCACCACTGTGCAAACATGCCCCGTGGCGCGTTTTAAGTTGGGGGATTAGGTCACCTTGAATCCTGAGGGTCCCTGGGGCCCAACTAGCCCACCAGGTACTTCCAGTAAGCACCACAGGCCTGAGTTGCAACGCCTGTAACAAATTGTGCAGTTGTGTTTAGGTAGTGAAGGGGGTCGTGCTGGGGGTAGTGTTTTAGGGTTTAGGGTAGTGCAGTGGTGTTTGTGTAGTGTAAGGGGTCATGCTGGGGATAGTGTTTTAGGGTTTAGGGTAGTGCAGTGGTGTTTGGGTAGTGTAGGGAGTCGTGCTGGGGGTAGTTTTTTAGGGTTTAGGGTAGTGCAGTGGTGTTTGTTTAGTGTAGGGTGTAGTGTTTTATGGTTTAGGGTAGTGCAGTGGTGTTTGGGTAGTGTAGGGGGTCGTGCTGGGGGTAGTGTTTTAGGGTTTAGGGTAGTGCAGTGGTGTTTGTGTAGTGTAGGAGGTCGTGTTTTAGGGTTTAGGGTAGTGCAGTGGTCTTTGGGTAGTGTAGGGGGTCGTGCGGGGTAGTGTTTTAGGGTTTAGGGTAGTGCATTGGTGTTTGGGTAGTGTAGGGGGTCATGCCGGGGGGTAGTGTTTTAGGGTTTAGGGCAGTGCAGTGGTGTTTGGGTAGTGTAGGGGGTCGTGCTGGGGGAGTGTTTTAGGGTTTAGGGCAGTGCAGTGGTGTTTGGGTAGTGTAGGGGGTCGTGCTGGGGGTAGTGTTTTAGGGTATAGGGCAGTGCAGTGGTGTTCGGGTAGTGTAGGGGGTCGGGCTGGGGGAGTGTTTGAGGGTTTAGGGCAGTGCAGTCATGTTCGGGTAGTGTAGGGGGTCGTGCTGGGGGAGTATTTTAGGGTTTAGGGTAGTGCACTGGTGTTCGGGTAGTGTAGGGGGTCGTGCTGGGGGTAGTGTTTTAGGGTTTAGGGGAGTGCAGTGGTGTTCGGGCAGTGTAGGGGGTCGGGCTGGGGGTGGTGTTTTAGGGTATAGGGCAGTGCAGTGGTGTTCGGGCAGTGTAGGGGGTCGTGCTGGGGGTGGTATTTCAGGGTTTAGGGCAGTGCAGTGGTGTTCGGGCAGTGTAGGGGGTCATGCAGGGGGTGGTGTTTCAGGGTTTAGGGCAGTGCAGTGGTGTTCGGGCAGTGTAGGGGGTCATGCAGGGGGTGGTGTTTCAGGGTTTAGGGCAGTGGTGTTCAGGCAGTGTAGGGGGTCGTGCTGGGGGTGGTGTTTCAGGGTTTGGGGCAATGCAGTGGTGTTCGGGCAGTAAAGGGGGTCATGCTGGGGGTGGTGTTACAGGGTTTTGGGCAGTGCAGTGGTGTTCGGGCAGTGTAGGGGGTCGTGCAGGGGTGGTGTTTCAGGGTTTAGGGCAGTGCAGTGGTGTTCGGGCAGTGTAGGGGGTTGTGCAGGGTTGTGGTGTTTCAGGGTTTAGGGCAGTGCAGTGGTGCTCGGGCAGTGTAGGGGGTCGTGCTGGGGGTGGTGTTTCAGGGTTTAGGGCAGTGCAGTGGTGTTCGGGCAGTGTAGGGGGTGGTGCAGGGGGTGGTGTTTCAGGGTTAAGGGCAGTGCAGTGGTGTTTGGGCAGTGTAGGGGGTGATGCAGGGGTGGTGTTTCAGGGTTTAGGGCAGTGCAGTGGTGTTCGGGCAGTGTAGGGAGTCTTGCTGGGGGTGGTGTTTCAGGGTTTAGGGCAGTGGTGTTTGGGCAGTGTAGGGGGTCTTGCTGGGGGTGATGTTTCAGGGTTTAGGGCAGTGCAGTGGTGTTCGGGCAGTGTAGGGGGTCTTGCTGGGGGTAGTGTTTCAGGGTTTAGGGTAGTGCAGTGGTGTTCGTGCAGTGTAGTGGGTCGTGCAGGGGTGGTGTTTCAGGGTTTAGGGCAGTGCAGTGGTGTTCGGGCAGTGTAGGGGGTCGTGCTGGGGCTGGTGTTTGAGGGTTTAGGGCAGTGCAGTGGTGTTCGGGCAGTGTAGGGGTCGTGCTGGGGCTGGTGTTTCAGGGTTTAGGGCAGTGCAGTGGTTTTCGGGCAGTGTAGGCGGTCATGCTGGGGATGGTGTTTCAGGGTTTAGGGCAGTGCAGTGGTGTTCGGGCAGTGTACGGGGTGTGCTGGGGCTAGTGTTTCATGGTTTAGGGCAGTGCAGTGGTGTTCGGGCAGTGTAGGGGGTCGTGCTGGGGGTGGTGTTTCAGGGTTTAGGGCAGTGCAGTGGTCTTCGGGCAGTGTAGGGGGTTGTGCTTGGGGTGGTGTTTCAGGGTTTAGGGCAGTGCAGTGGTGTTTGGGCAGTGTAGGGGTCTTGCTGGGGGTGGTGTTTCAGGGTTTAGGGCAGTGGTGTTCGGGCAGTGTAGGGGGTCTTGCTGGGGGTGATGTTTCAGTGTTTAGGGCAGTGCAGTGGTGTTCGGGCAGTGTAGGGGGTCTTGCTGGGGGTAGTGTTTCAGGGTTTAGGGCAGTGCAGTGGTGTTCGTGCAGTGTAGGGGGTCATGCTGGGGGTGGTGTTTCAGGGTTTAGGGCAGTGCATTAGTGTTCGGGCAGTGTAGGGGGTCATGTAGGGGGTGGTGTTTCAGGGTTTAGGGCAGTGCAGTGGTGTTCGGGCAGTGTAGGGGGTCATGCTGGGGGTGGTGTTTCAGGGTTAGGTGCAGTGGTGTTCGGGTAGTGTAGGGGGTCTTGCTGGGGGTGGTGTTTCAGGGTTTAGGGCAGTGCAGTGGTGTTCGGGCAGTGTAGGGGGTCATGCTGGGGCTGGTGTTTCAGGGTTTAGGGCAGTGCAGTGGTGTTCGGGCAGTGTAGGGGGTCTTGCTGGGGTTGGTGTTTCAGGGTTTAGGGCAGTGTTGTTCAGGCAGTGTAGGGGGTCTTGCTGGGGGTGGTGTTTCAGGGTTTAGGGCAGTGCAGTGGTGTTCGGGCAGTGTAGGGGGTCTTGCTGGGGCTGGTGTTTCAGGGTTTAGGGCAGTGCAGTGGTGTTCGGGCAGTGTAGGGGGTCTTGCTGGGGCTGGTGTTTCAGGGTTTAGGGTAGTGCCGTGGTGTTCGGGCAGTGTAGGGGGTCGTGCTGGGGCTGGTGTTTCAGGGTTTAGGGCAGTGCAGTGGTTTTTGGGCAGTATAGGCGGTCGTGCTGGGGCTGGTGTTTCAGGGTTTAGGGCAGTGCAGTTGTGTTCGGGCAGTGTACGGCGTTGTGCTGGGGCTGGTGTTTCAGGGTTTAGGGCAGTGCAGTGGTGTTCGGGCAGTGTAGGGGGTCGTGCTGGAGGTGGTGTTTCAGGGTTTAGGGCAGTGCAGTTGTCTTCGGGCAGTGTAGGGGGTCGTGCTGGGGCTGGTGTTTCAGGGTTTAGGGCAGTGCAGTGGTGTTCAGGCAGTGTAGGGGGTCGTGCTGGGGCTGGTGTTTCAGGGTTTTGGGCAGAGCAGTGGTGTTCAGGCAGTGTAGGGGGTCGTGCTGGGGGTGGTGTTTCAGGGTTTAGGGCAGTGCAGTGGTGTTCGGGCAGTGTAGGGAGTCTTGCTGGGGGTGGTGTTTCAGGGTTTAGGGCAGTGGTGTTTGGGCAGTGTAGGGGGTCTTGCTGGGGGTGATGTTTCAGGGTTTAGGGCAGTGCAGTGGTGTTCGGGCAGAGTAGGGGGTCTTGCTGGGGGTAGTGTTTCAGGGTTTAGGGTAGTGCAGTGGTGTTCGTGCAGTGTAGTGGGTCGTGCAGGGGGTGGTGTTTCAGGGTTTAGGGCAGTGCAGTGGTGTTCGGGCAGTGTAGGGGGTCGTGCTGGGGCTGGTGTTTGAGGGTTTAGGGCAGTGCAGTGGTGTTCGGGCAGTGTAGGGGTCGTGCTGGGGCTGGTGTTTCAGGGTTTAGGGCAGTGCAGTGGTTTTCGGGCAGTGTAGGCGGTCATGCTGGGGATGGTGTTTCAGGGTTTAGGGCAGTGCAGTGGTGTTCGGGCAGTGTACGGGGTGTGCTGGGGCTGGTGTTTCAGGGTTTAGGGCAGTGCAGTGGTGTTCGGGCAGTGTAGGGGGTCGTGCTGGGGGTGGTGTTTCAGGGTTTAGGGCAGTGCAGTGGTCTTCGGGCAGTGTAGGGGGTTGTGCTGGGGGTGGTGTTTCAGGGTTTAGGGCAGTGCAGTGGTGTTCGGGCAGTGTAGGGGGTCTTGCTGGGGGTGATGTTTCAGTGTTTAGGGCAGTGCAGTGGTGTTCGGGCAGTGTAGGGGGTCTTGCTGGGGGTAGTGTTTCAGGGTTTAGGGCAGTGCAGTGGTGTTCGGGCAGTGTAGGGGGTCATGCTGGGGGTGGTGTTTCAGGGTTTAGGGCAGTGCAGTGGTGTTCGGGCAGTGTAGGGGGTCATGCTGGGGGTGGTGTTTCAGGGTTTAAGCAGTGCAGTGGTGTTCGGGCAGTGTAGGGGGTCATGCAGGGGGTGGTGTTTCAGGGTTTAGGGCAGTGCAGTGGTGTTCAGGCAGTGTAGGGGGTCATTCTGGGGCTGGTGTTTCAGGGTTTAGGGCAGTGCAATGGTGTTCGAGCAGTGTAGGGGGTCTTGTTGGGGGTGGTGTTTCAGGGTTTAGGGCAGTGGTGTTCGGGCAATGTAGGGGGTCTTGCTGGGGGTGATGTTTCAGGGTTTAGGGCAGTGCAGTGGTGTTCGGGCAGTGTAGGGGGTTGTGCTGGGGTAGTGTTTCAGGGTTTAGGGCAGTGCAGTGGTGTTTGGGCAGTGTAGGGGGTCGTGCTGGGGATGGTGTTTCAGGGTTTAGGGCAGTGCAGTGGTGTTCGGGCAGTGTAGGGGGTCGTGCACGGGGTGGTGTTTCAGGGTTTAGGGCAGTGCAGTGGTGTTTGGGCAAAGTAGGGGGTCGTGCTGGGGATGGTGTTTCAGGGTTTCTGGCAGTGCAGTAGAGTTCGGGCAGTGTAGGGGGTCATGCAGGGGGTGGTGTTTTAGGGTTTAGGGCAGTGCAGTGTTGTTCGGGCAGTGTAGGGGGTCGTGCAGGGGGTGGTGTTTCAGGGTTTAGGGCAGTGCAGTGGTGTTCGGGCAGTGTAGGGGGTCGTGCTGGGGATGTTGTTTCAGGGTTTATGGCAGTGCAGTAGTGTTTGGGCAGTGTAGGGGGTCGTGCAGGGGGTGGTGTTTCAGGGTTTAGGGCAGTGCAGTGGTGTTCGGGCAGTGTAGGGGGTCATGCACGGGGTGGTGTTTCAGGGTTTAGGGCAGTGCAGTGGTGTTCGGGCAAAGTAGGGGGTCGTGATGGGGATGGTGTTTCAGGGTTTATGGCAGTGCAGTAGTGTTCGGGCAGTGTAGGGGGTCGTGCAGGGGGTGGTGTTTCAGGGTTTAGGGCAGTGCAGTGTTGTTCGGGCAGTGTAGGGGGTCATGCTGGGGGTGGTGTTTCAGGGTTTAGGGCAGTGCAGTGGTGTCTTCATTGGGGAGATGGTGGCAGGAGTTGGGGGACCGGATACTGCACAACATAACCTTAGCCAACAGCAACAGGGTGAGTAACGACCAGGGACTGGGGGGACGGGGGGAGATGGGCACAATGGCACACATGCACAATTAAGTATAGCACATCTGCGGACAAACCATGCCCAAGAGTCACAACTCCGACCAAGAGCCCAATTTACCCAAGTCTGGAATATCTCCGCACTGTCTAAGCACAGAAGTGAAAGGCACACCGCCTGAAAGGGAGAAGGGCCAGCAAAATCAGAGCTGAAGGGGCAACACACCCACAATGCAGCACACACACAAGAATCAGAGCACCCCAACATTGACAACAATGTTGGACAAACTGCAACACCTGCACAACAGAACAGAGGACACAACTGCTGCTGCTTGTGTGTAGAAAATGGCCATTCGCATTTGGCATAGCAGGAAACTGTGAGATGACAATGTACAAGTACAACCTCACATCCCTGATGGTGTAGAAATGTCAACTGTCCCACATCAAATAGGCATCTCCTCACAAACAGTCACAATATACATTGTCATGCAGTCTGTAAGGAAACTTGGACAATGCTTGAACATACATGTGAACACAATGTCAATCTGCATCTCCCCTTCACATTGCAGAGGGAGAATCAACACCTCCTGCAGAGCAGACCCAACAACTCAGCACTGATGATGAAGAGGACCTCCCCAACATCGATACCGACGCCCGTCAACAGCTCACGGACAGCTTCGGCACCCCACCTCCAGGAGCAGGGCAGCCCAGCTGCATCAAGGAGACCCCACCCCCTGCACAGACCATGCAGCAGGAAGCACCCACCACCACGGCTGTCTCCCAGGACCCCCATGACCAACACATGGCATTCCAATGCCGTGTGTCAGGAGTGCCTGGAGAAGATGGCTGATCAGCTGCGGGTGGGGTTCGACCTCATGGCAGCCAAACTAGATGCCATACGTGGCTGTCTAAGTCCCATCAGGGACCACTTACAGTCCCTCACGGACACCCACTATCCGCTCCATGCTCTCCAATAAACCATGGCTGACATCGCTGGAGTCATGACTCTGAGCCAAGAACAACTGTCTACTCAGAGTGGCTCTAGCGATGTCAGCCGGGAGTTGGGACACATAAGGAGAATGATGGAGAGCTTGGAGCGGATGCAGGCGCAAAGAATGTTTGCCATGGCTGCACACCAGCGAGATGTAGCTGTGATCTTCCATGCCCTGCAGATCCTCGTCATGGCATTGCCGCCACAAGGCCTGGCGCGGATGAATGCTGCTGCTACTACTCCATCCACATCTCCGCCCCCTGAAGTGTCAGTGCCACACAGTGCAGCAGACATTCCACCTCCGGCCCCTGATGTGTCAGTGCCACACAGTGATGCAGACTAATCACCACCACCCACATGTGAGGCACCTGACACATCAGAGGACGAAGATGATGATGAATCTGCCTTTGTGGTAAGAATGAAGTGGTAGCATTCATCTCTGCCATATGGCCTGTTTCAGCTTGGTTCTGCCCTCTGCATCATGCCCTGGAATAACATCTTCCACTGTCCCCTGATACACTCAGCGACACTCACCTTGGACCTCGACATGGACTGCCATATTTTGTTTGGATACCAATGACACAGCAATCACACTGCGGACTGAAGTCCTCCTCTTCCGATGAACTTGTCAATCCCTAAAGGACTCTGGCTGGCCCTCCATGGGGCAACAATGTAAAGTGGGGTTTGCATGGCCCTGTACTGCTCCAGCTTCAACACTCCACTGAATGCGAATAAAACATTCTAATTCACACAGATGTGTCATGGCTATGAGCAATCAAGTATGAAAGTATGGATGAATGTAGGGACAGTGATTCCACAAAAAGGTACTCCTGGGTAATGCTATCAATGCGCATGTATGGCCGTGACCCAGATAGGCAGTGAGACACACCTTGTCATTCAAATCAACACTCATCACAGTTGAATACAAGTGAAGGTGCGTAGACTTTATTAGCATATGCGTGTCAGTACGGGCAAGATAAGTGCCACAACATGCAGACCAATGCAGCAGTATGTCAGAATTTTGGAACGTTGCCAAGCGCCGCTGTCCACTCCGGGGAGTGCCTCACCTTTCACAGGTGTGTGTTAACCCGCGTTGCTGTCCGCTCATGTATTCGGAGTCCAGGCGAATGCAGCCATGTCCACTGTTGTCGTGGGATATGTGACCAGATCTCCAAGATGCAACAAGGTGTTGGGACATGTGCAATGGGTTCCAATCTGTTGTGGCTGCAGGTACGTAGTTACTCGTCCATGAAAGCGATTGCAGCTCCGTAGGCTATCATTTCCAACATGAGGTCGTTGTCGACTCCATCAAACAGGACGGCGAGGCAATCCATTAGCAGGTCCGGACAGATGTGCTGCGTCCACCCCCTATCACCAATTAGCACTACAGCCCAATAGGGAGTGGTTCAATGTGGTCACTGCACACGGGGAGTTGTGCAATCTCCCAGGTCCAGCTGCCAGCATGTATGCCAAGTATCAAGGCATCCCATAAACGGGTATCATGGTGACACTCCTAGTCGTGGGCCAACAGGGGGTGCACACACGTCAAAATCCAGTTCAGATACCGTCCTGTTGGATAGGCAGACATCCATGGACCACTCGAATATGCATGATCGACAATGCAACACAGGCTGAACACAGGTGACGTTGGCAAGGCGGAAGCTTAGCCGGTAACTGATCCGCAGCACTGCCAATGGCAGGGCCCCCAGTAAATGCAGCACACGTGCATGGTACAGTTCCACGTGACAGGGGTTGTGCATGTGTCCAGGCTGTTCTGCCATTGCGTTAGTGGCTCTGGTTGAAGCGGCACTGTTCTCACTTGCGCCAGTTCTGTGGATGAAATGCCACAGCTCAGATCAATGAGTTGTTTTTGTGTGCAGTGGTTGTATGCCTGGGATGGTGTGGGAGTAAGTGTGAAGGCTATTCCATGCAAGATAACTTGGAGCAAGGACTTCTGTGTGTGGGGTATGTATACGTTGGTCTTTTGTCGGGCTGTGCGTAGTGTGGGAGTCATCATCAGCTGCTATAGTATCTGTCAGGGGTGCCGGGCACATGCAATTCCGAGGTCGGAGGTGCAGATGTGCTTCCACCTGATAGCTCAGACAAAGGAGCTTTCATCCCTAATGTTAGTTTGCCATCTGCATGCATTCAGGAAATGTGATGTGGTTTGTTGGGGGTGGGATGTGTGCGACTTTGGGATTCATGTTTGACATGTCTTGCATGTGGCAAATGAGCGGCATCACTGTGTGTTATGTTGTCTCACAGCTGCTCCTCCCTCCCCCCGAGCCTATTCACTTGTGTGCGCTGCACGGTTGTATCACTTGCACTCCTATGGCACACCATTGTCATGCCTCTCTGCGCATGTCCACAAGCCTGACAACGACACTGTGATGTTGGCCGTTGAAGGTGGGCGGCCACGTGAGTGTTGGCCTATGGTAAGGATAGGGCGGACACAGATGTAGAGTTCGTGCCTGGCTGTACTCACGCTGCGATTAAGGCTAGGCATTTGGCTCATGGTGCGGCAATACAGATACACACAACACTTGGCATGTATGAGCCAAGACTAGGCCTGGGCGGTAAAATCCGCTCCGCTTGTGGAATTTGTGGAATTTTGGCAATTCCGCATTCTGCGGAGAACGCGGAATTGACAAAAATTCTGCGATCCGCGGCATAGCGGAATTTTTTCCTTGTTCACGCTTTCAAAATGCATATTCGCGCACGCGGTAGCGACTTACCGGGATCCCTGCGTTCGCCGGCGAGTTTTTCTATCCGGCCGCGCGATCCCGCGAGAGTGTGCGATCGCGAACACGTCATTCGGACGCACCTTCGGACATCCGCGTTCACGAACAGGAAACACGCATCGCGAACGGGCGGGACAAGTGAAACAAGATGGCCGTGCCAATTGGCGACCGCATGGGCAAGTTTGCGAGATATTTCCCCCCAAGCATGCAAACAGCACCCATGAACAGGAAAACGCATCGCGAACGGGCGGAACAAGCAATTCCGCGTGCTCGCAGAACTCTGCGTAGCTCGCGGAGATTTTTACATCTTCGCTGAACTTTGCGGAACGCGACAATGCAAATTCCACCCACCCTAGCCAAGACCCCGAGCGGTCTTGCACTCCTTCATTTCTCCGTTCGTGCGAGCCTGCCCTCCGGGTGCATGCTACATTGCAACATTGTCGATTGCGGGCCGGGTGGCGCCGACACTACAACAGAGACACACGCATTAGTCACTTCCTTGTCCAGGCCAGCACTGAACCACGCCAAGAGCCCCGGGCAAATTCTTCACACCCCTACGCTGGACTGGCGTATGCCAGCCCAGCCCATTTTGCTTACGCTTTCAGAGGGGGACGACAAATCTACGTGTCCAAGGTCTTACCCACTGCCTGAGGTGACATGGTTGCATCCGCTGTTCACAGCACAATGTAATGTGGTAGGGCCTGGGGCCATCATGCATACATAATGACCACACGGACACACTTAGATAGATAGTGGAACTGGCTACGGGCACGTGTGCCCGGCCCATTTCATTACCAGGGTCACATGTCCAGTGACGCCTGTGCTGGATGGGTGTGGGGTGAGTGTAAGCCAGCCCTCTGTGAGTGATTGGTGCTGGCAACAACTGGAACAGTGATCACGGAGCACACACAAGACTCAATCATCAAGGGTCCATGACTTGCAGTGCACTGAGGTAGGGGCACCAGATCTGGAATCACACACACAAGATTCAAGCATAAAGGGTCCATGACTTGTGGTGCACTGAGTTAGTGGCACCTGAATCGCTCAGCAGGTGTGCAGCCTGCAATGATCCGTCGTCCGGGCGGGCCGCACTGGAAGCAATGTCTGTTGCCTACTGGACTGCGCCATAAATAAATCAAGACTCAATTTGAATTGTGAGCACTGCTGACCGCAGTGTAGGCTGGAGGCAGCGGTCAGAAAGGGCCCACAGCCACGTGGCGATGACTTGTGGTGCACTGAGCTGGTGGCACCTGAAGTGCTCAGTGGGTGTGCAGCCTGCGATGATGCGTCGTCCGGGCGGGCCGCACTGGAAGCAATGTCTGTTGCCTACTGGACTGCGCCATAAATATATCAAGACTCAATTTGAATTGTGAGCACTGCTGACACGCAGTGTAGGCCGCAGACAGTAGTCAGCACACACATAACTCCACATTGCTGTGCCGCTGGGTGCGCTAGGGGCCTGTGTCGCAGGAGCCAGTGATTGGCTGAGGAGGCTGGCGATCAAGGCGGTGGACTCGTGGCAGGGTGAGGGCGCCGCCCTGGCAGACGCGTTGGCCATCCGGGAAGTGAACCACGCCCAGGGCCCCGGCCTATTTATTCACACTCCTACGCTGGAGTGGTGTACGCTGGCACCGCCCACTCCGCTTACGCTTACAGGGGGACGAAACAGCTATGTGACCGAGATCTTCCCCACTTCCTGAGGTAACATAGTTGCGTCCACTGTCCACAACACTACAAACACCAGCAGTATATGTCCACATGGACATGTCTGTGCTCTGCATACTGAAGTCTGTCCAGCACATCACCGCCACACTTGGCAATGTGTACATTCTTTTTCAGGGGTGACTTGCCTCCTTCACACATACTTGGTTCCCACCTCTCCCCACATTCTGTAATTGTGTGGCTGAGGGACCATGCCGTTTTCGGAAGGTCAGCTGTCTTGTTCTGTGCTGCCTAGGTGGTAGTCCTGGGGGGGTGGTCTGGGGGGGGTCCTGGGGGTGGTGGTGTTGTGGCCCTCTTGGGTCTCCAAGCTGCATGATAATTGGCTCCATGGCATCTGTTGGTCTTCAGATGTGGCTCTGGGCTGGGCTCCCTTTCTTGCTGCAGGTTGTCGTCCTGCTTAACACCAGTAAAGGCAGGTGTTAAATCCCTGCTGCTAACGCGCCTTATCGCCTGTTTTTGGGTCGCTTCACCGATCTGGCTGTTCGTTGAGAATATCGCGAAGTGGTGTTTTCGTGTGTTTTTGCACGGAACGCCTACTCTGCATCTCATTAGCATTAGTTGTCGCTCTCATCCGTGGCGATGTTTTTGCGTCAGCTATCGCTGGGAAACTGGCGATATCTGCAGTTTGCACCAGCTTGAGAATATGGCGATAAATCTATCACCACTTTTGCGGCGCTAAAGTGCCAATAAATCGGCGATAAGTCCTTGAGAATATGCCCCTTAGTGTCAAATGTTAGTGGTTACAGTTAGGAAATAACATTTAAAAAACCTTAAAAAATCACTGAAAACCAAAATTTTGCAGGGACGTTAAAGTTAGGAAATAGAATTTAAAAAAACTTAGAAACTCACTGAAAAAAACAAAGGTTATAGGGACATTATAGTTAGGCTCGGAATTCATCAGTAATAGTTACCTTAGCTAACTATAGCGTATGCCCAGCAATGCACTGCTTATGATCTTCCACATTACATCACTCATGACATGGTCAGTTACATCACTCATGACATCCCAAATGATTTCACTCATGACATCTCTCATGACATCATAGATAGAACCACTCACAAACCCATACACCCCATACAACCTCTCATACACCCATTCCCGCTCCCACACAATCCCTCACATGCCCATTCACACACCCATACCAGTATTCACATATCCAATCACTCATCCATAGAGCCACTCATACATCTACTCACTCACACACCCACTAACTCACCCATACAGTCACTCATGCATTCACTCAATCACCAAAACAGGCACTCACACATCAAGCTATATAGACATACAGTTACTTACACACCCACTCATATAGCCTTACAGCTACTCACACTGCAGCTCACTCACCAAAACAGTTACTTGCCCCCTCTCACTTACCCATACAGCCACTGACACAGCCACTCACTCACCTATACAAGCACTCACACACCCATAGAATGACTTGCACACCCATTCACACATCCATATAACCCCTCCCACACCCACTCACTCACCCTTAAAGCCACTCACATAGATATTCACTCTCTAATACAGCCACTCACACCCACTCACTTACCTATACACACACTAAAACACATACTCACCCATACCGCCACTCACACACCCACTCCCTCACCCATACAGCCACTCACACAGTTACTCAGCAACCCATACAGCCACTCACACAGCCACTCACACACCTAAGCAGTCACTAAAGCCCACACAGCCACTCACTTACCCATCCAGCTACTCACATACCCACAAAAACATCCATACAGCCACTCACACACCCACTCACACACCCATACAGCCACTCAGACATCCACTAACACACACATACAGACAGTCACATTGCCACTCAGATGAGATTTGTTAGAAATAGTATGACTAAATACTAGTACAGAAAGAATAGTAATTTATCCTAAGCTGGAACTTAGTATATCATTTTAAGTCTCACAAAGTTTACAAAACACTCACCGGATAATGTCATCAGTGATGTCATTTGAGATGTCATCAGTGATGTCATCAGTGATGTCATCAGTGATGTCAATGACCATGTCATGAGTGATGGAATATGTGAGGTCATAAGCAGTGCATTGCTGGGTCATAAGTTATACTTATCTCAGCCAACTATTACTGCTGAATTTCACTGGTTTTGTACAAGTGAAATTTGCACCTAACTATAACGTCCCTGTAACCTTTGGTTCTTTCAGTAAAAAAAAATATATGTGTGAGCAAGGCAGGAGACACTGCCGAAACGCGTTACAACAGTAACAACAGCATGAAATAAAGAGTGCAATATTCTTACCAACCTGCTGTGTCGGTGTCAGGTGTTGAGAAAACTGGAAATTGAAGCTTATATATATATATATTTATATTCACTGAAAAAACCATAGGTTTTAGGGACAGTTATAGTTAGTTGGACATTTCACTCGTACAAAACCATAGAAATTCCCCCGTTATAGTTAGTTCAGCTAACTATAACTTGCGCCCATAATGCACTGCTGATGACGTCACATATTACATCACTCATGACATGGTCAGTGACATCACTGATGACATCTCAAATGACATCACTGATGACATCACTGATGACATCATCCAGTGACTGTGTGTTTCTGTAAAGTTTAAATATGTTTAATATATATAGGGAAAGGCGTATTGAAGAATGAGTGGGTGTATAAGTGTCTGAATGGATGATTTAGTACGTGTGTGACTGACTCTACAAGTGAGTGATTAAACGTATCTTACTGAATGTATGGGTTAGTGTCTAAACTGTGTGAATGTCTGTATCCGTCTGTTTGTTGGTGTGTAAGTGGATGCATGGATTTGCGAATAGCTACATGAGTGTCTCTATGGGTTATTGATTGGTTCTCTGAGTGTCTGTATGGCTGCCTGAGTGTTTGTGTGGGTGGGGTGTGTGTGACTCTGTACATAGATGTGTGAGTGGGTGATTCACTGGGTGCATGATTTCAAGAGTGCATCTGTGATGGACTGCTTGGGTGGGTGAGTGTGTGTATGGGTGTGTTAGTGAGTGAATGTATATCTCAGTGGTACATGTGTGAGTAACTACATATGTGAAAGGCAGTATATATGTGTGGTGCAGCGGCCAGGGCAGCTGACTTGAACACAGGGTTCACGGTTCGATCCCGGCTCCGGCGGCAGCTCAGCTCAGCACCATGTGACTCTGGGCAATAGCTCACTTAATTTCCACTACGGCCCCAGCGCCTTGAGACCCGTAAGGGTGAGTAGCTGCGCTATATAAAACGGCCACATGTGCGAGTAACTACATATGTAAAAGGCAGTATATATGTGTGTTAGAGTATTTAAATGGCTATAAGTGAGAGTGTGTGATTGTGAGAGTGGCTGTATGGATGCGTGTGTGCTTGTATCAGTTATTGTATAAGAGCGTAAGAATGTGCTAGTATTTGTATGAGTAAGTGAGCTGGTGTGTGTATAACTGTATAGGTGAGTAAATGGGTGTGTGATAAATTTTTGCATGACTGACTAGGTGTGTGAGTACCTCTATGGATGAGTGGCGGTGTGTAAGTGTTTATATAGGTTTATGAGTGCATATGATAGTCCTGTACTGAGTGACTGTAAGTATGAGTGACTGTACGGGTGAGTGAGTAGATGTGTGTGTGTAGACCTAAGAATCAGTGAGTGGGTATTTAGTTATTGGTATTGGAGTGTGTATGGTTTTGAGAATGGCAGTCTGTAATTTAGAGTGGGTGTATCAAAAGTTATATTAGGGTGTGAGAAGATGCATGAAATTATCACATGGATGATGTCATCAGTGATGTCATTTGAGATGTCATCAGTGATGTCATCAGTGATGTCACTGACCATGTCATGAGTGATGTAATATGTGACGTCATCAGCAGTGCATTGCGGGCGCGAGTTATAGTTAGCTGAACTAACTATAACGGAGGAATTTCTATGGTTTTGTACGAGTGAAATGTCCAACTAACTATAACTGTCCCTAAAACCTATGGTTTTTCAGTGAATTTCAAAGGTTTTTAAATGCTAATTTCTAACTATAACGTGTCTGAAACCTATGGTTTTTTCAGTGAATTTCAAAGCTTTTTTAAATGCTAATTTCTAACTATAACGTGCCTGAAACCTATGATTTTTAAGTGAATTTCAAAGGTTTTTAAATGCTAGTTTCTAACTATGCCTACAGAGGTAGGACATGTGAAGAAAGAAGAAAAAACGCACAGAAAGAAGCAAAAGAAATGCAGAAAGAAGCAACAGAAGTCCACAAAGACGAAGAAAAGTGCAGGAAGAAGCAAAAGGTGTGCAGAAAGAACCAACAGAGGAGCAGAAAGAGGCCTTGTTGCAAAATCATCCTGTGCCCACAACTTTTTAGATGGGTACTGGTGGTAACTGACTCTGACTAACCAGAGCCAGTTCTATGCTAAAAGACACTTAGAATACAGTGAAAACACCTACATACACTAGGGAACACTATGCATTGGGTTACCCTGTGATTAGCATGACCTCCTCTGTAAGTCCCTAGTACATAATAGGGCAGGGGGATTAAAACTACCTCTTAAAACGCGCTACAGGGCGCGTTTGCACTGACGAGAGAAGGGAGGGGGGCCTGAGGTGACATGTGTGCAAACGCGCCCCATGGCGCGTTTTAAGTTTCAGGATTAAGTCCCCTTGAATCCTGAGGGTCCCTGGGGCCCAACTAGCCCCCCAGGTACCTACAGTTAGGACCACAGAGCTGAGATGCAGAGAGGCGTTCCGAGGCCACGCACCTTTTTTCACCTCTCTGCAACGCAACTCTGTTGTGCTTACTGAAGGTACCTGGTGGGCTAGATTGGCCCCAGGGTCCCTCAGGATTCAAGGGAATTAATTCCCCAACTTAAACGCACCACAGGGCGTGTTTGCGCACATGTCACCTGAGGCCCCGCCCCCTCCCTTCACCACTGTGCAAACAAGCCCCGTGGCGCGTTTTAAGTTGGGGGATCAGTCACCTTGAATCCTGAGGGTCCCTGGGGCCCAACTAGCCCACCAGGTACTTCCAGTAAGCACCACAGGCCTGAGTTGCAACGCCTGTAACAAATTGTGCAGTTGTGTTTAGGTAGTGAAGGGGGTCGTGCTGGGGGTAGTGTTTTAGGGTTTAGGGTAGTGCAGTGGTGTTTGTGTAGTGTAAGGGGTCATGCTGGGGATAGTGTTTTAGGGTTTAGGGTAGTGCAGTGGTGTTTGGGTAGTGTAGGGAGTCGTGCTCGGGGTAGTTTTTTAGGGTTTAGGGTAGAGCAGTGGTGTTTGTGTAGTGTAGGGTGTAGTGTTTTATGGTTTAGGGTAGTGCAGTGGTGTTTGGGTAGTGTAGGGGGTCGTGCTGGGGGTAGTGTTTTAGGGTTTAGGGTAGTGCAGTGGTGTTTGTGTAGTGTAGGAGGTCGTGTTTTAGGGTTTAGGGTAGTGCAGTGGTCTTTGGGTAGTGTAGGGGTCGTGCGGGGTAGTGTTTTAGGGTTTAGGGTAGTGCATTGGTGTTTGGGTAGTGTAGGGGGTCATGCCGGGGGTAGTGTTTTAGGGTTTAGGGCAGTGCAGTGGTGTTTGGGTAGTGTAGGGGGTCGTGCTGGGGGAGTGTTTTAGGGTTTAGGGCAGTGCAGTGGTGTTTGGGTAGTGTAGGGGGTCGTGCTGGGGGTAGTGTTTTAGGGTATAGGGCAGTGCAGTGGTGTTCGGGTAGTGTAGGGGGTCGGGCTGGGGGGAGTGTTTGAGGGTTTAGGGCAGTGCAGTCATGTTCGGGTAGTGTAGGGGTCGTGCTGGGGGAGTATTTTAGGGTTTAGGGTAGTGCACTGGTGTTCGGGTAGTGTAGGGGTCGTGCTGGGGGTAGTGTTTTAGGGTTTAGGGGAGTGCAGTGGTGTTCGGGCAGTGTAGGGGGTCGGGCTGGGGGTGGTGTTTTAGGGTATAGGGCAGTGCAGTGGTGTTCGGGCAGTGTAGGGGGTCGTGCTGGGGGTGGTATTTCAGGGTTTAGGGCAGTGCAGTGGTGTTCGGGCAGTGTAGGGGGTCATGCAGGGGGTGGTGTTTCAGGGTTTAGGGCAGTGCAGTGGTGTTCGGGCAGTGTAGGGGGTCATGCAGGGGGTGGTGTTTCAGGGTTTAGGGCAGTGGTGTTCAGGCAGTGTAGTGGGTCGTGCTGGGGGTGGTGTTTCAGGGTTTGGGGCAATGCAGTGGTGTTCGGGCAGTAAAGGGGGTCATGCTGGGGGTGGTGTTACAGGGTTTTGGGCAGTGCAGTGGTGTTCGGGCAGTGTAGGGGGTCGTGCAGGGGTGGTGTTTCAGGGTTTAGGGCAGTGCAGTGGTGTTCGGGCAGTGTAGGGGTTGTGCAGGGTTGTGGTGTTTCAGGGTTTAGGGCAGTGCAGTGGTGCTCGGGCAGTGTAGGGGGTCGTGCTGGGGGTGGTGTTTCAGGGTTTAGGGCAGTGCAGTGGTGTTCGGGCAGTGTAGGGGGTGGTGCAGGGGGTGGTGTTTCAGGGTTAAGGGCAGTGCAGTGGTGTTTGGGCAGTGTAGGGGGTGATGCAGGGGGTGGTGTTTCAGGGTTTAGGGCAGTGCAGTGGTGTTCGGGCAGTGTAGGGAGTCTTGCTGGGGGTGGTGTTTCAGGGTTTAGGGCAGTGGTGTTTGGGCAGTGTAGGGGGTCTTGCTGGGGGTGATGTTTCAGGGTTTAGGGCAGTGCAGTGGTGTTCGGGCAGTGTAGGGGGTCTTGCTGGGGGTAGTGTTTCAGGGTTTAGGGTAGTGCAGTGGTGTTCGTGCAGTGTAGTGGGTCGTGCAGGGGTGGTGTTTCAGGGTTTAGGGCAGTGCAGTGGTGTTCGGGCAGTGTAGGGGGTCGTGCTGGGGCTGGTGTTTGAGGGTTTAGGGCAGTGCAGTGGTGTTCGGGCAGTGTAGGGGTCGTGCTGGGGCTGGTGTTTCAGGGTTTAGGGCAGTGCAGTGGTTTTCGGGCAGTGTAGGCGGTCATGCTGGGGATGGTGTTTCAGGGTTTAGGGCAGTGCAGTGGTGTTCGGGCAGTGTACGGGGTGTGCTGGGGCTAGTGTTTCATGGTTTAGGGCAGTGCAGTGGTGTTCGGGCAGTGTAGGGGGTCGTGCTGGGGGTGGTGTTTCAGGGTTTAGGGCAGTGCAGTGGTCTTCGGGCAGTGTAGGGGTTGTGCTTGGGGTGGTGTTTCAGGGTTTAGGGCAGTGCAGTGGTGTTTGGGCAGTGTAGGGGTCTTGCTGGGGGTGGTGTTTCAGGGTTTAGGGCAGTGGTGTTCGGGCAGTGTAGGGGGTCTTGCTGGGGGTGATGTTTCAGTGTTTAGGGCAGTGCAGTGGTGTTCGGGCAGTGTAGGGGGTCTTGCTGGGGGTAGTGTTTCAGGGTTTAGGGCAGTGCAGTGGTGTTCGTGCAGTGTAGGGGGTCATGCTGGGGGTGGTGTTTCAGGGTTTAGGGCAGTGCATTAGTGTTCGGGCAGTGTAGGGGGTCATGCAGGGGGTGGTGTTTCAGGGTTTAGGGCAGTGCAGTGGTGTTCGGGCAGTGTAGGGGGTCATGCTGGGGGTGGTGTTTCAGGGTTTAAGCAGTGCAGTGGTGTTCGGGCAGTGTAGGGGGTCGTGCAGGGGGTGGTGTTTCAGGGTTTAGGGCAGTGCAGTGGTGTTCGGGCAGTGTAGGGGTCATGCTGGGGCTGGTGTTTCAGGGTTTAGGGCAGTGCAGTGGTGTTCGGGCAGTGTAGGGGGTCTTGCTGGGGTTGGTGTTTCATGGTTTAGGGCAGTGTTGTTCAGGCAGTGTAGGGGGTCTTGCTGGGGGTGGTGTTTCAGGGTTTAGGGCAGTGCAGTGGTGTTCGGGCAGTGTAGGGGGTCTTGCTGGGGCTGGTGTTTCAGGGTTTAGGGCAGTGCAGTGGTGTTCGGGCAGTGTAGGGGTCTTGCTGGGGCTGGTGTTTCAGGGTTTAGGGTAGTGCCGTGGTGTTCGGGCAGTGTAGGGGGTCGTGCTGGGGCTGGTGTTTCAGGGTTTAGGGCAGTGCAGTGGTTTTTGGGCAGTATAGGCGGTCGTGCTGGGGCTGGTGTTTCAGGGTTTAGGGCAGTGCAGTTGTGTTCGGGCAGTGTACGGCGTTGTGCTGGGGCTGGTGTTTCAGGGTTTAGGGCAGTGCAGTGGTGTTCGGGCAGTGTAGGGGGTCGTGCTGGAGGTGGTGTTTCAGGGTTTAGGGCAGTGCAGTTGTCTTCGGGCAGTGTAGGGGGTCGTGCTGGGGCTGGTGTTTCAGGGTTTAGGGCAGTGCAGTGGTGTTCAGGCAGTGTAGGGGGTCGTGCTGGGGCTGGTGTTTCAGGGTTTTGGGCAGAGCAGTGGTGTTCAGGCAGTGTAGGGGGTCGTGCTGGGGGTGGTGTTTCAGGGTTTAGGGCAGTGCAGTGGTGTTCGGGCAGTGTAGGGAGTCTTGCTGGGGGTGGTGTTTCAGGGTTTAGGGCAGTGGTGTTTGGGCAGTGTAGGGGGTCTTGCTGGGGGTGATGTTTCAGGGTTTAGGGCAGTGCAGTGGTGTTCGGGCAGAGTAGGGGGTCTTGCTGGGGGTAGTGTTTCAGGGTTTAGGGTAGTGCAGTGGTGTTCGGTGCAGTGTAGTGGGTCGTGCAGGGGGTGGTGTTTCAGGGTTTAGGGCAGTGCAGTGGTGTTCGGGCAGTGTAGGGGGTCGTGCTGGGGCTGGTGTTTGAGGGTTTAGGGCAGTGCAGTGGTGTTCGGGCAGTGTAGGGGTCGTGCTGGGGCTGGTGTTTCAGGGTTTAGGGCAGTGCAGTGGTTTTCGGGCAGTGTAGGCGGTCATGCTGGGGATGGTGTTTCAGGGTTTAGGGCAGTGCAGTGGTGTTCGGGCAGTGTACGGGGTGTGCTGGGGCTGGTGTTTCAGGGTTTAGGGCAGTGCAGTGGTGTTCGGGCAGTGTAGGGGGTCGTGCTGGGGGTGGTGTTTCAGGGTTTAGGGCAGTGCAGTGGTCTTCGGGCAGTGTAGGGGGTTGTGCTGGGGGTGGTGTTTCAGGGTTTAGGGCAGTGCAGTGGTGTTCGGGCAGTGTAGGGGGTCTTGCTGGGGGTGATGTTTCAGTGTTTAGGGCAGTGCAGTGGTGTTCGGGCAGTCTAGGGGGTCTTGCTGGGGGTAGTGTTTCAGGGTTTAGGGCAGTGCAGTGGTGTTCGTGCAGTGTAGGGGGTCATGCTGGGGGTGGTGTTTCAGGGTTTAGGGCAGTGCAGTAGTGTTCGGGCAGTGTAGGGGGTCATGCTGGGGGTGGTGTTTCAGGGTTTAGGGCAGAGCAGTGGTGTTCGGGCAGTGTAGGGGGTCATGCTGGGGGTGGTGTTTCAGGGTTTAGGGCAGTGCAGTGGTGTTCGGGCAGTGTAGGGGTCATGCTGGGGGTGGTGTTTCAGGGTTTAAGCAGTGCAGTGGTGTTCGGGCAGTGTAGGGGGTCATGCAGGGG
Organism: Calotriton arnoldi; assembly: GCA_963921515.1. Taxonomy (NCBI): domain Eukaryota; kingdom Metazoa; phylum Chordata; class Amphibia; order Caudata; family Salamandridae; genus Calotriton; species Calotriton arnoldi. Next base: position 647,235 of record CAWUFW010006548.1, on the reverse strand, counting down.
GTGGTGTTTCAGGGTTTAGGGCAGTGCAGTGGTGTTCAGGCAGTGTAGGGGGTCATGCTGGGGCTGGTGTTTCAGGGTTTAGGGCAGTGCAGTGGTGTTCGGGCAGTGTAGGGGGTCTTGCTGGGGGTGGTGTTTCAGGGTTTAGGGCAGTGGTGTTCGGGCAATGTAGGGGGTCTTGCTGGGGGTGATGTTTCAGGGTTTAGGGCAGTGCAGTGGTGTTCGGGCAGTGTAGGGGGTTGTGCTGGGGTAGTGTTTCAGGGTTTAGGGCAGTGCAGTGGTGTTTGGGCAGTGTAGGGGGTCGTGCTGGGGATGGTGTTTCAGGGTTTAGGGCAGTGCAGTGGTGTTCGGACAGTGTAGGGGGTCATGCTGGGGCTGGTGTTTCACGGGTTAGGGCAGTGCAGTGGTGTTTGGGCAGTGTAGGGGGTCATGCTGGGGCTGGTGTTTCAGGGTTTAGGGCAGTGCAGTGGTGTTCGGGCAGTGTAGGCGGTCGTGCTGGGGCTGGTGTTTCAGGGTTTAGGGCAGTGCAGTGGTGTTCGGGCAGTGTAGGGGGTCATGCTGGGGCTGGTGTTTCAGGGTTTAGGGCAGTGCAGTGGTGCTCGGGCAGTGTAGGGGGTCGTGTTTCAGGGTTTAGTGTAGGGCAGTGGTGTTCGGGCAGTGTAGGGGGTCATGCTGTGGCTGATGTTTCAGGGTTTAGGGCAGTGCAGTGGTGTTCAGGCAGTGTAGGGGGTCGTGCTGGGGCTGGTGTTTCAGGGTTTTGGGCAGAGCAGTGTTGTTCGGGCAGTGTAGGGGGTCGTGCAGGGGCTGGTGTTTCAGGGTTTAGGGCAGTGCAGTGGTGTTCGGGCAGTGTAGGGGGTCGTGCTGGGGATAGTGTTTTAGGGTTTAGGGTAGTGCAGTGGTGCTTGTGTAGTGTAGGAAGTCGTGCTCGGGGTAGTGTTTTAGGGTTTAGGGTAGTGCAGTGGTGTTTGTGTAGTGTAGGGGGTCATGTTTTAGGGTAGTACAGTGGTGTTTGGGTAGTGTAGGGGGTCGTGCTGGGGGTAGTGTTTTAGAGTTTAGGGTAGTGCAGTGGTGTTTGTGTAGTGTAGGGGGTCGTGCTGGGGGTAGTGTTTTAGGGTTTAGGGTAGTGCAGTGTAGTGTAGAGGGTCGTGCTGGGGGTAGTGTTTTAGGGTTTAGGGTAGTGCAGTGTTGTTCGGGCAGTGTAGGGGGTCGTGCTGGGGGTGGTGTTTCAGGGTTTAGGGCAGTGCAGTGGTGTTCGGGCAGTGTAGGGGGTCGTGCTGGGGATGTTGTTTCAGGGTTTATGGCAGTGCAGTAGTGTTTGGGCAGTGTAGGGGGTCGTCATGGGGATGGTGTTTCAGGGTTTATGGCAGTGCAGTAGTGTTCGGGCAGTGTAGGGGGTCGTGCAGGGGGTGGTGTTTCAGGGTTTAGGGCAGTGCAGTGTTGTTCGGGCAGTGTAGGGGGTCATGCTGGGGGTGGTGTTTCAGGGTTTAGGGCAGTGCAGTGGTGTTCGGGCAGTGTAGGGGGTCGTGCACGGGGTGGTGTTTCAGGGTTTAGGGCAGTGCAGTGGTGTTCGGGCAGTGTAGGGGGTCGTGCTGGGGCTGGTGTTTCAGGGTTTAGGGCAGTGCAGTGGTGTTCGGACAGTGTAGGGGGTCATGCTGGGGCTGGTGTTTCACGGGTTAGGGCAGTGCAGTGGTGTTTGGGCAGTGTAGGGGGTCATGCTGGGGCTGGTGTTTCAGGGTTTAGGGCAGTGCAGTGGTGTTCGGGCAGTGTAGGCGGTCGTGCTGGGGCTGGTGTTTCAGGGTTTAGGGCAGTGCAGTGGTGTTCGGGCAGTGTAGGGGGTCATGCTGGGGCTGGTGTTTCAGGGTTTAGGGCAGTGCAGTGGTGCTCGGGCAGTGTAGGGGGTCGTGTTTCAGGGTTTAGGGTAGGGCAGTGGTGTTCGGGCAGTGTAGGGGGTCATGCTGTGGCTGATGTTTCAGGGTTTAGGGCAGTGCAGTGGTGTTCAGGCAGTGTAGGGGGTCGTGCTGGGGCTGGTGTTTCAGGGTTTTGGGCAGAGCAGTGTTGTTCGGGCAGTGTAGGGGGTCGTGCAGGGGCTGGTGTTTCAGGGTTTAGGGCAGTGCAGTGGTGTTCGGGCAGTGTAGGGGGTCGTGCTGGGGATAGTGTTTTAGGGTTTAGGGTAGTGCAGTGGTGCTTGTGTAGTGTAGGGGGTCGTGCTCGGGGTAGTGTTTTAGGGTTTAGGGTAGTGCAGTGGTGTTTGTGTAGTGTAGGGGGTCATGTTTTAGGGTAGTACAGTGGTGTTTGGGTAGTGTAGGGGGTCGTGCTGGGGGTAGTGTTTTAGAGTTTAGGGTAGTGCAGTGGTGTTTGTGTAGTGTAGGGGGTCGTGCTGGGGTAGTGTTTTAGGGTTTAGGGTAGTGCAGTGTAGTGTAGAGGGTCGTGCTGGGGGTAGTGTTTTAGAGTTTAGAGTAGTGCAGTGGTGTTTGTGTAGTGTAGTGTTTTAGGGTAGTGCAGTGGTGTTTGGGTAGTGTAGGGGGTCATGCTGGGGGTAGTGTTTTAGGGTTTAGGGTAGTGCAGGGGTGTTTGTGTAGTGTAGGGGGTCATGCTGGGGGTAGTGTTTTAGGGTTTAGGATAGTGCAGTGGTGCTTGTGTAGTATAGGGGGTCATGTTGGGGGTAGTGTTTTAGGGTTTAGGGTTTAGGGTAGTGCAGTGGTGTTTTTGCAGTGTAGGGGGTCATGTTTTAAGATGCATTGCTCCAATACCTGACCAGTCTGCACTACATAAAACTGCAAAAAAACGAAAAATAAAAAGTGTTTTGCACACTTTTGTCATTGGGCTATATGTGGGCTACATCTGGGTAATATTTGTGCTACATTTGGGCTCTTTTTTCTCTGGTGGCCATCTTGGAAGACTTCTTTGTTTTGAGGTTTCCTAATTTCCTCATTTACTGCAGTCTCCTCAGTAGGAAATGCTTTCAGTTTTTACTTTGATTCCATCAAGAAGGCATTCAGATGTGTCTCACATTTGCCATAAATTCAGAATGTTAGCACTCTAGTTGCTCATTAGATCACTGTAGTAAAGCTACTGCTCACCAGGGAGTTAACTGGAAGTCTGCTGCTGGTATTGAAAGTGATTGTTTCAGTCTGCATGTCAGAATTTTCTAATGAAATAGAAGAGGATTTGAGATCTCACTTAAAACATGTCCTAATTTTTCTTTCTGCAGCACTAACCATAATTTCTATTTAAAAAAGAACCTCCTCATTTTTTTCCTTTTTAAATTAAATGTTTTAAGTGTTACCGGTTTATTCCAATCAAGATGGCTTCAGGTGTGCCATACTTTTGTCATAAGTAAGGCTGTTAGCGCTCTAGTTGTTCTTTAGAACACTCTGGGAAGCTGCAGTAGAACACAAAGGCATCAACTGGCAGGCTGCTCCTGTTGAAATATAACAGGAAGATATTTGAGATCACACTTGAAACAAGTCCTAATTTTTCTTTCTACAGCACTAACCATAATTTCTATGACAAAATGAACCCCATCATTTTGTTCCTTTTTAAATTAAATGTTTTAAGTGTTACCAGTTTATTCCAATCAAGATGGCTTCAGGTGTGCCATACTTTTGTCATAAGTAAAGCTGTTAGCACTCTAGTTGTTCTTTAGAACACTCTGGGAAGCTGCAGTAGAACACAAAGGAATCAACTGACAGTCTCTGCCCTTGTTGGATGTACATGTTTTACTGAGAATGTCAGACTTCATTCTCACATGACTGAGAAAGATAATGTGAATTTACAGAAAATATGCTCTCATTTTAGCTTCTGGAGCACCTTCCAAAACTCTATGGGACAAGCATGTGAAAATAGTTTTCTCTCAAACATAATTCATGATATCCCAGTAGAAGGTTTTTCACAGGGTAAAATAACCTTAGAACACACCACAATTCCTGAAATTAGTATGGTACCATCAACAAATGAATTCTAATGTAACTAAAGTCTGTTATCACCCTTTATAGTTCTCCTTTTGGTAACCCTCAAAATCTTTGATTCACAACAATGCATTTCAATGGGGTACTATCATGTATATTGGTCCCAAGATGGCTGCCAGCAATTCCAGGATGAAGTGCTGACAGCCAATAAGATCTCACAATGACAAGTGTGGTTAGGCTCCGCCCAGATATATATGTGATTTTACTTTTGATTTTCTCAGGAACTACTGAACGGATTTACACCATTTAACCAAAAGGCACGACTCTGAACCAAGGGCTACCTTTTTGCCAAATTTGGTGTAATTCCGTTCAGCAGTTCGGGCTGTAGCTGCGATGAAAGGTTCCTATGGAAAATTGCATGGGGAAAACACGTTTTGGAACCCCCCTTTTTTCTCGGCCCCCACTTGACGAATCACCCCGAAACTTTCAGGATAGGAGCGGACCGTAGCAGGCCATAAGTTTTGAAAATTTCGCGAAGATTCGTCAACCGGCGCCAAAGTTATTTCAAATAGAATGTTGTGGATTTCCTATGGAAAATAGGTCCTAACTATAACTATCTACTGGCGACCGCCAGTAGATAATGTACACATATATATATATATATATTCACTGAAAAAACCATAGGTTTTAGGGACAGTTATAGTTAGTTGGACATTGCACTCGTACAAAACCCGTGAAATTCCCCCGTTATAGTTAGTTCAGCTAACTATAACTCGCGCCCCCGCAATGCACTGCTGATGACGTCACATATTACATCACTCATGACATGGTCAGTGACATCACTGATAACATCCCTGATGACATCTCAAATGACATCACTGATGACATCATGCAGTGACTGTGTGTTTCTATAAAGTTTAAATATGTTTACTATATATGCCAAGGTGTATTGAATAATGAGTGGGTGTATAAGTGTCTGGATGGATGATTTAGTAGGTGCGTGACTGACTCTATAAGTGAGTGATTAAACGTATCTTACTAAATGCATGGGTTAGTGACTAAACTGTGTGAATGTCTTTATCCGTCTGTCTGTTGGTGTGTAAGTGGCTGCATGGGTTTGTAAATAGCTACATGAGTGTCTATATGAGTTATTGATTGGTTGTCTGAGTATCTGTATGGGTGCCTGAGTGTTTGTGTGGATGGGGTGTGTGTGACTGCACATAGATGTATCAGTGGGTGATTCACTGGGTGCATGGTTTCAAGAGTGCATCTGTGATGGACTGTATGGGTTGGTGAGTGTGTGTATGGGTGTGTTAGTGAGTGAATGTATATCTCAGTGGTACATGTGTGAGTAACTACATATGTGAAAGGCAGTATATATGTGTGTTGGAGTATATAAATGGGTATAAGTGAGAGTGTGTGATTGTGAGAGTGGCTGTATGGATGAGTGTGTACTTGAATTAGTGATTGTATAAGAGCGTAAGAATGTGCTAGTATTTGTATGAGTAAGTGAGCTGGTGTGTGTATAACTGTATAGGTGAGTAAATGGCAGTGTGATTAATTATTTGCATGACTGACTAGGTGTGTGAGTACCTCTATGGATAAGTGGCGGTCTGTGAGTGTCTATGTAGGTGTATGAGTGCATATGATAGTCCTATACTGAGTGACCGTAAGTATGAGTGACTGTACAGGTGAGTGAGTGGATGTGTGTGTAGACCTAAGAATCACTGAGTGGGTATGTAGTTATTGGTGTTGGAGTGTCTATGGTTTTGAGAATGGCAGTCTGTAATTTAGAGTGGGTGTATCAAAAGTTATATTAGGGTGTGAGAAGATGCATGAAATTATTACATGGATGATGTCATGGATGATGTCATCAGTGATGTCATTTGAGATGTCATGAGTATGTCATCAGTGATGTCACTGACCATGTCATGAGTGATGTAATATGTGACGTCATCAGCAGTGCATTGCGGAGGCGCGAGTTATAGTTAGCTGAACTAACTATAACAGGGGAATTTCACGGGTTTTGTATGAGTGCAATGTCCAACTAACTATAACTGTCCCTAAAACCTATGGTTTTTTCAGTGAATTTCTAAGGTTTTTTAAATGCTAATTTCTAACTATAACGTGCCTGAAACCTATGGTTTTTTCAGTGAATTTCAAAGGTTTTTTAAATGCTAATTTCTAACTATAACGTGCCTGAAACCTATGGTTTTTTCAGTGAATTTCAAAGGTTTTTTAAATGCTAATTCCTAACTATAACATGTCAGAAACCTATGGTTTTTTTCAGTGAATTTCAAAGGTTTTGTAAATGACAATTTTTAAATGTATTAATTGTTATATTTATTTTTTGATACTGATTTACTACATTTTTTTAAACTATTTATTTTTAGATATTTTATTTTTTAAATTACATTGTAATTACATTATACATTACATTACAAAATATACTTTCTCAGAATGAATTACTTTAGTTTAAATACTTTGCAAATAGGCAATAGAGTTTTAAGTACAGTAGTTACAGTTGTTGCAATGGGCAACACAATTTCAAACACAATGCAACATTGAGCTCAATGTGAATTTCTAGTTAAATGCAATTAGTTACTTTATGGATTACTTTTCTAACCACAGGACTGGATCTTAGATTCAGTCCTGGGACATCTCCTGTAAACAGTTGAGTAAAAGCGTTTTGGTTACAGTAGTGATTTTTAAGGAATATTATTGTATTTTAAAAGTTGACAGAAACTTTTTCACATAGAATCACCAATGTTATCCTATGGGAGGAAATTCACTTAGCAGGTAAGTAGTGTTATCGTTACTTTTTCATACTCAGTGGTGGATCCTGGATCCAGCACTGGTGCATCTCCTGTAAACAGTTGAAAGAATGCGTTTAAGTCATACAGGCGATTTTTAAGGAATATTTGTAGTTTGTGAAAATCAACACTTTGAAACTTTTCTGCTGAAAACCAGACAATGGATTCCTATGGAAGGAAATACAAGTTACTGGTAAGTACGGTTAGAATTACTTTTCAGGGTCAGTGCTGGGCTAAAAGATGCAGCACTGGGTTCTCTCCTGATAACAGGTGAGTAAATTGGAATTCGTAGTTCGGCTGATTTTAGAGGAATATTATAAAGTTCCAAAACTCCACACTTAGAAGAATTTCCAAGTGAAACCAGTGAATGTTAGCCTATGGAAGGAAATTCAAGTTACTGGTAAGTACGGTTAAAATTACTTTTCAGGATCAGTACTGGGCTCAAAGATGCAGCACTGAGGTCTCTCCTGATAACAGGTGAGTAAATAGGAATTCGTAGTTCGGCTGATTTTAGAGGAATATTTGCACAATGGTGAAGGAAGGGGGTGGGGCCTGAGGTGACATGTCTGCAAACATGCCCTGTGGCGCGTTTTAAGTTGGAGAATTAATTCCTCCTCAATCCCGAGGGTCCCTAGGGGCCAACTAGCCCACCAGATACCTCCAGTATGCGCCAGAGAGCTGCTTTGCAGAGAGGTGTTCAGAGGCCACGCCCCGTTTTACAACACTCTGCAACGCAGCTCCGTGGCGCTCACTGGAGGTACCTGGTGGGCTAGTTGGCCCCCACTGACCCTCAGCATTGAAGGGGATTTAATTCCCCATCTTAAAACGCGCCACGGGGCCTGTTTGCACACATGTCACCTGAAGCCCCGCCTCCTCTCTTCACCACTGTGCAAACGCACCCCGTGGCGCGTTTTAAGTTGGGGGATTAAGTCCCCTTGAATCCTGAGGGTCCCTGGAGTCCAACTAGCGCACCATGTAGCTCCAAAAAGCGCCACAGAGCTGCGTTGCACAGAGGTGTAAAAAGGGGCGTGGCCTCTGAACACCTCTCTGCAACGCAGCCCCCTGGCGCATACTGGAGATTCCCGGTGGGCTAGTTGGCCCCCAGGGACCCCCAATATTCAAGGGGAATTACTTCCCCTTCTTACAACATGCCAGGGGGCGCGTTTGCATAGTGCTGCAGGGAGGGGGCGGGGCCTCCGGCACAATGCCGTTTTTTTTTCTCGTTTTTTTTTATGGGAGGGGGGCTGCATGGCCCACCTTCCCTCATCCACTTTTGTCCCCGGGGACCCCATCCCCCGGGGCCTGAGGCTGTTCTTTTATTTTTTTTATTTTTTTTTTTTAAACGGGAAGGGGGCCACGTGGACCCCCTTCCCTGAGCCTGCATTTGCCCCGGGGACCCCATCCCCCGGGGCATGCCCTCTTTTTTTTATTAAAATAAATATTTGGAGGGGGGCTGCGTGGCCCCCCTCCTCAGGCCATTAAAGGCCCCGGGGACCCCATCCCCCGGGACCGGCCTTTGCGTCCTTTTTTTTTTTTTAAATTTAATTCCTTTTTTTGGGAGGGGGGCTGCGTGGCCCCCCTCCCGGGCCACTAATGGCCCCGGGGACCCCATCCCCCGGGGCCTGGCCACAGGTTGGGGACCGTGGGGGGACCCCAATCCCCGCACGGTCCCACCGGCTCCCGCGTCCTGCGGGAGCCGGCATTGCTTTTCCATAAGGGAGCTGCTAACATGCAGCTCCCCTTATGGAAAAGCAATCTGCTTTGCTTCATTGAAGCGAGAGCAGGTTTCCTGCTCTCGCTTCAATGAAGTAAAGCAAGTTTGCAATGACAGGACGGGAGCCGCGAGGCTCCGTCCTGCCATTGCAAACAGCAGTGTCCCGGGGTAGGCACCCTGGGACACTGCAGGAACCGGCCCTGGGGGGTGGCGGTCCCCAGGGACACCACAGGCTCCAGGAGGGGGGCCGCGCGGCCCCCCTCCCCACTTCTGCAAAGCCCCAGGGAGGTGGTGGTCCCCGGGGCTTCGGGGGTCTGAAACAGACCCCCATTTTAAAAATGTTAGTGCCCCGGGGAGGTGGAAGTGCCCGGGGCGTGTGGGGCACTGGCGCTGGAGCCCCCCCACACAGGTATTTCAAATTTAAAAAAGAAGCCTCGGGGGGGTGGCGGTCCCCGGGGCTGCGGGAGGGCACAGTGCCCTCCCGCACCATTTTTATTAGAAAGCGCCGGGGGGTGGCGGTCCCCAGGGCTTGGGGGGCCTTAGAGGCCCCCCATTAACTATAAACCAACCCCCCCGCATGCCCCCGGGACTTGGCCCACCTGGGGGAAAAATAGCATCGAAGCGCGGGAGACCGCGCTTCGTTTTTTTTTTTACGCGGGATCCGCGCACCCTAAGCGCATCCCGCCGATTTTTAAAAAAAAAAATGCTTTTTTCTGCCCAGGGGGTCCTTGTGGGACCCCCTGAGCAGACCTAGGGGGTCAGGGTGTTTCTACCCTGCCCCCTTTGTGCGTTTGTGCACTTGCGATTTATTTATTTTATCGGCGGGATCCGCGCACCCTAAGCGCATCCCGCCGATTCAAAAAAAAAATGCTTTTTTCTGCCCAGGGGTCCTTGTGGGACCCCTGAGCAGACCTAGGGGTCAGGGTGTTTCTACCCTGCCCCCTTTGTGCGTTGTGCACTTGCGATTTATTTATTTTATCGGCGGGATCCGCGCACCCTAAGCGCATCCCGCCGATTCAAAAAAATGCTTTTTTCTGCCCAGGGGTCCTTGTGGGACCCCTGAGCAGACCTAGGGGTTCAGGGTGTTTCTACCCTGCCCCCTTTGTGCATTTTGCGCACTTGTTTCTCTGCCTCGGTTCTACCAAGGGACAAAATGGCTGCCAACACTTCCTGATTTGGAGTGTTGACAGCCAATTAGCATGCAGCTCGTGATCGGGAGGGTGCGCGAATCCGACGCGGCCATAGATATATATGTGATTTTCCTTTTGATTTTCACAGGAACTACTGAACGGATTTACACCATTTAACAAAAAGGGTTCTTTCTGAACCAAGAACTACCTCTTTGCCAAATTTGGTGTAATTCCGTTCAGCAGTTCGGGCTGTAGCCGTGGCTAAAGTTTCCTATGGGGAAAACACGTTTTGGGACCCCCTTTTTTCTCGGCCCCCGCTTGACGAATCACCCCGAAACTTTCAGGGTAGGAGCGGACCGGAGCGGGCCATAAAGTTTGTACATTTCGCGAAGATTCGTCAACCGACGCAAGAATTAATTCCTCCTCAATCCCGAGGGTCCCTAAGTGTGGAGTTTTGGAACTTTATAATATTCCTCTAAAATCAGCCGAACTACGAATTCCGATTTACTCACCTGTTATCAGGAGAGAACCCAGTGCTGCATCTTTTAGCCCAGCATTGACCCTGAAAAGTAATTCTAACCGTACTTACCAGTAACTTGTATTTCCTTCCATAGGAATCCATTGTCTGGTTTTCAGCAAAAAGTTTCAGTGTCGATTTTCACAAACTACAAATATTCCTTAAAAATCGCCTGTATGACTTAAACGCATTCTTTTAACTGTTTACAGGAGATGCACCAGTGCTGGATCCAGGATCCACCACTGAGTAAGAAAAAGTAACGATAACACTACTTACCTGCTAAGTGAATTTCCTCCCATAGGATAACATTGGTGATTCTATGTGAAAAAGTTTTGAAGTGTCAATTTTTAAAATACAATAATATTCCTTAAAAATCACTACTGTAACCAAAACGCTTTTACTCAACTGTTTACAGGAGATGTCCCAGGACTGAATCTAGGATCCAGTCCTGTGGTTAGAAAAAGTAATCCATAAAGTAACTAATTGCATTTAACTAGAAATTCACATTGAGCTCAATGTTGCATTGTGTTTGAAATTGTGTTGCCCATTGCAACAACTGTAACTACTGTACTTAAAAGTCTATTGCCTATTTGCAAAGTATTTAAACTAAAGTAATTCATTCTGAGAAAGTATATTTTGTAATGTAATGTATAATGTAATTACAATGTAATTTAAAAAATAAAATATCTAAAAATAAATAGTTTAAAAAATGTAGTAAATCAGTATCAAAAAAATAAATATAACAATTAATACATTTAAAAATTGTCATTTACAAAACGTTTGAAATTCACTGAAAAAAACCATAGGTTTCAGACATGTTATAGTTAGGAATTAGCATTTAAAAAACCTTTGAAATTCACTGAAAAAACCATAGGTTTCAGGCACGTTATAGTTAGAAATTAGCATTTAAAAAACCTTTGAAATTCACTGAAAAAACCATAGGTTTCAGGCACGTTATAGTTAAAAATTAGCATTTAAAAAACCTTAGAAATTCACTGAAAAAACCATAGGTTTTAGGGACAGTTATAGTTAGTTGGACATTGCACTCGTACAGAACCCGTGAAATTCCCCCGTTATAGTTAGTTCAGCTAACTATAACTCGCGCATACATAATGCACTGCTGATGACGTCACATATTACATCACTCATGACATGGTCAGTGACATCACTGATGACATCACTGATGACATCTCAAATGACATCACTGATGACATCATGCAGTGACTGTGTGTTTCTGTAAAGTTGAAGTATGTTTAATATATATAGGGAAAGGCGTATTGAAGAATGAGTGGGTGTATAAGTGTCTGAATGGATGATTTAGTACGTGCGTGACTGACTCTATAAGTGAGTGATTAAACGTATCTTACTGAATGCATGGGTTAGTGACTAAACTGTGTGAATGTCTGTATCTGTGTGTCTGTTGGTGTGTAAGCAGCTCATGGGTTTGTGAATAGCTACATGAGTGTCTATATGGGTTATTAATTTGTTGTCTGAGTATCTGTATGGGTGCCTGATTGTTTGTGTGGGTGGGGTGTGTGTGACTCTGAGCATAGATGTGTGAGGGGGTGATTCACTGGGTGCATGGTTTCAAGAGTGCATCTGTGATGGACTGTGTGGGTGGGTGAGTGTGTGTATGGGTGTGTTAGTGAGTGAATGTATATCTCAGTGTTACATGTGTGAGTAACTACATATGTGAAAAGTAGTATATATGTGTGTTGGAGTACATAATTGGCTACAAATGAGAGTGTATTTTTGTGAGAGTGGCTGTATGGATGAGTGTGTGCTTGTATCATTGATTGTATAAGAGCGTAAGAATGTGCTAGTATTTATATGAGTAATTGAGCTGATGTGTGTATAACTGTACATCTGAGTAAATGGGAGTGTGATTAATTATTTGCATGACTGACTAGGTGTGTGAGTACCTCTATGGATGAGTGGTGGTGTGTGAGTGTCTATATAGGTGTATGAGTGCATATGATAGTCCTGTACTGAGTGACCGTAATTATGAGTGACTGTACGGGTGAGTGAGTGGATGTGTGTGTAGACCTAAGAATCAGTGAGTGGGTATGTAGTTATTGGTGTTGGAGTGTCTTTGGTTTTGAGAATGGTAGTGTGTAATTTAGAGTGGGTGTATCAAAAGTTATATTAGGGTGTGAGAAGATGCATGAAATTATCACATGGATGATGTTATCAGTGATGTCATCAGTGATGTCATTTGAGATGTCACTGACCATGTCATGAGTGATGTAATATGTGACGTCATCAACAGTGCATTGCGGGGGCGCGAGTTATAGTCAGCTGAACTAACTATAACGGGGGAATTTCACGGGTTTTGTACGAGTGCAATGTCCAACTAACTATAACTGTCCCTAAAACCTATGGTTTTTTCAGTGAATATATATATATGTATTATCTACTGGCGGTCGCCAGTAGATAGTTATAGTTAGGACCTATTTTCCATAGGAAATTTGCAACATTCTATTTCCAATACCTTAGGCGCCGGTCGACGAATCTTCGCGAAATTTTCAAAACTTATGGCCCGCTCCGGTCCGCTCCTATCTTGAAAGTTTCAGGGTGATTCGTCAAGTGGGGGCCGAGAAAAAAGGGGGGTCCCAAAACGTATTTTCCCCATGCAATTTTCCATAGGAAACTTTAGACACGGCTACAGCCCGAACTGCTGAACGGAATTACACCAAATTTGGCAAAGAGGTAGTTCTTGGTTCAGAAAGAACCCTTTTTGTTAAATGGTGTAAATCCGTTCAGTAGTTGCTGAAAAAATCAAAAGTAAAAACACATATATATCTATGGGCACGGAGGATCCGCGCACCCTCCCGATCACGAGCTGTGTGCTAATTGGCTGTCAACACTCCAAACCAGGAAGTGTTGGCAGCCATCTTGTTCCTCGGTAGAACCGAGGCACAAGAAATCAGTAAAACAATTGCGCAAAATGCAAAAAGGGGGCAGGGTAGAAACACCCTGACCCCCTAGGCCTGCTCAGGGCCCAAAAAAAAAATATATATTTTTAAAAAATCGGCAAAAACGCGCTGGGTGCGCGGATCCAGCCGATAAAAAAAAAATCGAAGCGCGGTCTCCCGCGCTTCGATGCTATTTGGCCCCCGGGTGGGCCAAGTCCCGGGGGCATGCGGAGTTTTTTAAATGTTATGTGTGGGGGGCCTCTCAGGCCCCCCCAAGCCCCAGGGACCGCCCCCCCCCGGGGCTTTAAAAAAATAATGGTGCGGGAGGGCTCTGGGCCCTCACGCAGCCCCGAGGACCGCCACCCCCGGGGCTTCTTTTTTTTTTTTTTATATTATGACCTGTGTGGGGGCTCCAGCCCCCCACACGCCCGAGACCGCCACCTCCCGGGGCACTAAATATTTCAATATGGGGGTCCATTACGGACCCACGAGCCCCGAGGACCACCACCTCCCCGGGGCTTTGCCCATGGAGGGATGGGGGCCGCACGGCCCCCCTCCTGGAGCCCTTGATGGCCCGGGGGGCCACCACCCCCCAGGGCCAGCTCCTGCAGTGTCCCGGGGTACCTACCCCTGGGACACTGTAGTTTGCTATGACAGGACGGGAGCCTCGCGGCTTCCGTCCTGTCATAGCAAACTGCTTTGGTTTTTGGAAGAGAGAGCAGGAAACCTGCTCTCTCTTCCAAAAACCAAAAACCAAAGCCGATTGCTTTTCCACACGGGGAGCTGCATCTTAGCAGCTCCCCATGTGAAAAAGCAACGCCGGCTCCCAAAGGACGCGGGGAGCCGGCGGGACCGTGGGGGGATTGGGGACCCCCCTACAGTCCCCAACGGAGAGGGCCAGCCCCAGGGGATGGGGTCCCCGGGGCTAGTAGTGGCCCAGGAGGGGGGCCACGCGGCCCCCCTCCCCAAATGTTAATTTTTTTTAAAAAAACAAAGGCCGGCCCTGGGGGATGGGGTCCCCGGGGCCATAAGTGGCCTACGGAGGGGGGCAACACAGCCCCCTCCATAACATTTTTTTAAAAAAAAGAAGGCCATGCCTCGGGGGATGGGGTCCCCGGGGCCAATTAAGGCCTGGGGAGGGAAGCCACGTGGCCTCCTTCCAATTTTTTTTTTTAACAAGATATTAGGGGGCAGGCCCTGGGGGATGGGGTCCCCAGGGCCAAGAAATTAGAAAAACAATGGGGGCCACACAGCCCACTTTCTAAAAATGAAAAAAAAAAAAAAGACCGGCATCGCGCCGGAGGCCACGCCCCCTCCTTCCAGCACTCTGCAAACGCGCCCCCTGGCGCGTTTGCAGATGGGGAACAAATTCCCCTTGAATACTGGGGGTCCCTGGGGGCCAACTAGCCCACTAGGAACCTCTAGTATGCGCCAGGGGGCTGCGTTGCAGAGAGGTGTACAGAGGCCACGCCCCTTTTTACACCTCTCTGCAACACAGCTCTGTGGCGCTTTTTGGAGGTACATGGTGGGCTAGTTGGACTCCAGGGACCCTCAGGATTCAAGGGGACTTAATCCCCCAACTTAAAACGCGCCACCGGGTATGTTTGCACAGTGGTGAAGTGAGGGGGCGGGGCTTCAGCTGACATGTGTGCAAACAGGCCCTGTGGCACGTTTTAAGATGGGGAATTAAATCCCCTTCAATCCTGAGGGTCCCTGGGGGCCAACTAGCCCACCAGGTACGTCCAGAAAGCGCCACAGATCTGCGTTGCAGAGAGGTGCAAAAAGGGGCGTGGCCTCTGAACACCTCTCTGCTACGCAGCTCCCTGGCGCATACTGGAGGTACAGGGTGGGCTAGTTGGACCCCAGGGACCCTCATGATTCAAGGGGACTTAATCCCCCAACTTAAAACGTGCCACGGGGCGCGTTTGCACTGTGGTGAAGGGAGGGGGCAGGGCTTGAGGTGACATGTGTGGAAACACACCCTGTGGCGTGTTTTAAGTTGGGGGATTAAGTCCCCTTCAATCCTGAGGGTCCCTGGAGTCCAACTATGCCACCAGGTACCTTCACTAAGCACAACAGAGTTGCGTTGCAGAGAGGTGAAAAAAGGTGCGCGGCGTTGGAACGCCTCTCTGCAACTCAGCTCTGTGGTCCTAACTGTAGGTACCTGGGGGGCTAGTTGGGCCCCAGGGACACTCAGAATTCAAGGGGACTTAATCCTGCAACTTAAAACGTGCCACGGGGTGCGTTTGCACACATCACCTCAGGCCCCCACTCCCTTCACCACTGTGCAAACGCGCCCTGTAGCGTGTTTTAAGAGGTAGTTTTAATCCCCCTGCCCTATTATGTACTAGGGACTTACAGAGGAGGTCATGCTAATCACAGGGGTACCCCAACGCATAGTGTTCCCTAATGTATGTAGGTGTTTTCACTGTATTCTAAGTGTGTTTTAGCATAGCACTGGCTCTGGTTAGTCAGAGTCAGTTACCACCAGTACACGTCGGAAAAAGTTGTGGGCACAGGATGATTTTGAAACAAGGCCTCTTTCTGCTCCTCTGTTGGTTCTTTCTGCACATCTTTTGCTTCTTCCTGCACTTTTCTTCGTTTTTGTGGACTTCTGTTGCTTCTTTCTGCATTTCTTTTGCTTCTTTCTGTGCATTTTTTCTTCTTTCTTCACATGTCCTACCTCTGTAGGCATAGTTAGAAATTAGCATTTAAAAACCTTTGAAATTCACTGAAAAAACCATAGGTTTCAGACACGTTATCGTTAGAAATTAGCATTTAAAAAACCTTTGAAATTCACTGAAAAAACCATAGGTTTCAGACACGTTATCGTTAGAAATTAGCATTTAAAAAACCTTTGAAATTCACTGAAAAAACCATAGGTTTTAGGGACAGTTATAGTTAGTTGGACATTTCACTCGTACAAAACCCGTGAAAATCCCCAGTTATAGTTGGTTCAGCTAACTATAACTCGCGCCCCCGCGAACCTCTCCATTTGGCCAAATCCAGACAGTAGATGTGTGTGTGTAGACCTAAGAATCAGTGAGTGTGTATGTAGTTATTGGTGTTGGAGTGTCTATGGTTTTGACAATGGCAGTCTGTAATTTACAGTGGGTGTATCAAAAGTTATATTAGAGTGTGAGAAGATGCATGAAATTATCACATGGATGATGTCATCAGTGATGTCATCAGTGATGTCACTGACCATGTCATGAGTGATGTAATATGTGACGTCATCAGCAGTGCATTGCGGGCGCAAGTTATAGTTAGCTGAACTAACTATAACGGGGGAATTTCACGGGTTTTGTACGAGTGCAATGTCCAACTAACTATAACTGTCGCTAAAACCTATGGTTTTTTCAGTGAATTTGTAAGGTTTTTTAAAAGCTAATTTCTAACTATAACGTGCCTGAAACCTATGGTTTTTTCAGTGAATTTCAAAGGTTTTTAAATGCTAATTCCTAACTATAACATGTCTGAAACCTATGGTTTTTTCAGTGAATTTCAAAGGTTTTGTAAATGACAATTTTTAAATGTATTAATTGCTATATTTATTTTTTTGATACTGATTTACTACATTTTTTTAAACTATTTATTTTTAGATATTTTATTTTTTAAATTACATTGTAATTACATTATACATTACATTACAAAATATACTTTCTCAGAATGAATTACTTTAGTTTAAATACTTTGCAAATAGGCAATAGACTTTTAAGTACAGTAGTTACAGTTGTTGCAATGGGCAACACAATTTCAAACACAATGCTACATTGAGCTCAATGTGAATTTCTAGTTAAATGCAATTAGTTACTTTATGGATTACTTTTCTAACCACAGGACTGGATCCTAGATTCAGTAATGGGACATCTCCTGTAAACAGTTGAGTAAAAGCGTTTTGGTTACAGTAGTGATTTTTAAGGAATATTATTGTATTTTAAAAATTGACACTTCAAAACTTTTTCACATAGAATCACCAATGTTATCCTATGGGAGGAAATTCACTTAGCAGGTAAGTAGTGTTATCGTTACTTTTTCTTACTCAGTGGTGGATCCTGGAACCAGCACGTGTGCATCTCCTGTAAACAGTTGAAAGAATGCGTTTAAGTCATACAGGCGATTTTTAAGGAATATTTGAAGTTTGTGAAAATCGACACTTTGAAACTTTTCTGCTGAAAACCAGACAATGGATTCCTATGGAAGGAAATACAAGTTACTGGTAAGTACGGTTAGAATTACTTTTCAGGGTCAGTGCTGGGCTAAAAGATGCAGCACTGAGGTCTCTCCTGATAACAGGTGAGTAAATCGGAATTCGTAGTTCGGCTGATTTTAGAGGAATATTATAAAGTTCCAAAACTCCACACTTCGAAGAATTTCCAAGTGAAACCAGTCAATGTTAGCCTATGGAAGGAAATTCAAGTTACTGGTAAGTACGGTTAGAATTACTTTTCAGGATCAGTACTGGGCTCAAAGATGCAGCACTGAGGTCTCTCCTGATAACAGGTGAGTAAATCGGAATTCGTAGTTCTGCTGATTTTAGAGGAATATTTGTATGTTTCAAAAATCGACACTTAGAAACTTTTTCAGCAAAAAGCAGGCAATGATATCCTATGGAAGAAAATTCAAGTTACTGGTAAGTACGGTTAAAATTACTTTTCAGGATCAGTACTGGGCTCAAAGATGCAGCACTGGGTTCTCTCATGATAACAGGTGAGTAAATTGGAATTCGTACTTCGGTTGATTTTAGAGGAATATTATAAAGTTCCAAAACTCCACACTTAGAAGAATTTCCAAGTGAAACCAGTCAATGTTAGCCTATGGAAGGAAATTCAAGTTACTGGTAAGTACGGTTAAAATTACTTTTCAGGATCAGTACTGGGCCCAAACATGCAGCACTGAGGTCTCTCCTGATAACAGGTGAGTAAATCGGAATTCGTAGTTCGGCTGATTTTAGAGAAAGTTGCACAATGGTGAAGGAAGGGGGTGGGGCCTGAGGTGACATGTCTGCAAACACGCCCTGTGGCACGTTTTAAGTTGGAGAATTAATTCCTCCTCAATCCCGAGGGTCCCTAGGGGCCAACAAGCCCACCAGATACCTCCAGTATGCGCCAGAGAGCTGCGTTGCAGAGAGGTGTTCAGAGGCCACGCCCCTTTTTGCACCTCTCTGCAACGCAGCTCTGTTGTGCTTAATGAAGGTACCTGGTGGGCTAGTTGGACTCCAGAGACCCTCAAGATTGAAGGGGACTTAATCCCCCAACTTCAAACACACCACGGGGCCTGTTTGCACACATGTTACCTCAAGCCCCGCCCCCTCCCTTCACCACTGTGCAAACGCGCCCCGTGGCGCGTTTTAAGTTGGGGGATTAAGTCCCCTTGAATCATGAGGGTCCTTGGGGTCCAACTAGCCCACCCTGTACCTCCAGTATGCGCCAGGGAGCTGCGTTGCAGAGAGGTGTTCAGAGGCCACGCCCCTTTTTACACCTCTCTGCAACGCAGCTCTGTGGCGCTTTCTGGACGTACCTGATGGGCTAGTTGTCCCCCAGGGACCCTCAGGATTGAAGGGGATATAATTCCCCATCTTAAAACGTGCCACAGGGCCTGTTTGCACACATGTCACCTGAAGCCTTGCCCCCTCCCTTCAGCACTGTGCAAACGCGCCTTCAGCACTGTGCAAACGTGTTTTAAGTTGGGGGATTAAGTCCCCTTGAATCCTGAGGGTCCATGGAGTCCAACTAGCCCACCATGTACCTCCAAAAAGCGCCCCAGAGCTGTGTTGCAGAGAGGTGTAAAAGGGGCGTGGCCTCTATACACCTCTCTGCAACGCAGCCCCTGGCGCATACTGGAGGTTCCTGGTGGGCTAGTTGGCCCCAGGGACCCCCAGTATTCAAGGGGAATTACTTCCCTTCTTAAAACGTGCCAGGGGGCGCGTTTGCAGACTGCTGCAGGGAGGGGCGGGCCTCCGGCACAATGCCGGTCTTTTTTTGTATGGGAGGGGGCTGCGTGGCCCCCTTCCCTCTGCCACTTTTGGCCCCGGGGACCCCATCCCCCGGGGCCTGAGGATTTTCTTTTTGTTTAAAAAAAAAAAAAAAAATGGGAAGGGGGCTACGTGGCCCCCCTTTCCTGGGCTTCTATTGGCCCCGAGGACCCCATCCCCCGGGCCATGCGCTCTTTTTTTTTTTAATTTAAATCTTTGGAGGGGGGCTGCGTGGCCCCCCTCCTCAGGCCATTTAAGGCCCCGGGGACCCCATCCCCCGGGGCCGGCCTTTACGTTTTTTTAATTTTTTTTAAATCATTTCTTATTTCTGGGGAGGGGGGCTGCGTGGCCCCCCTCCCGGGCCACTAATGGCCCCGGGGACCCCATCCCCCGGGGCCTGGCCACTCGTTGGGGACCATGGGGGTCCCCAATCCCCGCACGGTCCCGCCGGCTCCCCGCGTACTGCGGGAACCGGCATTGCTTTCCATAAGGGAGCTGCTGACATGCAGCTCCCCTTATGGAAAGCAATTCTGCTTTGCTTCTTTGAAGCGAGAGCAGGTTTCCTGCTCTCGCTTCAATGAAGCAAAGCAAGTTTGCAATCACGGGACGGGAGCCGCGAGGCTCCCGTCCTGTGATTGCAAACAGCAGTGTCCCAGGGGTAGGCACCCCGGGACACTGCAGGAGCCGGCCCTGGGGGGTGGCGGTCCCCAGGGCCACCACAGGCTCCAGGAGGGGGGCCACGCCGCCCCCCTCCCACCATCTACAAAGCCCCGGGGTGGTGGTGGTCCCCGGGGCTTCGGGGGTCTGAAACGGACCCCCACATTTCTTTAATTAGTGCCCCGGGGAGGTGGCGTCCCCGGGGCATGTGGGGGGCTGGAGCCCCCCCACACAGGTATTTTTTTATTAAAAAAAAAAAGCCCCGGGGGGTGGCAGTCCCTGGGGCTTGGGGGGCCTCTAAGGCCCCCCCATACATAAAATTGAAAACCACGCATGCCCCCGGGACTTGGCCCACCCGGGGGTCAATTAACAACGAAGCACGGGAGCCCGCGCTTCGTTTTTTTTTTTTATCGGCAGGATCCGCGCACCCAGCGCATTTTTTGCCAATTTTTAAAAAAAACTAAAAAAAATTTGGGCCCTGGGCCTAGGGGGTCAGGGTGTTTCTACCCTGCCCCCTTTTTGCGTTTTGCGCGATTGTTTTTACTGTTTTCTTGTGACTCGGTTCTACCGAGTCACAAGATGGCTGCCAACACTTCCTGGTTTGGAGTGTTGACAGCCAATTAGTATACAGCTGGTCATCGGGAGGATGCGCGGACCCTCCGCGGCCATAGATATATATGTGTTTTTACTTTTCATTTTCTCAGCAACTACTGAACGGATTTACACCATTTAACAAAAAGGGTTCTTTCTGAACCAAGAACTACCTCTTTGCCAAATTTGGTGTAATTCTGTTCAGCATTTCAGGCTGTAGCCGTGGATAAAGTTTCCTATGAGAAAATGAATGTGTAAAACACGTTTTGGGACCCCCCTTTTTTCTCGGCCCCTGCTTGACGAATCACCCCAAGACTTTCAGGATAGGAGCGGACGGGAGCGGGCCACAAAGTTTGAAAATTTCGAGAAGATTCGTCAACCGACGCAAGAGTTATTTCAAATAGAATGTTGCGGATTTCCTATGGAAAATAGGTCCTAACTATAACTTTCTACTGGTGACCGCTAGTAGATAATATATATATATATATATATATATATATATATATATATATATATATATATATATATATATATTCACTGAAAAAAACCATAGGTTTTAGGGACAGTTATAGTTAGTTGGACATTTCACTCGTACAAAACCCGTGAAATTCCCCCGTTATAGTTAGTTCAGCTAACTATAACTCGCGCCCCATAATGCACTGCTGATGACGTCACATATTACATCACTCATGACATGGTCAGTGACATCACTGATGACATCACTGATGACATCTCAAATGACATCACAGACGAATCTTCGCGAAAGCTTCCAACTTGTTGGGGCGCTCCGCTCCGCTCCTACCCTGAAAGTCTCGGGGTGATACGTCAAGCGGGGGCCGAGAAAAAAGGGGGGTCCCAAAACGCATTTTCCCCATTCATTTTTCCATAGGAACCTTTAGTCGCAGCTACAGCCCGAACTGCTGAACGGAATTACACCAAATTTGGCAAAGAGGTAGCCCTTGGTTCAGACTGGTGCCTTTTCCTAAAATGGTGTAAATCCGTTCAGTAGTTCCTGAGAAATTCACAAGTAAAATCACATATATATCTATGGCCGCGTCGGATCCGCGTACCCTCAGCGCACCCTGCACGCACCGTCCCGATCACGAGCTGCATGCTAATTGGCTGTCAGCTGGCTGTCAACACTCCAAACCAGGAAGTGTTGGCAGCCATTTTGTCCCTCGGTAGAACCGAGGCACAAAAACAAGTGCGCAAAACGCACAAAGGGGGCAGGGTAGAAACACCCTGACCCCCTAGGCCTGCTCAGGGGGTCCCACAAGGACCCCCTGGGCAGAAAAAAGCATTTAAAAAAAAAAAAATCGGCAGGATGCGCTCAGGGTGCGCGGATCCTGCCGATTAGAAAAAACCCCCAGAGGAAACAAGTGCGCAAAACGCACAAAGGGGGCAGGGTAGAAACACCCTGACCCCCTAGGTCTGCTCAGGGGATCCCACAAGGACCCCCTGGGCAGAAAAAAGCATTTAAAAAAAAAAAAAATCGGCGGGATGCACTCAGGGTGCGCGGATCCCGCCAAGAAAAAAAAAAATCGAAGCGCGGTCTCCCGCGCTTGTTGTTAATTTGCCCCCGGGTGAGCCAAGTCCCGGGGGCATGGTGGGGGGGGTTTAGATTTAATGTGGGGGGCCTCTAAGGCCCCCCAAGCCCCGGGGACCGCCACCCACCCGGGGCTTTAAAAACATAATGGTGCGGGAGGGCTCTTGGCCCTCCCGTAGCACCGGGGACCGCCACCCCCGGGGCTTCTTTTTTTAAAAATGTTTTTGACCTGTGTGGGGGGGCTCCAGCCCCCCCACACGTCCCGGGGACCACCACCTCCCCGGGGCTGTGCACTGGATGGGAGGGGGGCCGCGCGGCCCCCTCCTAGAGCCCTTGATGGCCCTGGGGACCGCCACCCCCAGGGCCGGCTCCTGCAGTGTCCCGGGGTGCCTACCCCGGGACACTGCTGTTGCTAATGACAGGACGGAGCCTCGCGGCTCCGTCCTGTCATTGCAAACTTGCTTTGGATATTGAAGCGAGAGCAGGAAACCTGCTCTCGCTTCCAATATCCAAAGCAAATAGCTTTCCACATGGGGAGCAGCATGTTAGCTGCTCCTCATGTGGAAAAGCAATGCCGGCTCCCTCAGGACACGGGGAGCCGGTGGGACTGTGGGGGGTTTGGGGACCCCCCCACAGTCCCCAACGAGAGGCCAGACCCCGGGGGATGGGGTCCCCGGGGCCTTAAATGGCCTGAGGAGGGGGGCCACGCAGCCCCCCTCCAAATTTTTAATAAAAAAAAAAGAGGGCTTGCCCCGGGGGATGGGGTCCCCGGGGCCAATACAGGCCCAGGGAAGGGGGGCACGCGGCCCCCTTCCCGTTTTTTTTTTTATTTATTTAAAAAAAATCAACTCCTCAGGCCCCGGGGGATGGGGTCCCCGGGGCAAAAAGTGGCTGAGGGAAGGGGGCCACGCAGCCCCCTCCCAATAAAAAAAAAAAAAAGACCGGCATCGTGCCGGAGGCCCCGCCCCTCCCTGCAGCAGTCTGCAAACGCGCCCCTGGCGCGTTTTGAGAAGGGAATTAATTCCCCTTGAATACTGGGGTCCCTGGGGGCCAACTAGCCCACCAGGAACCTCCAGTATGCGCCAGGGGCTGCGTTGCAGAGAGGTGTACAGAGGCCACGCCCCTTTTACACCTCTCTGCAACGCAGCTCTGTGGCGCTTTTTGGAAGTACATGGTGGGCTAGTTGGACTCCAGGGACCCTCAGGATTCAAGGGGACTTAATCCCCCAACTTAAAATGCGCCACGGGCGCGTTTGCACAGTGGTGAAGGGAGGGGCGGGGCTTCAGGTGACATGTGTGCAAACAGGCCCCGTGGCGCGTTTTAAGATGAGGAATTAAATCCCCTTCAATCCTGAGGGTCCCTGGGGGCCAACTAGCCCAACAGGTACGTCCAGAAAGCGCCACAGAGCTGCGTTGCAGAGAGGTGTAAAAGGGGTGTGGCCTCTGTACACGTCTCTGCAACGCAGCCCCTGGCGCATACTGGAGGTTCCTGGTGGGCTAGTTGGCCCCCAGGGACCCTCATGATTCAAGGGGACTTAATCCCCCAACTTAAAACGCGCCACGGGGCGCGTTTGCACAGATGTCACCTCAGGCCCCGCCCCTCCTTTCACCATTGTGCAAATATTCCTCTAAAATCAGCCGAAATACCAATTCCGATTTACTCACCTGTTATCAGGAGAGACCTCAGTGCTGCATCTTTCAGCCCAGTACTGGTCCTGAAAAGTAATTTTAACCGTACTTACCAGTAACTAGAATTTCCTTCCATAGGCTAACATTGACTGGTTTCACTTAGAAATTCTTCTAAGTGTCGATTTTTGAAACATACAAATATTCCTCTAAAATCAGCCGAACTACGAATTCCGATTTACTCACCTGTTATCAGGAGAGACCTCAGTGCTGCATCTTTCAGCCCAGTACTGATCCTGAAAAGTCATTTTAACCGTACTTACCAGTAACTTGAATTTCCTTCCATAGGATATCATTGACTGGTTTCACTTGGAAATTCTTCTAAGTGTGGAGTTTTGGAACTTTATAATATTCCTCTAAAATCAGCCGAAATACGAATTCCGATTTACTCACCTGTTATCAGGAAAGACCTCAGTGCTGCATCTTTCAGCCCAGTACTGATCCTGAAAAGTAATTTTAACCGTACTTACCAGTAACTTATATTTCCTTCCATAGGAATCCATTGTCTGGTTTTCAGCAGAAAAGTTTGTGTCGATTTTCACAAACTACAAATATTCCTTAAAAATCGCCTGTGTGACTTAAACGCATTCTTTCAACTGTTTACAGGAGATGCACCAGTGCTGGTTCCAGGATCCACCTCTGAGTAAGAAAAAGTAACGAGAACACTACTTACCTGCTAAGTGAATTTCCTCCCATAGGATAACATTGGTGATTCTATATGAAAAAGTTTCTAAGTATCAACTTTTAAAATACAATAATATTCCTTAAAAATCACTACTGTAACCAAAACGCTTTTACTCAACTGTTTACAGGAGATGTCCCAGGACTGAATCTAGGATCCAGTCCTGTGGTTAGAAAAGTAATCCATAAAGTAACTAATTGCATTTAACTAGAAATTCACATTGAGCTCAATGTTGCATTGTTTTTGAAATTGTGTTGCCCATTGCAACAACTGTAACTACTGTACTTAAAAGTCTATTGCCTATTTGCAAAGTATTTAAACTAAAGTAATTCATTCTGAGAAAGTATATTTTGTAATGTAATGTATAATGTAATTACAATGTAATTTAAAAAATAAAATATCTAAAATTAAATAGTTTAAAAAAATGTTGTAAATCAGTATCAAAAAATAAATATAACAATTAATACATTTAAAAATTGTCATTTACAAAACCTTTGAAATTCACTGAAAAAACCATAGGTTTCAGACACGTTATAGTTAGGAATTAGCATTTAAAAAACCTTTGAAATTCACTGAAAAAACCATAGGTTTCAGACACGTTATAGTTAGGAATTAGCATTTAAAAACCTTTGAAATTCACTGAAAAAACCATAGGTTTCAGGCACGTTATAGTTAGAAATTAGCATTTAAAAAACCTTAGAAATTCACTGAAAAAACCATAAGGTTTTAGGGACAGTTATAGTTAGTTGGACATTGCACTCGTACAAAACCCGTGAAATTCCCCCGTTATAGTTTGTTCAGGTAACTATAACTCGCGCCCCCGCAATGCACTGCTGAAGACATCACATATTACATCACTCATGACATGGTCAGTGACATCACTGATGACATCACTGATGACATCTCAAATGACATCACTGATGACATCATCCATGTGAGAATTTAATGCATCTTCACACACACAAATATAAGTTTTGATACACCCAATCTAAATTACAGACTGCCATTCTCAAAACCATACACACTCCAATACCAATAAGTACATACCCACTCACTGATTCTTAGGTCTACACACACACATCTACTCACTCACCCGTACAGTCACTCATACTTACAGTCACTCAGTACAGGACTATCATATGCACTCATACACCTATATAAACACTCACACAACGCAACTCATCCATAGAGGTACTCACACACCTAGTCAGTCATGCAAATAATTAATCACACTCCAATTTACTCACCTATACAGTTATACACACCAGCTCACTTACTCATAAAAATACTAGCACATTCTTACGCTCCTATGCAATCACTGATGCAAGCACACACTCATCCATATAGCCACTCTCACAATCACACACTCTCACTTATAGCCATTTATATACTCCAACACACATATATACTGCCTTTCACATATGTAGTTACTCACACATGTACCACTGAGATATACATTCAATCACTAACACACCCATACACACACTCACCCACCCATACAGTCCATCACAGACGCACTCTTGAAACCATGCACCCAGTGAATCACCCACTCACACATCTATGCACAGAGTCACACACACCCCACCCACACAAACACTGAGGCACCCATACAGATACTCAGAGAACCAATCCATAACCCATATAGACACTCATTTAGCTAGTCAGAAACCCATGCAGCTGCTTACACAACAACAGACAGACGGATACAGACATTCACACAGTTTAGTCACTCACCCATGCATCCAGTAAGATACGTTTAATCACTCACTTATAGACTCAGTCACGCACCTACTAAATCATCCATTCAGGCGCTTCTACACCCACTCATTCTTCAATACGCCTTTCCCTATATATATTAAACATATTTAAACTTTACAGAAACACACAGTCACTGGATGATGTCATCAGTGATGTCATCAGTGATGTCATTTGAGATGGCATCAGTGATGTCATCAGTGATGTCACTGACCATGTCATGAGTGATGTAATATGTGACGTCATCAGCAGTGCATTGCGGGGCGCGAGTTATAGTTACCTGAACTAACTATAACGGGGGAATTTCACGGGTTTTGTACGAGTGCAATGTCCAACTAACTATAACTGTCCCTAAAACCTTATGGTTTTTTCAGTGAATATATATATATATATATATATATGTGTGTATTACTTACTGGCAGTCACCAGCAGGTAGTTATAGTTAGGACCTTGTTTCCATAGGAAAAGCATTTTTTGTTTTGCCAATAACTTTAGAGCCGTTTGAAGAATCTTCCAGAGATTTGCAAAACTATTATGATGCTCACTTCAGCCACTATCTTTAAAATTTTGGGGTGATCCGTCAAGTGGGGGCCAAGAACAAGGGGGTGCTTAAAAGCGCATTTTCCCCATGTTAATTCCCATAGGACTTTTAGACATGGCTACAGCCCGAACTGCTGAACGGAATTACACCAAATTTGGCAGTAAGTTAGATGTTGGTCAAGGAAATGCCTTTTTGTGATTTGTTATAAATCCGTTTAGTAGTTGCTGAGAAATTTAAAGAAATTCCCAGTTGTGTAGATAGGGACGTGGTGGATCCATAACCCCTCCGATCTCATGCTGAGATCTGATTGACTGCCAACACTTCAAACCAGGAAGTGTTGGCAGCCATCTAGTGACTCTGTAGAACTGAGTCACAAGTAAAAAGGTTAAAAAAAAGGAAAAGGGGCAGGGTAGAAACATCCTGACCCCCTAGGCCTCTTTGGGAGGTCTCACAGGGACCCCCAAGGGCCCCAAATTAAAAAATATATATATATTTTCAACAAGAGCTGTGTTGGATCCGTGACTCCTGGCGAAATTCAAAAAAAACATTTGAAGTGTGGGCTGCCGCGCTTCATTTATTATAGGCCCCTGGGTGGGCCATGTCCTGGGTCATGTGGAAATAAGGATACAGGGGGCCCGTGTGGCCCCTCACATCCACAGGGACTGCCACCCCCAGACTGTTACATAATAATGCGTGGGCGACTCCGGTTCCCTGACACAGCCCCAGCGACCGCCACCTCCCGGGGCACACAGATGTTTATTTTAAGAAAATGTGGGGGAGGTCCTACCACATCCCCTGCAGCCCCAGGGACCACCCCTTCCTGAGGCACAAATACAATAATTAAGGGGGTCTGTTGCAGACCCCAGGCACCACCACCTCCCCAGGGCTTAATTCACAAAGGAGTCCCTGCTGACTCCCGGAGGAGGCGGGGAGCCAGCAGGGAGCGTGGGGGCCTTGAGGCTCCTGCTGCGGTCCCCAACGTTTCAAAAGTGGGTGCCCTGGGTGGGACCAGGGCACTAAAACTACAGGCCCCGCCCCGTGGCATAGGGTCCCCAGTGCCAAAATTGTCCCATGAGGGGGGCTGCTTGGCCCCCCTCCCTTTAGATAAATATTTTTCAAAAATAGAAAAGTCCGTGCCCCAGGAAATGGGGTCCCTGGGGCAAAAAATAGCCCAAAGAAGGGGAGGCCGCGTGGCCCCCCATTCTTCTTTAAAAAGTTTTAAAATAATTTAAAAAAGAAAGGGCGGGCCCCGGGGGATGGGGTCCCTGGGGCCAAAATAGGCCTAGGAGGGGGACCAAATGGCCCCCTCCATTTAATTTTTTTTAAAAGGGGCAGACCCTGGAGGATGGGGTCCCCGGGATTCAAATATCCCATGAAAGGGGTCAATAGGCCACCCTTCCTAAAAAATAGAAACTTTATTTTTTTTAAACCCGGCAACTCGCCGGAGGCCCTGCCCCCTTTCTCCACCACTCTTTACTCTAAAGGTATATGGCAATTGGTATAATTCTAATTGGCAAAGACAACCTACCTGTAAGTCCCTAGTATATGGTTGGGTATGTAGGTTGAGAGACCCCAGTGCACTGCTCTTGTGTCTTGTGTCCTTTTAAGGCCAGGCCTGCCTTGCAGGCTGGTTTAAAAAAAAAAAAACTATATACAAATTCGACTTTGGAATTAAAAGTACTTCCAAAGTTCAAAACTAACTTTCTTATGACTTATCAATCATCCGTAAGTTCTGCCCTATGTGCTCCAAGGGTAGGGTGCATTGTTATAAGAAGCAGAGACAATGCAAAAGATGTTTTAAATGCCCTGGTAAGGAAATATAGAGAAAGTAATTTTCCCTATTGCAGTGCTATTAGCCCCATAGTCTAACATGGGGAATACATAATTAAATCTTATAAAGGCTATCTTTTGAGTCAAGCTGGCTGGCAATATTATTCAAAGTATCAAATGAACGGTCACATTAAATCCAACAACTTGCCAAAGTTGTATTGAATGTAAGCATTACAGGAAAGTGGTTTTAGAACTTACAATCCCGGAAGTTACCTAAAATAGCCCTCTAGCAGCCTCTTCTGATTGGTCAGCCTTTGACAGCCTGAGCCAAGCTGCTCCCTGAGTAGGTGTGAGGAGGCCTGGGGCTGAAACATGGCAGCAATTTGGCGAGAGGAGATTGGCTTCCTGGAGAAGCCAAGCAGAGTAAGGGTGCTGGGGAGAAAAGCTGGACTGCAAAGGCAGGAGAACAGATGTCACAGGACTCAAACCAGCCCACCACTTCCTTTATCCCCAGCCAGATGGGAGTCCCCCTAATTAGAGTAGGAGAAGAGCTGGGAGGGGAGCATAGTCAGTTGTTAGTCACACCTTTTGGTTGGGTTACACAAACACACTCACCAAGGAAAGATTTTCTCAATTTTGATATTTGGTAGACTAGTGCATTGGGCTTCGAAAGAAGTGGTCATTGCAAAGAGAGGTAGCTTCAAACCTATTGGTTAAGGTGTCCCCCTCCTGCCAACCCAGAATGGAGGATAAATATGGAAGAGCTGCAGGTCCTCTTCGAATCACTGCCTGGAACATCAGAAGCCTGCACTCCTCAAGACTGCACCCACGGCACTCTCAAGGCGCCACTAACAAAGGACTGTGCCTGACTCAAAGGAAAAGGAGTGGAGTCCTTGATCAGCAACAGGTACTAAAGGGCTGGAAGAAGTCACCTGCAAAAAGCAAAGATAGGATTCCCCAGCTGACCAGTTGCAATTGGATGTTCCCGGCCTGCACAGGTGCATTGTGGGAAATTGAGTCCTAGCCCCCAAGAGGCAATTCAGAGTATTTGAACCCTTGGCTGGTGCTACTGGGCACTTATTCTTTCCCAAAGGAACTCAGAACCAACAAGATTTAACAGTTTGGAAACTTTTTGCAAGGTTTTGCAGAATAGCTCCAGTAGGAGACCAGCTCGACATCAAGAGTCGAGCTGCCATCATTGACGTGCAAATCAGCCTGACCGTGCTGGTGTGTCCCGCTCAAAGCTCCACAGCTCCTTGCAGTTGATAACAAAGACTTCCAGAGGCTCATCGAGGGATTGAGCTGCAGCAGCCTGCTGTTGTTGAATCGAACTCTGGATCCAAGGACTCGCCGTCGAGAGAAAATCTCCATGAAAAAGACCAAGTCCGAAGGTAAACCTTTGACCAGGACCTAGCCCTCAGCCTATTCGACCCACGCTCCATTGTGGTTGCCCTAAAACGTAAACTTTTTCCCAGTGCAGCATGACACGATAGCCGTGAGTGGTGGTTTGAACCTCTTGAAGCTAGAATGCACAATATTTGATCCTTAAAAATTCATATCTCTGGTTCCCTACATTGGATGTTTGTTATTTTGGGGTTGTTTTGAAGATAGCAATAGTTTCTATTTGTATAAATTGGTGTTGGATTTTTATTTTGAGTTGTCTTTTACTTATTTATTGTTTTGGTGACATTAACTGCTTTACACATACCAGTCTCCTAAGTTAAGCCTGACTGCTCTCTTGCTAAACTACCAAAGGTTAAGCAAGGATTAATTTACTGAGACTTGGCTGGACCTATTAGTGCATTTAAGGTAAACAGGCATGTGACTGTGAGAAGGCTATACTCAGAAAGAGGAGGCATACTCTAATGTATGGAATGTAAGGAGAGGGCCACTCTGCAAAGAAAGAAGATAAATCAATCAAGATTTGTAATTAAAGGTCAATGTTCCATGTAGAGCTTTAGGAATACAGTGAGAAGTAGGTTTCTGAGATTGTATGCTATCTGAAGATGTAAAACTGTAGAAAGAAACAACATTATACAACACTCTATGTGTAGAGAAGATTGCTTAAACATGCGGGTCCGAGTATGCAGATCATTTAAACAATATGGGCCCAAGCCTGCTGTGAGCCAAACCCTAGACAGCCAGAAAACCCCAGATGACATGGGAAGCAATAACCACAGAAGAAACAGCCAACATCATGGGAAACATCCACTCAGGGGCACCACCGGACACCTGCTCCACTACATCTACAACATGGGCATCTCCCCAATCAACGAAGTACTCACAAGCATCCTGAACACCTTCATCACCACCACGAAGTTCCCAGATATCTGGAAACACACAACAGTCTACACACTTATGAAGAACCCTTCAGCCGACCCCACCAAGCTAGAAAACTACTGTTTGATCTCCCTTCTGTCCTACCCAGCCAAGGTCATGGAGAAAGCAATCAACAAGCAGCTCAACCTCTGCCTCAGTACACATCAACTCCTAGACACCATGCAATCAAGTTTCAGACCCAATACAGCACCGCAACTGCCCCTATTATAGCAACTATCAACATCAGGATGATCCCAGACTGAGGAGAAACAGCGACCCTCATCCTTCTTGACTTCTTAGTGGCCTTCGTCATGGTGTCTCACTCCACCCAGATTACATGAAATATGCACTTAAAGACCAGCTCTCAATTGGATCTGCTCCTTCCTCACAGGAAGAACATAAAAAGTCAATATGCCACCCTACACGTTGAAAGCCAAGAATCTCTTCTGTGGAGTCTCCAAAGGATCATCTGTCAGTCCAACCTTGCTCAACATCTACATGACCCCACGGGCTGATCTCATAAAATCGCAATGCATCAGCATACTTTCCTACGCAGACTACACCCAACTGCTACTCTCCCTGACGGACAACACCTCTGTGACAAAATCAACTTCACCACTTGCATGACATCGCTAGCCACCTGGATGAAATCACACAGCCTAAAGCTCAACTCAGACAAAACTGAAATCATGATCTTCGGAAGGAAAAACCTCTGCTTGGAATACCACCTGGTATCCGGTAGACATTGGCTCCACACTAACCTCCACCACCCACGCCAGAAATCTAGGCATCTTCCTAGATGAGAAGCTCGACATGACTGCCCGGATAAACACGGCGATCTCTACCTGCTTCCACATCCTGAAGATGCTGTGAAAAATCTTCAAGTGGTTACCAGAGAGCACTAGGAAAACAATCACACAGGTGATAATCAGCAGACTTGGCTCTGGCAGGGCACTAAACACAGGAATCACCAGGCAGCTCTGGAACAGGCACCAAACCATCCAAAACGATGCAAACTTATCCCCAATCTACCTTGCTGCACCAACATCGCCTCACACGTCAAGGAACTTTACTGGCTGATCACACTTGGTTCAGATTCCTCACAAATATAAAGCACTGCACAGCCTAGGCCTC
The DNA here is from genome assembly GCA_963921515.1 of Calotriton arnoldi. Classification (NCBI taxonomy): domain Eukaryota; kingdom Metazoa; phylum Chordata; class Amphibia; order Caudata; family Salamandridae; genus Calotriton; species Calotriton arnoldi. The sequence goes on along the minus strand of CAWUFW010006548.1, from coordinate 615,587 downwards.
ACCTACCTCAACAGCCACGTTCACTTCCACCAACCTCCCAGGCACCTACGCTCAGCCACACTCTCACTAGCTCATGTACCTCGCATACAAAAAAACAAAGCCAGAGGTCGCATACTCTTGTACATCTCCCCCAAAATGAAATGACATCCCACATCACATCAGAGCCTCCTCATCACTTCTTGAGTTCTGCAAGAAGCGGAAGACCTGGCTGTTCGAATACTCTCACCTGGGAGACAGCCGCCTACCCACCTGCGCAGCTCATGCATTTCTTCATGGATGATTAGCAAGCTATACAAATAGGCAGAACATAACACTAATATCTGTGGCTTCTCAGCAATATTTTTTCTCTATTAAAAGCAGGAGTTGGCTTCTTAAAAAATAAAAAATCAACATTCCTGACGCACTGAGGGACATTTTTCTACCTTACTACTCAAGACTGACATAACTTGTGTGGCTGTTCAGTGCAGGAAAATAAGTGATGGATGACCCACAGAATAGGGTATAGGCCACTTTAAAACAACCGCCTGAAGGCAAGTAGGCTACTTGTTCAAGGGTTACTAGCGGCAAATGAGCCCTACCATTAGACTCAAGCAGCTCCCTCACCTCTAAATGGGGCATGGGTAACATGATTTGACATAGTGGGAGCAACAAAACAAATCTTTATGATGGATCTCTTGCTATGCCAAACCTTCAATGTCCACAAAGACACTAAAGCAATCCTTCTCCAGGGTTGTCAGCAGGGTCTAGTAATCAATCCCCTTGGACTGCTATGATACATGTAAAAAAATGAGAATATATGTTGTTTCAATGCCACCTCATTCCCTGAGGGTAACGTAAAAGTAAACAAATGCTCTTGATTCTGGAATATTTAAATTCTAAAATTATGACTGGCGTACGCCTACTTTACTGTATTAGGTTTTTGAATTGCTTATAGTTAAAGTATCCTTTCCTCTGATTTTGTATCCATGTTTTGAGTAGCATCCAATACTGTCATAGGTATTTTGCATTATTGTGTGATATCATGGTCTACCGGTTTTAGATATCTTTTTACTTTACTTTTTATAAATTGTCACCACCTTTATGCAACCTGTAACAGGCCTTTGTGAGAAGTACTCTGTCACTCGCTGGGTTAATTCTGTGCTACGGAAAACTGCCAATAAATAAATAAATGATTGTATTTTGTTGTATCTTTTCTTAAGACAACTTACATAAATTTACAACATTTTATCCCATTAATACAAACATATATAAGATGAATTCCCTTGTATATCACATTTCCTTTTCACCCTGTGTTTTCATGTTTAAAAAACTAACAATGAATGTTAAATTAAAATAACTCATTGTTTCTCACGTTTCACAGTCTTAGTTTTCGTGCTCTTTTTCAGACTATGGAAACAGTATTTTTAATATAAAAATAGCTGGTATCTTTTTTTGCTTAATGAGTTTGTCTATTATTTTTCCCATAATTTTATAAAGACGGACAATATACTACTTGGCATTGAAATAAATATGAATAAGTTAATAACACTTCTTACAAAGAAATCTCTATATCATGAATTCTCAATATTGGCCTGATTCACAAAAATGTTTGCTGTGACTTGTTTTTGTTCTTATGGTTTTACACCTCAGCTCCAAGTGTAATTCCAGTGTAAGCCATGAGAACTCCTCCTTACATACATACCTCTAAAAAGGTGCACGGGTTGTACTGTACAATAAAACTTTGGAGGAAGCCAGTATTCATATACAAAACCATTTCTTCTGATGGAGTTTGGGTGTGTCCTGATCACTTTCCCATCCTGGAAAGCAATCTACTCCTAGGGGCATATTCACAAGGACTTATCGCCGAGTTAGCGCCACCTTAACGCATCAAAAGCGGAGATAGATTTAACGCCCCATTCACAAGCGGGTGCAAACTGCAGACAACGCCAGTATTCCCGCAATAACTGCAGCAAAATTTACCTCCACGGGTGACACCACCAACTAACTCTAATGAGATGCAGAGTAGGCGTTCCCGTGCAAAAACACACGAAAACACCACTACACCACATTCACAACGAGCTGCCAGATCTGCGATGCGAGCCAAAAACAGGCGATAAGCCGCGGTAGCAGCAGGGATTTAACACCTGCCTTCTGCTGGTGTTAAGCAGGACGACTACCTGCAGTATGAAAGGGAGCCCAGCCCAGAGCCACATCTGAAGACCCACAGATGCCATGGAGACAATGATCATGCAGCTCGGAGACCCATGAGGGCCACAACGCCCACCGCCACCACTCCCAGCCCCCCCGGATTCCCCCCCAGACAAACACATACCGTGCACGACACAAGAGCCACAAAAAGCGCATGATGTCACACAATGACAACAAGAAACACACGTGTGGTCAGAAGAACGAGAAACAGTCACTCATCATTGAAGTAACAACCAAAAACTTTATTGAAATACAACACAAAACACCAAAGCGGAAGACTCCTGTCGGGTCCGTCCGGGACAATCTTGATGTCACAGCCTGGAAAATAAAGCACAAAATCAGAACGTGTGTCATGCGCACATCAAAGGAGCGAGACACAGAGAAACAGAGAAGGAAAGAAAGGCAGAGAGAGAAAGAGAGAGAAGGAAAGGAAAGGAAGGGAGAGAGAAAGAGAGAGAAGGAAAGGAAGGGAGAGAGAGAGAGAGAGAGAGAGAAGGAAAGGAAGGGAGAGAGAGAGAGAGAGAAGGAGGGACACTGTCGCCCCCGCGCACCCAGGTCTGCAATCTGTAATCGAGGCCAGAGTCAATCATGGCAGAGTTCATCTCACTGCACACTGCAACAACGCCTGTCCGTCCCTGCGCACACATGCAGCCACACCCTACCCCCTCCCGCCGGCCAGCGCTGGCTGTCCGCACTTATGCACCCAGGCCCCACTGCTCACCTGCTGCCAACAGTGTGTCCACCAGTGGGCACACCACGTGCCCGTGCAAGCTCCAGGCCCAGGTCCCGCCACCATGGCATGCTCCACATCATGCGGACCCGCACCACGGCCCAGCAGGTCCCACACATGATGCTGAGTCCTGAGGCATCAATGGCAGAGACCACATCAGTGCACACGTCATCATCGCAGGCTGCACACCTGCTCAGCAATTTCAGTGCCACTAACCCTGTGCAACCCCAGTCAGCGCCAAGTGGTGGTAGGCCTGTGACGGGCGCAAGGCTTCGGGTGCCACTAACTGTGCAACCCCAGTCAGCGCCACGTGGTGGTAGGCCCGTGATGGCCGCAAGGCTTCGGGTGCCACTAACTGTGCAACCCCAGTCAGCGCCACGTGGTGGTAGGCCCGTGACGGCCGCAAGGCTTCGGGTGCCACTAACCCTGTGCAACCCCAGTCAGCGCCACGTGGTGGTAGGCCCGTGACGGCCGCATGACTCTGGGTGCCACGAACCCTTTGCGCAACAACTCATGGGCCCTTTATGATTGAGAATCGTGGAACGTCCGTCATCCAGTCACCACCGGCAGTGGGGAATGTGACGTTGTCGGCCCCTTATATTGGCGGGGTCACATGGTCTGTGACGCCTGTGCCGGATGGGTGTGGTGTGTGTGCAAATCTGCCCTCAGGGAGTGGCTGTGACATGCTGACAACTAGACCAGCGACCTGCAGACCATTAGCGTGTAAACCTGTGACTTGTAGCTATGTGGCCCCCCCTCGGAGCGTAAGCGGAGTGGTCTGGCCTGGCATACGCCGGACCAGCGCAGGGCTTGCAACAATGACTCGGGGGCTCTGGGCGTGGTTCAGTCCATGTCCGGACAAGGAAGTGACTAATGTGTGTGTCCCTGTTGTAGTGTATACGGCACCCGGAACGCAATCGGCAATGAAGCACAGTGTGACTGGAATTCCACTAGATGAGCATCATTGACGTTGGGGGGAATCACTGACCCTACATTCATCCACACATTCATACATGAATGATGAAAGACATGACACAGCAGTGCGTATCTGAATGTTTAATGCACATCCAGTGGAGTTTTGCAGCTGGAGCAGTACAGGGCCATGCCAACCCCACTTCACAATATGGGCCCGTGGAGGGCCAGCCAGAGTCCATCGGGGAATGACAAGTACAGCGGAAGAGGAAGAGTACAGTCCGCAGTCTGGTCGCCGTGTCATTGGTCACAAAACAGGATATGGCAGTCCATGTCGCGGTCCAAGGTGAGTGCAGCAGAGTTTATTGGGGGTCAGTGGAAGGTCATGGGGCGATGTGCGGCACCAAGCAGCAACAGGCCAGGTGGCGGACATGAATGCTAGTGCCTCCTTCTGAACTCAAGCCCATCCACGTCCTCATCCTCGGATGTGTGCTCTGCCCCACCTGTGGGTGGTGCAGTTCCGGCTGCGGCACTGTGTGCCACTGACACATCAGGGTCCCGGAGGTGGATTGTCGGCCGCACTGTGTGGCAGTGACACATCAGGTGCTGTAGTGGAAATGCCTTCCGCACTGTGAGGCACTGACACACCAGGGGGCGGAGATGTGGATGCTGTAGGAGCAGCAGCATTCATCTGCGCCACGCCTTGTGGCAGCAATGCCATGATGAGGACATGCAGGGCCTGGTAGATCCCAGCTACATTTTGCTGATGTGCAGCGGTGGCTGCCATCCTTTCCGCCTCCATCCGCACCATGTCCTCCATGAGCCTCCCCGCATGTGTGCCATCTCATGGCTGAGATCGCTGGAGCCACTCTGAGCGGACAGGTGTTCTTGTCTCCGAGTCATGACTCCAGCGATGTCAGCCAGGGCTCGTTGGAGACCATGGAGCGGCGTGTGGGTGTCCGTTAGGGACTGGAGGTGGTCCCTGATGGGACTCAGACACCCATGGATGGCGTCAAGTTTGGTAGCCATGAGGTCGAACCCCCACCCGCACCTGCTCAGCCATCTCCCTCTGGCCCTCCAACACACGGCGTTGGAAGGCCATTTGTTGTTCGGGGGTCTTGGGAGACAGCCGGGGTTGTGGGTGCCTCCTGCTGGGTGGTTTGTGGAGTGGGTGGGGTCTCCTCGATGCAGCTGGGCTGCCCTGGTCCTGGAGGTGATTGGTGGATGAGTTCAATGATGTCTTGGAGGGCTTGGGTGTCGATGCTGGTGGTGTCCTCCTCGTCATCAGTGAAGAGTGGCTGGGACTGCTCTGCAGGAGGTGTTGATGGTGCCCCTGCAATGTGAAGGGGAGATGCTGTGTTACAATGTGTCCACATGTATGTAGCCGCATGGTACATGTTCACATTCAGACAGCATGGCAATGTACATTGTGACAGTCTGTAGATCAGGGCCATGATCCAGAGTCATTGTGGGTGTGCACTGTGCTCTGCTTGATTGTGCATGTGTGCCATTGTGGCCATCTCCCCCGTCCCCCAGTACCTGGTGGTTACTCACCCTGTTGCTGTTGTGTTGTGTCATGTCGAGCAGTGTCCGGTGCCCCGACTCCTGCCACGGTCTCCACACTGATGACTGTCGACACCAGCTCCTCCATGTCATCCAGCTCCAGCTGTGGCGCTGGGCTCCCACCTCCAGGCTGCATTGCTGCCTTCTGGTTGCCTGCGAGTTTCTCCTTGGTTTTGCACTTGATGTCAATCCATCGCCTCTTGACCTCGTCCATTGACCTCTTGTGCTCTCCGACGGCATTCACCTTGTCCACGATGGACCGCCATATTCCATTTTTGGTGCCCAATGACACATTGGAGGTGACGAACAGTTGTTGATGGTGTTCTATCCATGACCAGGATCCTATTCTCCTGCGGACTGAACTTCGTCTTCCTCTTCTTCTTGTCCTTGCCCTTCCCTGTCCCCGAGGTCCCAGGCTGGTCGACCGGGGTGCTTGTGGGGTTCTGCTCGTCCTCTGCGCCTGCTCCGGCTGCCTCCATGGTGCTTCGGTGTTGGTCATTTTGTGTTTGTGTGTTTTTTCTACTTTTGTAGTGATTTTCCCGCCTGCCGTGTGTGTATAGCAGGCCTGGTGCTGCTTATCGCTGATTTCCTCATCGCGGTTTGGCCCATCGCATGTTTTTTTGCATTGGGGTTTGGGTTTTTATCACCGTCGCGGTTGTTGTATTGCGGACATTGTCCGCGTTTTCGGGAGACCATCGCATGGTACCGCCGTGTTGTGAATTCCACGTTAACACAGGGTTATTTTCCCGCGATAGACTGCGATGTGTAAAGTTGCGTTAACATTTTTTGGAGATGTTTAGCGCACGTTCTTCTGAATATCCCCCCAGATCTTTCCTGGTATAAATCTGAGGTGGAAAAGCTTGGGGAAACACATAAACTGATGTGTTCATGAGTCTTCACAAACTCAGAAGGCTAACATCTTATAACACTCACTTCCACCCATACATGTGAGCTGCTCTTGCATAAGTGTATAATGTAGTGTACACATACCCAGGATTAATTGATTTAAATCTGCACGAATGGTTTGATAAATAAGAGGCATAAATAAGTCAATTTGCGACAACATGGGCCTCGGTGAACGGGCCCGCTGTCTTTAATCCAGGATCGTTGTAGTCTAAAACGACCAAATGTCTAGCATCACATTTACTCATACATTCTTAAAACAAAAACAAAAAATACTCAGTATTCGACTTAACAGAGAATATTCAGTGGAATGGCTCGAACATGAAAGAAATTCGGCACATCCTACATCATGAACAATAAAGATGAAGGCATGCATTGCCTTGCCTTATCTACAGATCTTAGAGGACAAGTACAACATTTGGATGAGCGAAACAAGATCACAGAGAATTCATGCTCCGATAAGGCTGTTACATTTTAATGCACCTCACTAAGCTATACTTTGAGGGCCTGACTATAGGTGCCCAGGCCAATAAAATCGGATACCAGAATTTATCGGGCATGATAATTATCGCTTATTTAAAATTCTACGTGTAAATTGGATAGAACATGTGGATTTATTGGGTATTTTCACATTTTAAATTACAGCAGTTTCGGCCTTCTGAAACTTAACTGGGGTAGGAGTGAACTTTATCGTACATGAAACTACAAGAATGTGAGAAATTCGAATAATTTGCTTTTGCGTATTTACACGAAATTTCTGAAAAATTATGGGGCATATTAGCAAGACTGGCGATAAAATTATCGCCGTTTTAGCGGCAGGAAACTGCCGCTAAAACGACGATAATTGGCTTGCTAATAAGCGTTATAGAATTCCAATAGAAGCCCAGGTTAGATGAGCAGGACATCTAACCTGGGCTTCTATTGGAATTCTATAACGCTTATTAGCAAGCCAATTATCGCAGTTTTAGCGGCAGTTTCCTGCCGCTAAAACGGCGATAATTTTATCGCCAGTCTTGCTAATATGCCCCTGTGTTTTTAATGCAACTCTGTAATTGTGTGCTATATTTTAGCACGAAATGCGTCCTCACCTCAATTTTTGGCACAAAGACACATTTAAACAAAAGCACCACGAACAACAGCTACCCTTATTCTGTTGTTCCTGTGGGTTTGTGGTAAAATTGTCACCATGAGTGGTGCGTAGTTACGCGAAGTGAGGTAATTGCATAACGCTGTAAATTTCGCAGGGCAAGCATAACACGAAAGTTCCGAAGCTACGCAAATTATGCTGCTGTAATTCAAATTTCTACCAGGCCTAGTAACTAAAAGATGTGACAAACCTCGCCCCACGTATATTGGACCACTCCACAAACAGTTGTTTGTACAGCAATCACAATTTAATAGGACACTTGGAATCAGACCGTTTGAAGGCCTAACCTAAAAAAAGGCAACATAAATGTATGTTAAGTAATTGTACTACCCCATTTCTCATTCCTCAGAAAAACCTACAAGTATTGGTTGTGCTTCTAAGATTGGAAATAAATACAGATCTCTGAAACCTCTGTTGATCTCCAAATCATAAAAAAGTGCACTAAAATAAAGCAGAGTAAAGCAACACTGCAACAGGCTTGTTTCATTAAAAGTGAAGTTCTATAGGGAAAAGGGTGGAATAGAGATTGTAGGTAATGTTTAATATCTGTTCCCAACTCAGTGTATGCTGTCCCACTCCCTGTCATAATAAACAAAAACCATTTCCCTCCTGAGCTGCAGTGTCAGCTCTCTAATGACAATGCTCAGTTTCTGACAGGGGTCAACTGGAGCATGATTACCTTTTTAAACTAAAGGCGATGATTGATGATCTGTACAGTGATTTGTTGAAGTATTTACTGCCAGATAAAAGATATTCACAGCGTGTTCTCCACTCTTGTAAAAGGAGAAGGGCACCAATAAACCATGTTTGTAATATGTAATATATTTATGAATATTATTTTGAAAAATAATCGAAAATATTGAAATAAATATATATACTCGAAGATAATTTTATAATTTTATATTTGAGTTTGATAGGTGTCTTTTTATCTTTGTGTCTATCTATCTATCTATCTATCTATCTATCTCTATCTATCTATCTATCTATCTATCTATCTATCTATCTATCTATCTATCTATCTATCTATCTATCTATCTATCTATCTCATAATTATTTAAATGTTCCTAATTAATTTTTGTGTTTTATATAGCACCACTCATCACCTTGAACACAAATCAAAAGACTGCATTGAGATGTTCAGTTTTGAGGAGGTCCCAGAAATGAAGGTGTTCCCATACATTCAACGAGCATGCAGGACTCCCCACCTCCTCAAGGGACAGGGCCCAGAAGACTGCAAGACAAACATTAACAGTGGCGGCTCCTCCACTATGGTGGAGGAGCGGTGCCCCACTGAACAAAAGGAAAACTAAAATGATAATAACTATCGTTATTATCAATTTAGTTTTCCTTTGCAGTCAGTGACTCTCGGGGTGAGGCCGGGCCGGGCACAGCAGGGGAAAGGAGTGCAGTGGGCATGGCCGCTGGCCAGCCCTCGCGGGCAGGCCAAACAGTCATGCGCACTTTGCATCTTCCCCACCAGGCTGCATTATGCAGCCTGGTAAGCAACATGCAAAGCCTTCAATTCTCCATCTGAGCGCCGATCCATGGCGCTCAGACCAATCACAACGCTGAATTGCACAATTGTGATTGGCTCAGGGGAACCTGGGAGCCAGGTGCTTCCTGCTGCTGGCCGGGACTGCAAGAAGAAGGAAGAAGTTGGAGAACAGAGCTGAGGTGGCGGGCAGCCATTTCAGGTAAGTGGTTATTTAAATTTTTTATTCGTCGTCGTCCCTGTCTCTCCACCCGAATCCGGTAGCAGCCGCTACTGTACATTGATGTAGTCCACAACAATGGAATAATCAGGTGATCCCTCACCTATAATAAACAGTGAACCTTCATTACTGAGGTATGGTGCAAGGTCACTCAGAACTACTCACCAGTCCTCAGCCGTGATTCGAAGTGGCTGCCATCAAAAGCCAGCACTTTCAAAACAGTACAATAAACACATAACTTATCATCATCCTTTTAAAGCCTTATGTGGATGTATAACGCAACTTTCAGAAACCAAAAAACATAAGTTAAACAGTTGACTAAGAATTTAGAGATTAGGTGCCAGATTTATCAAAATGTCACGAAACGCAGCAAGATAACTTGCTGTGCCATGCTGCGTGACAGGTAGAGAGCAGGGAAGTGCCATATCTACTAAAATATGACGCATTCCTGCTCTCTCCCTGCGCTGGTGCATTGAGTGCTGCAGAGCATCAATGCAGGGGGTTTGCATTGTAAGCAGGATTGTTTTTCTGCAGAAAGGGACGCCATCATGCACAAAAACAATCCCCTGAGGCATTTTCCTCTTTCTATGTGTGCTGCAGAGTGCAGCACACCTATAATAAATAGCGGGGTGAATGGAAGAAATTTCTCCTTGTTACACCTCTGTTGGGAAGGTGTATCATTTTGACATACTCGCAGGTTTATCACCCGTAATCTGGGATTGCATCGAAATCCATGGATGGATGCATGGGAACGCCCATGTTCCACCCATGAAACGATTTCCAAATGCAGTGTAGTGCAAGATAGCGATTTGCTCTACCTTGTGTTACTATTGAATTTACTAAGCAACACATAACCACACAAGGTAGCTTTGCATGGCTTAGTAATTCTTATTTAAGTCCTTGTGCTGCCTTGCGTCACTTTGCGCCAGGGACATCTTAAGGATTTTGCGGGCCCTGGGCCAAACCTATTTTGGGGGCCCCTATTCAGAACAGCTTTGAGTTTATAATTCAATTTCAGCTCTTCATACCCTCCTTAGCCAGGTTACTGGGGGTGCACAGGCACTCTGGTCCAAATTCTAAATGTGTTGACATCTAATTTTCAGGGATAGTGATGTTTGTTTTCAATGTTGTAACACAGCAGCATCTCACTAATGTTACTGCAAATAATTTCTATGAGACCCTCCCATTTCTCATATGTGAGGTCCTGTTTTGATCTAAAAGAAACTTCTTTTTATGGATGTTGCATGAAACATAAACACATTTCTCTGCAAAACGTCTGTAATAGACTCTCACACATCAATCACATTAAAAGTAAATTTAATAAAACAAGCATTTAAAACAATCTGTTTAAGAATTATTCAAGGTCATCAAGGCAAGAACAGAGCTGGCACTATCAGGGGACCCCTGAAAGGCTGGAGCCCTGGGCCAGAGCCCACTTTGCCCATGCCTTAAAACGTCTCTGCTTTGCGCAACTCAACGGTGATGCAAAGGTTTAGTAAATCTGGCTCTTAATCTGGGGAGTTTATCACATGTTGAATGAGGTCCCGCTTCTGGTTTGTGCATACATCAGCTCTCTATAGTAGTGAATTGAAAATTTCGTGCCATAATTTACAAAGTAGTGATTTCTATAAACACTTGGGGGCTTATTTATGAAGGTTTTGCATCACACTTGTGCCACGCAAGGGAGCGCAAGGTTGACACAAAACCTAAGCAAGATTTATCAAGCCATGCAAGGCCAGTCTGTGAGGCCCTACATAAGTTTATAAATCCAGAGGAATGCAAAGCAGTGCAAATTTCTGCGTTGCTTTACTGTGCCCAAGGGAGGCGTTCCATGGGTGGAGCATGGGTGTTCCCATTCATACACTCATGGATTTGGGGGCATTCCCAGATTTGCCAACAATGGTAAACCTGGGAATGCATCAAAATGCTACACCTGGAGAGGAGACATAGTGAAGAGAACTATCTTTACTTCTCATTCTCTCCTCTTTTTATTTGCAGCACACATAGTAATGGAAAATGATTCAGGGGGTTGTTTTTTGTGCAGGATGGTGTTCCTTCCTGCACAAAAACAATCCTGCTTACAATGCAGGCACACTTGCACCATGGTGCAAAGGTGCCTGCATTGGTGCTAGGCCGCACAATGTGCACCGGCGCTGGGAAATGGCAGGAATACGCCGTATATGGTTAAGTTCAGTGCTCCTGCCCTTTGCCTATCATGCAGCGCAGCGCAACACAGCAAGGTGACTTGCTGCTCTGCACTGGGTGATTAATTGCTAAATTTGCCCCTTGTTTCTTCCTTTTTTGACACACATTATTAAGTAAGGTGCAGAGCAAAGGAAGAGTGAAACCGAAAATAATCTTCTTTGCATATTTTATTCTGGTTAGTGGATAGATGACGACTTTATTGCCATGACAGCTGCCACACACAATTTACATAAACACTCAAATGGTGACAAGAAATTCAACACGCTGCTTAAGTTCAAAACAACATTTGAAAACGTATTGAACTGAGACCAATCCAACCTGTTGAAAACTAAGCACATTAATCCCTGCCTCTCAATTTATATTCAATAGACAATCACATGTTCTGCATACAGTACGCAGCTCGTTCCTCTTGTTTGAGTTTGAAGTAGTCCCAGTCAGTCCTGAAGAGAAAGTATCTGTTGTTGTATTTATATGCAAGATCCAATAGAATGGCATTACTTCTGATTGTGGTAGGTGCTTGGCAGTGAGGTCATCAATGTAATAGTAATGCTTCAAATTCATTTCGGCTCTCTAAGGTTCACTTGCACCAATTGTTTTGTTCCTAGGTAACAACATAACATTATGCTTGTACGAAATATAACATTTTTTCAACACGTAATACGTTAAAATCTCCCAAGCTATGGGCCAGATTTACTAAGATTTTGCGTCAATTGCACAACATTTTTGGTTCAGTTCGTAGAGAAGAGGAAAAAACAAAGAGAAATAAAGATATTTCTCCTCATTACGCCTTACCTGGAGAGGCGTAGCTTTTTGATGAATTCAAAGGTATACCATTGTTGGCAAATCTGGCAATGTGCCAAAATCCATGGGTGTTGCTTGGGAACACCCACACACCACCCTTGGAGCGCCTCACTGGGGCAGAGTTAACGCAATGCAGCAATTTGCGCTGCGTTACTCCAGATTTATCAAGCCAATCAAGGTGGCCTTGCGTGACTTGATAAACCACACTTAGTAGTTGTGTCACACTTGCACCCTATTTCATGGTGCAAGTGAGGCACAATTACTTAATAAATATGGCCCTAAACATCCTAATTCCCATGTCATCTGGCATGCACACGCAAATAACGCTGCAATTGTGTGACGCTAAAACCTACAGACAGAGCTGGCCTTTGATCGGAGAGTACCCTAAGCGAAACCAAATTTGGCACCCCCTCTCATTCGCCCTCTTTAACTGTCTGTGTGTTGAAAAAATGGAAGTAGTAGGGGATGCACTTTTCTATGCAACCATGCTGGAAGAAGTTTGCTGCAGGTAGCTCTTACGCCCCTCTAATGATTGGTGCATTAGGCCCACATTGCACATGCTAAAGGCCAGCCAAATAGCCTTGTGCAATTGCAAAAAGTCCATGGTGCAGTATTTTCTGCGACTCTTGCAAAGAGGCATATCATTAGGTACAATCTTCATACAGATAGCTGCCCAAGAGTTACATGTACTTTGTGTAGAAAAATGTGTGCTGTCTGACACCTCTACTTTGCCCATTAATTTGATCCTGTTTTAGGATAGTGCTATTATGCAATGAGTCCCAATGGTAAATCAAGGTGCTGTGTGTGATTTTAGTAGGTATGGCTTATAGTTGATGCCTAGTGGTATTTGTGCCATTTCTGCCCGTCATGCGTACTTTACATACCGTCCCTGGTAGTATGTGCTTTGCAGTGAAATGTGGTTTGGTACTGTCCTTCCAGCTTCTTTCCATAAAAAGCAAGTTTCAGCACCAAAGGACATTGATGCTACCATTTATAGTCAGTTTGTGTCATTTGAGTGCTGCACAAGACATTAGTATATCTGGGCCAGAGAGATCTGTCTTGCAATTATCCTCCATACATAATCACATACCTGTAATATTGCAAGTGATATTCGAATTTTAATAATATGTGATTTTGGTTCTTTTTTCCAGGAGTTGTGAACCATTGAGTGCTGTTTTAATTGATTATACTTTATTTTTATAAAAGCATCTTAGACCTGACATCCAAGGTGTAGTCTTTCCCCAAACGTTTTGCCTTAAGCCCTCCTGTTTTCTGAATTTTGATTTTGTTGGCATTAGGACTCTATGCACTTTACCTCTAATCAGTGCCAAAGTGCTTCTGGTCTCTTCCTAAAACATGGCAAAATAGGTCTACACCTATTGGCACATATTTACTTATACATCCCTAGTATATAGTACTACATGTATCCAGGGCCTCTCAAATAAATGCTACTAGTGGGCCTGTAACAATCATTGTGCCACCCACTAAAGTAACACTTTGAAACATATCTCAGGCCTGCCATTACTGCCTGTAGTGCTGTTTTAAAACTGCCAATTCGACCCCGCAAAATAAACCTTTAGTCAGGCCTAAAACCCCTGTTTTTATACATATAAGTCACCCCTAAGGTAGGCCCTAATTTTATTGCATTGTATTTAATAAGTAGGACATGTGTCTTTAAGTTTTACATGTCCTGGTAGTGAAAAACTCCCACATTCATTTTTCACTACTGGGAGGCCGACCCGTCACATAGGATAACATTGGGTTACCTTATTACATTAAATAAGTGGTAACTTTAGATTGGGAACATGTATAAAAGTCATGTTTGGTCTCAAATGAATTGTAATTTGAAATCCTCTTCAATGGTAAAGCGCATTTTAAGTCACAGTTCTAGAAATGACACTTTAGAAAGTTTCCATTTTCTTGTCTCTACCATTTTAGTTCCTGCAGCCTGTGTCCTGGGTCACATGACAGTGAATAGCTTGGCAGTCAGTTTTTGTGTATTCCTCCCAGACAGTGAGACAAAGGGGGACTAGGTATCTACAGGATGGGCCATCCTGCCAGGATGGGTGAGGCAGAGCTGTTCCCTGCCTCACTTACTTTCCAAAGGCTACATCCAGCACACTCTTAAAGGAACTTGACACATGTCTATTGTCACCTCAGACTACATGGAGCCTTGCCAGGGATAGGGAAGAACTTTCCAGGGCCAATTCTAAGGCAGACAGGATATCACCCCCACTCAAAGGCTGGCATCAGATATAAATATTAGACCTCTTGAACCACCTTTTAAGCACACTCCTGGACCTGTGTAAGATTCAGAAAGATTGCATGTTGCCCTGCTGCCAGAAAGACTGCCCTGCTGCTGGGAGGACTGCCATGCTGTCCTGCTGCCTGAGGGAGGACTGGGCCTGCTCCTTGAACCCAGGACCACCAGAGTCACTCCAAAGGCTAGTTGGCTGGTCTTCTGTCTGAGCTGCAGGGACATAACAAGCTTAAGAGACCTTGAAGCCTGCTTCTGCTCTGCTCGGCTACAGAAGTGAGTCCTGACCCTCCAAGTGCTGCCAATCCAGTCCTTGACCCATGGTTGTGGTGTGAAGGTGCTGCCCCAGACTAACCCTAAATGTTAAGACTAAGAAAATGTTTCACTAAAAAATAGCCTGAGAACCGCCAGAAGTCCAGGACCTACCTGACAGCGATCCACCCAAGGTGAACCGCCAGTCAGCCTGACTTTACGCTGGCTCCCCTATGTACTTCTCTGCAGTAGGAAATACTGTCAAGCAGGACCATCGAGCAATGCTATACAAGCTTGTGGAGCCCATGTCGGCTAAAGCCTGCAGCCTCGTCTGGCTGAAATTTTAAATTTCCAAAAAAGTGACAAAGTCCGAACATAGAAATCTTGAGTGCGACTCCATCATGCGGCTCCCTGATGACAACGCCTCTTCCTTGGACATTGCCAGCTGCCTTGCCCTGCTGAATTTTACCTTCCCAGGAATTTTTCTTTGAAAATTCTTCTAAGTCTTTAGTTAAGCTGATATTTGGGCTCAATCCACCTCATGTTGCCAAACTGTGCTCCTGAGTGGTTGGCCTTAACTTCTGGCTTTGCCCCGGTCTCGCGTGGCCAGATACCTGTGGTTGGCACTTTGATCTTATAAGCATTTTGATTGGATTTCATTTGTTTTGGTGTCATTATATTTAAGAAATGCACTCTATTTTTCTTGTTTTGCTTCCATTTAATTACTGTTTGTGTGCTTCAAAAAGAAAAAGTTCTTTACAAATTGCCTCTAATTTAAAAATGACTGTTTTGTGCCAAGCTACCAGAGGGTTAAGCACAGGCAAATTTAGTGACTTTGTGGTTCACATTGACAAGCATTGTTGATGCTGCTTGAGTAGGGTTATCACCCCCCTCAATCAATAGCCTGAATTGTTACAA